>JAOTON010000826.1:855000-1052500 GCA_034440635.1 Lepas anatifera | reverse complement strand
GCCGCCTCAGATATCTCGTTTGCGTCGCCTCAGATATCTGTCGTGACTCGGTGTTAAAGACTGCCCGGGAAAATAGTTTTTAATAGTTTGGATCATAACTGAAGAAAACAGTAGTGTTGATGCACGTTTATTTATCGGGAGCTAGTGTGCTTCGCCTGTATTCATTGCCATTTTGAGTGCAGAACATATTACATTTCTATGGGAAAGTGGAGTCACGTTAACACGATTTTAATGCGGGTTTATTATCGTGAAATGGTCCACGTAACTTCAAGTGTGTTTGGCGACGCTTGTGATTGTTCCTCACGAAATTTCTTCGGAAGATGTTTGACATTTCATCCCATCGCCTGGAGGCTGTTTCGGTCTCTGGTTATCATTGTGGAATGAAAATGATATAAAAATAGAGAGCCTTAGGAAAATGAGAAAGCTTGTCCATAGCTGATTGCACATTTCACTCCTGCTGCTTCACTGTCACGCAAAGGGAAACATTCGGGTAGCAACCTAACCTTTTGTGTGTTTTTTCCGGGGGGAGTGTAGATGAGGCTTGCGAAGTTTTGGGTTTGTTATCGTGCAGAAGTTATGTCCCAAGAGAACTTTTCATAAAGGCCAGAAAAAATGGTCCATATTCAACAAAAGTTAAAGCCGCGTGCATGACACTGTCGTCCATCAGTACGTACTTGGGTAGGGTGGTTACATCAGACTTCTGAACTGCTGTTAATACGTGCCGTCCGCTCAGTCTGACCGCTGTCCGGTGGCGCCCCCTCTGCTACAGTGCTGCCATCTGAGGACCCGTCGGAGGGCCCGCAGTGGTTCTGCGCCTCCTGCACCTTCCTCAACCACCCTGCCATCAGTCTGTGCGAGCAGTGTGAGATGCCGCGGCTGAGGGCCGCTCCCGACGGCGCCGTTCCCCTGCTGCTGCCGGCGCCGCTGCCTCCGCCGGTGCCGCCCGCCGCCGCCTCCGCCCCCTCGGCCCCCGGCAGTCACAGCGGCTGCTACTGCCACCCCGGCGGCGGCGCGCCGGCCGACCGCATCTACAGCTGGCCAGAGGGCGCCAGTCGCCGCTGTGTGGCCGGCAGACACTACCGGGTCGGCACTCTCTGATGACCGGCAGGCACTCTTATGGCTGGCCCGGCACTCTGATGGCTGGTCCTGCACTCTGATGGCTGGCCCGGCACTCTCTGATGACTGGTCCGACACTCTCTGATGACTGGCCCGGCACTCTCTGATGGTTGGTCCGGCACTCTCTGATGGCCAGCAGGGCCGACACTCTCTGATGGCCAGCAGGGCCGGCACTCTCTGATGGCCGGCCGGCACTCTGATGGCCGTTCCGACACTCTGATGACTGGCCCGGCACTCTCTGATGGCTGGTCCGGCACTCTCTGATGGTTGATCCGGCACTCTCTGATGGCCAGCAGGACCGGCACTCTGATGGCCGGCCCGGCGCTGTGTGGCCGGCTGGGTCGGCACTCTCTGATGGCCGGCAGACACTACTGGGTCAGTACTCTCTGATGGTGGAACCGTGCAACCTGCAGGGTGAAGAGCTTGTGCAAAACAATGGGTGGTATGCGTGAACTAAGTCAAAATCGGCTGCGACGCTAAGGCTTACGAGGTGTCTCATAGAGCTTATCGGGCCTGTGCGGATGTATTTGGCTTTATTTTTCAGCGTTGAGACAGTGAAAATATGTTCAATCGAATCCTCATTTTTTGGATGTTCTCGTGAAAGCATATCAATGATGAATTACAGGTGCGTGTTCTCTGTCGCCTGAATTTAGACAGTGACTCATGTTGCGGTCTCTAAATGTTGAAGTCGCCTCGGGTGTATTTCTTTTAACATTGGAGCGAAACAGCAGTTTTCAATTCTATAATGTGTCAAGTCGTGGAATATCATCGCATTGTGACGATTGATAGGTGTTGAGGGTGTTAATAATGTGTGAACAAGGTACAAGTGTGATGAAGAAAATAGAGCTTATGTTTTCGATAGTGCTGAACCTTACATATGCCAGGACCGGTGCTGTGACAATGTAATTATAGTCAATAACAATATAAAATATAGCTATACATCAGATGTATATGAATGCATCTGATACCAGAGGAACTAAGTTCGTACAATGTTCCATGTCTTCTCAGGAAGTTGTATGTTGAATAAGTGTGTCTGCAATAAGTGAACTAATGGTTTAGGCCCTAGCTTAGTACCCCCGTCGAATATCATTTCTTTTGCGCGTCCTCTTGTATTGTGTCTGTTCGGTCAGTCAGTGCAGAGATTTGATACTGATTTGCTGGATCTTCGGGATTATTTTCCTGAAAATGTCATGGGTGGATCCTATAAGAATTGATGCCCTCCCCCGTCTCCTTGGTCTGTTGACACGAAAGCGGTACGTCGTGCTGCTATGGTCTTAATCGGATTTTCTTCTTATTCATTTGTTCTTTGTCTGAGCATGCTTTTTTCAAACCCTCTCATCCAAGGTAGTTAGTACTAAGTTTCCCTTAGGTTTGCATGGTGTAAACTACTGTCTTGATTGTCCCAATAAATCGATGAAGCAGCAACACCCGTCCCCGACCTCATCAAATAAAGATACCAAATATTTCGTCAGGAGTTGAGTTAGATCCCCGATATGTCGGTATCAATGGGAGTCACGCCGCGGCTATGTTTGTGAGAGGGGTTCAAATCCTCGCCATTGAGAACTTCTCCGAGAAGGTGGTAAGCCGTTGTTGGGGAACTTCCGTGCACCCCGATATTAACATGGCGGGGCTACAGTAGCCATGGACTAGGGTGTTTTACCCGTCCAGTCCCTCCGAATTGATCTTTCCTAAGTTAGCTGCACGGAGAAAAACTCCATGTCGCCCTCTTAGGCATGCGCTCCAAGATGATCGCCAGTATATCCCGGGCTCTTTTCGTTCACACCTTAGCGCTGGTAGTACCCCATACCAGTTGGCCAGTGGCGACGCGAGCTTTCTCACCCGTTCCCAATATCTCACCAAGCTCCGTGTCGAGGTTGAAGCTTGCGCAGGCACACGTGCCGCGCTGTAAAACTTGCGTGTGCTCTCAAACTTGTTTTCTCCCGAAATAATTTCAGGCCCATTTAAGATAGCATTTTAAAGCGTGCTGCAAGTTCGTGTGGTGAACACGTGGTCATTACATTATATTTAGATTTGATAACGGCATGTTTCGAAAGCCCTACTTTTCAGTACCGAGGATGTCTCCAGACTTGGTCCGGACCCGGAAACAGGCTTGTTCTGGAATTAGTGCACCCAGTTGGTATGCGCTACCAAGTTTCTGGTCTTGTGTTCATGTCATTCACATCCGTCAAGTTTAGATGAGCTTTTGTGTCTTTTCCTTTTCGTGTTTTTCTGTGGCAGATTATACAACGCTGAGACAATGCTGCATGGACCCCTTCATAGATTTTAGTTCCTCGCAGGCAGATTTTTAATGTTGCACCTCAGCGAGAATAAGTTTTTTTCTGGCACAATGGCGAAACGGTGGCGTGGCTATGTAATTATTTTTCTTGCCCTCTCGTATTTTTGTGCTTCAAATCAAGAGCATTGACTTTTTCTTTGTCCCTTTTATTGCACCTCGATAAATGCGTTTATCACACAACTCGCCAACCTTAATCCAAAGTACGTACATCATGGTTGGCCTTGTGGCATGTATGATATGAACATTTCGTGAGGGTGTGTCATCATTCGAGTCTGGTCATCCATGAAACTTGGGCAGCGTGACAGTACTGTCACAGCGAAATATAAACCACATCTGTCATCTCTCTGTGTCACAATTTCGCCTGATACGTGCGGAAACCGAGCTGTGAGTTATAATCGTAAATTCGCTCTCGTTGCTTGCTCTTCGTCCCGTATCAGGGTAGATGTTTTGCATGTTTACATATGGCCGTAATACCCCTGGCACCAAAGTTGGTTGGTTATAGCGAAATATTATTCCTAAGGGTCACAAAGTACGCAAATTCACGCACTTAGTAGTCTCCTCAGATTTAACTATGTATTTTATGTTGCCTCGGGTGAATTCAGCTTGAATAAATTCACGTCTCAACTCGTGGGAGTCTACTAGTCGAGCCAAAACTTATGTTTGTGAAAATGCTGTTAGCTGTAGAGAAATTGGTTTCCGTGTTTGTAATTGAAGCACAATAAGTAGCCAGATTGGGCTGGTGCCCTAGCTCGAAGCATCTAAGTGCACCATTGTAGCTTGGAGAGTGAGTTGGAGATTGTTGGCCGTAACTTCGCAAACTTACGTTTAGGAGACAAATCGGCTTTATGGGAATATGGCACCTGATAAGATATGAGCTGGAGTTCAGTGTGCGGAAACCTTTATCCAGATTCTAATTTCGTTTGTCCCAAAACTTCGTTCGTGCAAAAATAAGCGTCTCCAGGGTGGAAATAATTTAGCGGGGAATACTTACGAACTGCGTGGAAGCCAGTGGCGAGGCATCGGCTGCAACTCGTGTGCCGTTCTTGCACGCCAGAAAAGTGCGCGGAAAGACGCACGGCTACGGTGCTCGAGAGGGAAGAAAGTCACAGGGCTTTTCTATGCTAAACCTGCCGATGTCATATGGCATATATGTCTGTAACTCTCAACCTGTTGAAAGGGCATGTTTGGGATTAGGACGTCCGTATTCATCGCTCCCGCCAGGGATTTGAACCCGGGTCAGCGGCGTTTCAGCCAAAGTCGCTACCACTACGCCCAGTGGCGGATCTATCCGGAAGGGACAAACCAAAGTGAATAAGTAAAAAACCTCACAACAGAGAGATGTGGCCACAATAAGTTTTTGCTATCCAAGGATCATTCACTCAAATGCGATTCTGATGATCAGGAGGACCAAAGCCCCATGCTTACACCGAAGGTGACTGGTTATGTCAAGATGACTGGTTCTGTTTGAAGTTGATGGTTAAAACGCCAAAACTTTGCTTATAAACTCAAAAAGAGTCGGGTTAAAAAGGCGTTCGACAGCTTTGGGGGATGGGCAAAAGCATACTTTTGCCCCGAGCTTTTCCGTAGGGGAAATGCTTTTTGCTTCCCCTGGATCCGCCGCTGACTGCGCCACCACACCCCCATGTTACCGCAGCGCAGCACCCCTGGAATGCACGTTTCTCCGAATGCGAGTTTTGGGCCGAACGGGATACTCTTCAAACGTTTTCCGAATTGTGCCCCACACGGCTGTCATTCCACTTCCAAGGTGTCGTATTTCCTTTGATTCCCCTTTTCAGCGAAGTACAGATGCAGCATTTTGTCGGTACGTCGCGAGTTCAGTCTACTTTTTTAGGGGTGCTGGCGGTGGCCTGAACGCTCATTTCCCAGCCCAGTGTACACATCTTCCCCTTAACCCTCGCCCCGGTGGGTGGGTGTTTGAACACCCCCTCGGGTTTTTCCGGCGGCACGGAAAAACGGCGCCGCGAAGCGCCGCCGTACTTAGCACACCTTATCCTTGATCAATTCCGCATCTTTCCTAAAAATTTTAAGGTTGATTCATCACAGGTCAGGTCACTAGTGCAGGTCAAGTGACCTCATGTCCAAGACTGTTTAAGGTGGCATAAGTAAGCAATGGATGAAGCTGTCGGATTGAAACTTATACCACATAAGGGACACACCGAGTGCTACAGCATATATTCCGGTATTTTCCATATCTATGACCTAAGGTCAAATATGGGCCATGTCTCTCCATTGGAAATACATAGGAAAACCGTCACTTTTATCATCGGTTTTATCATCAGCTCATCTTTCTCATCACTCACATTTTGTTGTTTTTACCGCTTTTACATGTGTGTCTCTCATCTGTGTACATAGTTTTCCTTTTACTTACATCGACTTCGCCTGTTAATGGATAATTTTCTGTTGGCGATTTACTTGAATAAATAAATAAATAAATAAAAACAAACTGGGTGTATTTGTGTAGATACAGCCTAGAATACCTTCATATTCACCAAGTCATAGTATCCTGGGCCCCTTACCAGGTTCGCGTTGAAATTTTTACATGTGACCTGCGAGAGGTCATCTGGGGCTGTTAAAGCTGTTTTCAGACTTAAGTCAATAACTTTGCATGTCATGATGATACAGATTTTATTTTGATATCATTGCGTTTGGATTGCTGTTGCGAGTCGACTGATATGCATATTGACTATGCTAGGTTAAAAAGTGGCCTCAAACTGACCTGAGGTCAGGACATTTTTTGTTTTTTCCCTAGTATGGTCATATTGTACATAATTCGATTCGCCGTGACGAGAGGAAGCGAATGGTGCCTATAGCTCTGTCAGATGCTAGAGCCTAAAAATTCGACCCAAAATACCACTTTCTTTGACCTGTCATGACTTCAATATTGACCTGAGCCCAAAAGTGACCGGTATAGTTTCTTCCTGAATTTTTATGAGCTATCCACCAGCTTTCGCGTTTTTTCGCTATCCCGCATAGAGGCTAAGTTCGAGGCGGGGGGGTGTTCAAACACCGCCCCCGCCTGGGGTTCCAAGCGACCAGGGCGAAGGTCGCTTGGAACCCCACCGGGGCGCGGGTTAACGGGAACTTTAATGAGGGAGTATAGTACGTTGATATGACTCCTGAACACTGAAACTAGCATTTTGGTCACAGGACTGATTGCAGGTGGAGGACGCTGGAAAATATTAGTTAAGTGCTATTTCCCCTCTCCGCTTACCCCACGTCATCTTTGACACTAGGTGACCCTTGATCTATTTTTGCTCAATTACTAAACGTTATTTTACTGTCACGTCTAAAACAGGTGCGTTTTACCATCAGCTATAGGCAGGACCCCAGAGACCTCGGCTCTAAAGTTTTTGATCTGAATAGTTCCATGCAGTCCGCAACTTCTCTGCAGCGTCCATTCTTCTGTCCAAGTTTTATTAGTGCCGAACGATCATTTAATTACTGTCATATGATGGAGAAAGCATTAGGTATGCTCAAGATAATTTAGATCTAATCGGGACCGTTTGAAAACTTCCCAGGCTATTTCAAGTCCCACCTAAATATATTTTCAAACCATTTTTACCAGTCTAAACCCAAGCCGTAAGCGACAATGGTTGATTCTGCCCTTGCGACAAAAAATTGGTAATGAAACGGTCATAGAGCATTATATCAGTGGTGGATCCAGGGGGTGGTGGGGGCGACTGCCCCCTTGGGCTGAGCTTAAGCGCTGAAAAGGGCCTCTTGCAAGGACCCCTAGTGATGTCTGATTGGCGTTCCAGGGGAACCCAAACGCCACCCGAATCCTGGTCTAGAGGGTCCCCAAAGAGTTGGTCTGGGGGTCCCAGAAATTGGTTTGTGCCCCAGGAAGTGGTCTCGGGGCCCCGGGAGCTGGTTCAGGGGCCCCAGCAAGTGTAATTTTTCGTTCATGATTTCTTGTAACTCTGTTCGTCCTTGTTTTCCAGTGGCCACTATCGACTTCCTTGTTATGACCTGGCCGATGAACCCTCGCTTAGTTCCTCCGAATCCTCTCCAATTTCTGTAAGAACAGCCGGATGGTCCCCGACACCTCGTGGACAGGCCGTAAGTAGGTACTAAATCTGTAGAGGTGACGATTTCAAATAGCGAGCTCGGCTCTGTGCTTATTGGTCTCAGCACAGGGGTGTGGATTTCTATCTCTTTGGGGTGCCCCGGCGCCCCCAATGGTGATTTGGGCACCCCCACCAAAAGATAAAGCAAAGTCGTAAATGGAGGAAATTATCACCAAATGTCTGTTCCATACCACCCATTCCATCCGATCATACTCTTCATATTATTTAATCATATTATTTGGTCGTACTTCGGCAGCGCTCCCTATTAATCCTCACTCTCTATAACTCGTCCGACGATTAAGTTTTACATTTATTAGTCTCTCTCCTCCTTCCCTCGTTTACCTTGGAACAAGCCCCAAACCTCTTCACTCGGTAGAAACCCATCTCACGACACACCTGACTCCAGCGAACTGGGCCGCCGGCTGAGTTTGCTGTGCGGACTGACTGCCGCCGCCTCCCCTGTTCTGAAGAGCAGACTCGGATGGTGGAGCAGATAATCATGTCAACAGAGGGAAAAGTATGGCTAGGAATGTCTGAAAAGCATAATGATAATGCATCGCTTGGTTCTCGGTTTAAAGCTGTATCATTTTCATGGATACATTTCCGCTGAATTTCTCGCGATACAAGTGAACGCGTCTCCACCAATCAGCGGCAGTCATCCGCCGGCAGCCGCGATTACCTGCGGGCACAGAGGTTAGAGAGGTCACGCTGGGCGCCACAGACGCCGAGTTCAAGCTCGGTGGGGAGGGGTCGCGCGGCGGATTGTAATGCCTACACGCGCGTCATTGAAAATGTTGGTCGTGTCTGGTATCAGATTGAGGGAGGGGGACCGGTGTAGGAGACATTCTGTGCTCCTGGTTAGGTGTTTATGCTGTGCGCAGTGCCGATTACACTGGAAAAACATGAGTGGGAGTTCATGAAATGAGTTCGGTATATTAATATGCTTGGTGGACAAAATGTCTGGCACCGATTTCGACCCCATAGTATTTTTCGGCACCAGGGTAGATGATGCAGGTTTTATTTTTTTAATTGGCATTCTTGTTAGAAATACAACATACATAGTACACGTGACATACACGCCTATTTTATGCGCATACAACACTATGAGTTTAAGATGTTAAAATAATAATTTGAGACGAAGGGATAAGTAGTTCTGACCGAGTAAACAAGGAGGGTCCAATGCGAATCACAGGATACCCGAGGCAATTAACTAATAACTGTGCATATTTTAATGGCATGAACATCACTGTATTCCTTTAGCATACATCATTCCCCTACCAGTTGCCACTTCCTTTCGATGTCGCCGCCGCTCGGCCTCCAGGCAGCCAGAAGCCACTGTGCACGGCCGTCCAACCGTGATTGTCCGACTTTCTATCTTTAGCCCTGTCAAAATCGGTTTGTATGCTACAATACTCCGCCATTAATATCTCAGGTGAGGTTGTGTTCTTAGTTAGTTATTGCTTATTGTTATCATTACTTGTCAAACGTCATGTTCCGTTGTTATTTATTTATTTATTTTACTGCATCAGACCGCTCCACAAAACACATGTGGCTATTCTTAGCCTGGAACTCATTTGTACATAAGATTATTCGGCTAGATTGACCGATTACCTATTAATGTTAGGTGCACATAATAGTTTTATATCGTAACTCTTAACCCCACTACCCGCACCCCCCCCCGGCCGGCCCAACCCAACCCACACCCCAACCTTCCCACAAAGGCAATATCAAACGTTTCCCCGGCCACAACACACCCCGGAAAAGCGCAAGGGCCTAACAAAACCCCCCCCAAGCCCCCCCCAGCCAACAACCAACCCCCAGGGCATGTCACGCACAACCCACCGGGCGCCCGCGGCCCCACCGGTAAACAACGGGGCCCCAACCGCGGGCGCGCCGTCGTTTCCACCCCCGCCACGCCCCCGGGGGCGGGTAAGTCTACAGTAACCACGCTTGCGCAAGGGGCTGCTCCTCCTTGTTTTCGGTTCGCTTGGATTGTTGTTTTCGGATCAGGGTCAGCAACCATTTTTAATTTCAAACCTTGATGACAGTCCAAAATCACTAAACAGCTGAGTGCACAAGTAGACGGCCTGCAGGATGTGAAACCAGGTAGAATGCAGCAGACGTTGCACTGTCCGGAAGTAACAGTCTTGTAAAATGTTCTGAATTATCACAGGAAGACTTAAGATACGTATCAGAAGTCATATGATGTTCATTGGGGCAAATGTCATCGAACTAAGCGTTATCAAGGACGGGAATTAAAACCCCAGCTTTGGCAAAAAGACCAGAAATAAACAGAGCCAACGCGAGCAGTCACACATACGGGACCGCTCAGCGAAGGCACTGTTATATAGCCTTATCCTTCATTCCATTGACGATAGTTGTAGTGTCTACATAGAAGACATAATGTCGAGTTTCCAGGCAAACATGACGATTATTCGAACGACCATTTTTCAGTTTGAGATCAATTTACCGTCTCTAGAAAATAAGTGCCCAACGGAGAAAGTAAGGGGATTTAAGAGTCTGAAAACGCAGGGTCTTTTGGGCAGTATATGCTGAGGGGTCGAGATAGTCGCAAGAATTTTTATGGTGATCGCAAAAATATTCGCGTGAGATCAACGCGTTCAAGTCTCAGCTTTCGAGCTGTGCCTAATTTGGTGGAATTGAGGCAGTGTCAAGTAGTGTCAAATAGTGTCTCACAAGTAGTGTCAAGCGTTGGAAGTGTGAATCCTAACAAAATCAATGTTTTTTTGGTAGATGTTGATTTTTCAGGCCAAAATTCCCGTACTGACCGAGACTAGAATTGTGATTGAGGATGGGAGAGGGCAATAATGAATCATCAAGTTAGGGTAATTACATTCTTTTCAGCGGCGACAGTTTTGTTAACGGCTGGTTTTAGTATATATGTTCAAAATTTTTAGAATATATTTATGAAATCTCTATAGCATGGCATATGTCAGTGGAAAAGGTAGCTGAACGGTCTCTAAATAAATCAGTGGTGGGTTGTCGCGTGGATTTTAATGAGCGTTACCATGCAGGGCTGTAAACTTATATCTCTGGGGCTGTCCGGGCACCGGTGATGAAGTGTTGAGTTAGTGTTAAAGCACCGGTTAAGTTTTATTTTTAACATTTCCAGGATTCAAAAGGACTGTGATGGCTTAAACATAGATAATATTGTGTTTTTTCCTTTCATATGGTGGTCATTACAATTTGCCTTCTTCAACTTCGGCCACCCCTATGATGTTCGCAAATCCACACCCCTGTCTCTGCATGAACATAAGCGCGGGCTCGAATTTCTGAGAAAACCCGTTCTTTTGCCCAGCTTATTGTTTGTTTTGGAAAACTGATCCTAATTTTTGGGGTGTGTGGACACTGTTTGTGAGCCTATACACTGTGGATTGAGCCCTGTGAGACCCCAATGTTTGGCTATGTTGAGACATGGATGGGGAAGAAGCCGTTTATGTTATACCCTGCCCTCAAATCTGGTACTTTTATTGTCTGAAACAGTTTAAAAGATCTAACCAAAAACTGCATCAGCCCAGCGTTGCAAACAGACGTGGACCTTAACCTACCCCGGAAAAGTGGCCATGGAGACGATACGACCGCTACATTGTAAACTCACCTCAATAAAGGCACCAAACCCGAGTCCGAATTAATTTGGACCATTTCAGTGCCATGCTTACGAAACTAACCTAGCTCAACGAGGAAATCACCTGCCGTTGTACAGCAGCTTTGTTTTTGTGATCATAAAACAACAAAGTTCTCGGTAAGAACGACAAGCGCTAACTAATTCATGGTTACTTGCAACGACAGCTTTGTTTTGGTCCCTACGATGCGTGTAAATCGTAAGTCAGCAAGGAAAGCAATCGCAAAATCGAGAACTCATTCGTCGTGTTAAACATTTCTCTCCCTCAAAGTAACAAATACTAACTTCTACTTGGTTATTCGCTGTTGTTTGTGCACGCGCAATTGCGCAGACCAATCATGCGCTCTGCTTCTTCCGCCATTGGTGTTGGTATCAGGGCGCAGGCACATGGAGGGCAAGCAAAGGTGAGTTGATTGCAGGGGTGTGGATTGCTATTTCTTCGGGTGTGCCCCGACAGCCCGACGATGTGCTGGGCACCCCCAACCAAAAGCTGGAGCTAAAAGTTATAATGAAGTGCTTAAAGAAGTGGAAATTATCAAGAAATACGTCTTTCTCAGTGTTATAGTGACATTCTGAACTTGACCTACGACTTAATCTTTTACCGAGTAACAAACATCTTAAGACATAATGCACAGTTAACAATGTATGTATATACCCGCAAAATAATTAATTGCGTGCTCCATATTTAAGCAGTGATGCAGTCCATAAGGTACAGCCAAGTAAAATTATGAACAATATCTGAATGAGGTGCATATTTTTCACTAAAGAGTAGGTTCACAATCAGGGGTGGAAATCCCGGGGTGTTGGGGGTCAGGACCCCCCTGGATTTTGGGTCTCCCATAGGCTTTACATAGGGCTTGTATTGCCGTGCCAGTGTTAACCCACTCAGGACCTCCCCCTGGATCGAGAAGAGATCTCCAGCCATGTTCACAATAAAGCAAGCGCATTGAAGAAAGTATTTCAAATCAGCAAAAGGCGAATTTGCATCATGGAAACTTTTGGTCTGTGGCATCAGGTGTTCCCAAACATTTGCAGATATTTATAAAAAATGGTATGCATTGACATATTACCTGCTTTCTAATATTGATACGCAGCGCCTCTTCTGTTGCGTTTCTGCTGGTTGATGTCAGGCCATAACATGTCACCCCGAGAGCTTACTATACCTAGTTTTAAGATTCAATAGCATTACCAAAAATTCAAAACTGAGATGCTGTTTACAATTTGTTAGGGATCCATGTAAATATTTCTTCGTGAGCATGTTTTTGATGTGTTTGCAACCATAATTATTGGTTATAATTTATTGACTGGTTTAAGTGGCAGCATTTATGAAGAATTTAATAACGACAGGTACAGGCCTCAGATACAAATACAACAACAACCCTCAGCCCTCAGATACAACAAACCGCGGTTCTGTGTGTGGTATTGAGTAGCCTGAGGGCCTTTGTTTCAAACAACAATGCGTTTGTTTCTTACACTTACCTTGGTTTAGATCATGACGGCTCATAGAAAATATACACCAAAGTGTATGAGCCAAAATTTCACAGGAGCATGTATGGAAAAATAGCATTTGTGTCTCTTACGATTATGAAACCATCTGATGCTGACCTTAAAGTGTTCAGTAGCCTCATTATCATAATTATGATAGTCTTAGATGCTGCAGCTATTTAGGTCATTGACGCCCACTCCGCTAGACGGGTGTTTCCACTGGGCGGAAGCCCCAACTGACTGGGGGTATATTATTCCTCCCATAGGCGGATCTAGGATTGCCGATCGGAGGGGCACAATCCGGGGGGCGCCATCCGGACCAGGGGGCGGCACTTATGGCCGGCAAAACCTATCAGGTGGGCGCCAAATCCTATCGGTGGGCGCCGACTTTCGTATCCTGGGGGGGTGGGAAGCGACATTTCAGAGGGGCGCCATCGACCTTTCAGGGGGCGCCGAGGGTCGATCGGGGGGGACGTGCCCCCTCCCCTTGCCCCCTGGATCCACCTATGATTCCTCCACTGTCACTTATTCTATATTTGTTTTATAAGGTATTCGTTGTTGTAGTAGTATGTTTCTTAGGGATATACTCAGTGCCTAGCTAAATAAAACTTCGAGATTACCTGCAGGGCGAGGATGTAGAATTCTTTCTCTGGATGTGGGGTGCCCAGTCACGTATAATTTTTTTCTTCATATTAGGCAGCGCAACTTATTTTCATGTGTTTAAATGGGGCATAAAGGTAGTTTACAGTGTTAATAATACAATGGTTTCCTCAACGCTATCGTAATTTCCAGTTTTCGGATTTGGGCGAACCCAATGGCTCTCGAAAATCCACGTTAGCATTATGGATCCATTAACCCGCGCCCCACCGGGGGTCCGGCGCCACCTTCGCCCCACCGGAGGGGCCATCGATGGCCCCCCTCTAACTCCGAAAATATGGGCGTTAGCGCAAATCTGCAAAGTGCAATAGAAAGCTCGCGTGAATTCAGTAAGAAATTACTTCGCATGTTTTAGTGCTCAGGTCAATGGTTTGACCTCCAGAGGTCAAATTAGGTCAAGATCGGCTATTTTCACTCAAATATGCAATGATTAAGCAAACTGGGCATAACTCTTATGTCATTAGAGCTATTGAGGCCTGGTAAAGTAAATTTGATAGCAAATTGCCAGTACTTTTTCCGCTATACAGAACGTAAAGACCTCCCGCCAGTGGTTTGACCGCCAGAGGTCACCTCGTGACCTAATATGACCTGAGGTCACGAAAGGTCAAAAACTGACCTTGCCGTATATCAAATAAAAGCCAGTGACAAGACAAACACGATGGTGTTTGTTTCACTGCTCTAGCTCAATTAGGTCAAAAGTTATTGTCAAAATACTGTTTTTGACCTCTGGTGACCTTGGATGACCTTGGAAAAGTCATAGGGCAAATATGACCCCTGGGATCCGTGAAAGGGTGTCCAAAAACGTTGTTCTGAGCAGTCTGAGTATTTGCAATCATTTTTGTGGCTTTTATATCATGAAATAGCTTTTCCCCATGCTTTTCCAATGGGAGAGGTCGCCTCGTGACCTGACCTCAGGGCACGAAATCGAAAAATCCCGGATATACATCGTGTAGACCCTGAAGGGGTCATGAAGTGTAGGAAGTTTCAAATCGATCGACTTTGAAATGTAGCTCTTACAGAGCTCTAAAGGTGAGGTGAGGTGACCTTGGTTGACCTCGTCTGGTGACCTGACCTTGGGTGACCCGGGGTAAAAAATTTCAGGGATGATGGGAAAATGATGCAGTGAGAGGTAGAGCCCTCAACCGCGGTGCTGCGCCTCATCGTTTTTCTGCTATCCCGGAAAAACCTTAGGGGGGCCATCGATGGCCCCCCGGTGGGGCGAGCGTTATCAGTGCCCTACTAAAACAAAAATATTCCGCTGCCTATGACTTTTGAGTTTTGACATAGAGATTTGGTTTTCCCGGTACGTCAGATAGGTGCAATGCGCTAAAACATCAACAATGTTTGAGTCCCGAATTAGGTTTTGTGCCTTTTCACCGTCCTAAAAAGGTGATCAAAGAGATGACAGTAAAAACGCTAAGACTTGCAGCTTAAAAACCAAAGTCCAGAAACTAAGACGTCTAAACCCTAAAAAGCCCAAAAGGCTAAGTCAAGGAAAAGATACAGAAAAAGCGTGGGATGAGGTAAATGCAACGTTTTATCTTTACGTTGACTTGACTTAGCCTTTTTGGGCTTTTTAGGTTTAGACGTCTTAGTTTCTGGACTTTGGCTTTTTAGGCTGCAAGTCTTTTAGCGCTTTTACTCTTATCTCTTTTATAATCTTTTAGGGTCTTAGGTCATTCCGACAACACTCTGCGGCTTATGGCACCTTATCTCCAGCATGCCTTTCGAGAACTTACTGTTTTCACCGTCCAACACGGAACAAATCAGCACGTGTTTCCCTCTTCTGTTATATTATCCGAGTGTACTTTGGCAGCGCTCTGTATTAGTCCTCACTCTCAGTAACTCGTCCAACGAATAAGTTTGAGTTTTATGTATGCATGTCTCTCTCTTTCTCTCAGTTGCCTTCGGGCCGGGCTCCACTCCTCTCCACTGCGTAGAAACCCATCTCGCGACGCTCCTGACTGCAAGGAACTCGGCCGCCGGCTAGCCTGTGTTGACCGCCGCCGTCTCGCCTGTACCGAAGAGCAGCCTCGGATGGTGGAGCAGACCAAGCCAATGAGGGTAAAGCATGGCTATGAATGTTTGAAAATACAATGTTGATACATCTCCTGGAGTATAGTTTAAGGCTTCGTCATTTTCAAGGACAAATTTCCGCTGAACTTCTCGCAATACAAGTGAACGTGCCTCCACCAATCAACGGCCGCCATCTGCTGACTGCCGCTTGCCTGCGGGCACAAAGGTTAGAAAGGTCACGCGAGGCGCTGCTAATGCCGAGTTCAAGCCTCGGTGGGGAGGGGTCGCGTGGCGGATTATAAAACCTACATGCGTGATGGTGAGAATGGTAGTGGTTTTTCCGGCTGTTGGACTGAGAGAGAGAGGGCAGATGTAGGAGACATTCTGTGCACATGGTTGGATATAGGGTAGAGTGGAGTAACGCGCCCACCTGGGTAAGACGCCTACTACTATGTCCAGGCTGATGTAAGAACTGTAGCCTCCATCTAATATTTTTTTCTGGTAGTGGCCTTTCTGATCCGGTCCTGGGCGTGATTGGACGCGCCCAGCAAACTTCGTTATTTTTCAGCAAACATTTGTTGCTTTTTGCATCTCCGGACCTAAAAACAAGGTGTCTTAAAGTTGAAATTGTACTCTATGCGATGTGAATGTGCTCACACTACCAAATTTGTCACTAAATTGTCTTAAAGGGAGATACGCGAAAAGATTATTATTGTGGTTTCTTGCTATTTGAAAAATCCTGATAACAAAACTATCAATTATTTTTGTATCTTCGGCAAAATTTTGGGAGGCCACTCACTTATTATCGAAATATGTTAGCAGTTTCCATAAAATGCCCACCACTTGCCCATGCCCATACCCATCACTTACTTTTCGAAAACTATTTAAAGTTGAAAAATATTGTTTTTTAATAATACAAATGTTTGCCCTATATTTGTATTTGAATTAATTTTAAAAAGCTTTCAAAAACTCCAAAATGAATAAGTTTGCCCTAAAAACGGAAAAAACATAATTACTCAAGTCTTCAGCGGTTTCGTACCTCGGGTCTTGAGCCATTTTCTGCTTCCCCCAGGATGACAAAACTTTTGCGTCAGATAGGTCACGTGACCCCGGTTTGAGAATTCCTAGGCTTCTGATTGGTTAATTGTGATTTTTTGAGCCCTATATTTCTGTTTCAAAAGAGTTTTGGAATGTTGTTTTTCTAAAGTATTTTTTTCTGGAGTAGCCCAAAGTTCTACATCACTGTTTAGGATAAATATGACCTAATTCTTAGAGAAATTGATAGCCTTAGCCATGTGGACGTCATAAACATCGATATGAGGTGCACCGGTAAAGTCGTCTAGAAATGTTGACTTTGAGAGCAATTTTAAGGCATTTGCAGGCCGAATTCGCAAAAATGAGAATAGGACTTCTGAAACAACTTTTTGTAACCTTTTGATATAGCCAATAAAATTTTTTCGCGTATCTCCCTTTAAAACGTAAGTATAATGATATTCCTTTTAGTTCACGTGAAGCAAAAAGTACGATATACACTGGGAGTTTTATGACTGCCTTTTAATCCGGGGCTTGGGCGTTTTAACCCCGCTATCGGGGTAAAACGCCTTTTACATGTTCTCAAGGAAAAATAAATTTAGCACACTTTGCATCGCGTCAGAATAAAAAATTTCTATCTGAGTGTAGACAAATCATAAAAGAACTTAACAAAAAAATAAAGTAATTCCGTCCGGCAGGATTGGTACAGACGAATTCTCCCTTAACGTATGCGTCTTACCCCACTCCACCCCACTTATTAGGTGTTTGTGGATTGTGCGGTGTCGATAGCGCGGAAAATGTGTATGAGTTCATTCATTAAATTCTGTATGTGAAATTGCTTCGCAGGCAATTTTGGGGCGCCAATTTCGAGTTTTTGTATTGACTGGAATCCGGGTACATGATGCAGCTTTTCAAGACTTTATTTGACACACACTTATCGGCAATACAACACACATGTTACATGTGACATACATGCCTATTCTGCCATTCCATGCGTATGCAAAATTATAAGTATAAGATGCTAAAATGATTATTTGAGGCGGAGGGGTAAGTAGGTCTAAGCGTGTCAATAAGGAGAGTCCTAAGCAAATCGCAGAATGCACGAGGCCATGAACTGAGTAGGCGTGTATATTTTAGTACCATGAACATCACTGTATTCCTCTACCATGACCCCCCCTTCGATGCCACCGCCACCCGGCCTCCAGGTAGCCAGAAGTCACTGTGCACGGACGTCTAGCCATGATTGTCCGACTTCCTATTTCTAGGTATAAAGTTAGTTTGTTTGCTCCAATACTTCACTTTCAATCTGTCGTATGATGTTACGTTCCTAGTTAATTATTGCTTACCATTATTATTAGTGATACACAAGTGATAGATAATTAAGGTCTACGCAATAGTGATAATTAGTGATAGAGCGCTGTTTTCTTTTTATAAACAACGAGTTGTTCCTTCGTATCGTCGTTCATTGACGACCGTTCGTAATCTGCGCGATATTTTATTCGCCTACGAAGGTTATTTATGAAGATGTTATTTGGGATACCTTGATTTACGAAGCCCCTTCCCGTCAAACGACTAATATCGGTCTCTCCATGGCGAGTGTAGCAGAGACCTAACTTGTATGCGTAGATATATGTTCGTGATACCTTCGTGACAGATGACGAACACATATCAGACGCTTAAACGAATGTTGTTCTCGCTGTTTACCATGCAATACTGTAGATACGAAAGCATGTTTTTTTCTGCAAACCAATGAATCCAACCCATTTTTACCGGGGACTGTCCGGGGACAGACAGTCCCCTCAAGCAAATTTCCCAAAAATAGGTACTCGACAACTTAAGCACTGTATTTATTTATTATCTATTTTTGCATACACTTCATCGAGGATGTTATTAAACAGAGCTATTGTTTGATATTTTTTATAAACAGTGTCGTGCTTAAATCGACCCGTGTGTTCACACGCTCAAGTAGGAAAAATACCAAAAACTTTTTCCTGATGACACCTACACAAAATGGACCCAGCAGAGGGCTGATGACTGAACAGGCATACCAAATGCGGCTCAACCGGAAGCATACCGACAACTTTCAAATTCCCAAGTCTAGCCAAGAGAAGACTGCAATATGACATTACTTTTGTACACAAAATTCTAACGGCTCAGATCGATTCCGCCTTTCTGCTTGGTAGCTTCCCGCTTCACGTGCCGGCAAGAAGAACACGTGCAATGGCAGGCACTTCGCTGAGCGTACCACTGTACACAAAGGAGACTGTGAGGCGAGGTGTGTACTGTCGGCTGCCCAAAGCTTTTAATGATTTTATGCTTGCCTGTCCATTTGCTGACCCATTTAGATTATCATCAGGTAGTTCAAATCTCAAGTTCGGAGACATGTTAGGCAGTAGGAACGCACCATTTATTTTATTTCAATGTATTTTCTTGTTGCCCTTTACATATGTATTTTTAATTTTTTTAGAGTTTTATTTTGTATATTTCTATCTTTTTATTCTTACTTTGTATTTACTTTTGTCTTGACTTGTTTTTTTAACATGTGCCATGTATGTAATTTTAGGGAATCTGGATGGTATAACTGACTTGAGCTTTTACTGGGGGCAAGCCCCTGTCGCTCATATAGAGATGAATAAATATATAAATAAACTGCGGAAATCCAGCTCAAACGAACGTCGGCCCGCACCAAACGAACATAATTGGGAAGCTGGCCAGGCGTGCAGGTCACCGCAAATGTATGTAACGCTGTATTTTAACGCCACGGTCACTTTTAGCAATTTTCCACAGTGATCTGACACAAGCAATAAAATCATATCTGCGAGGGACAGAGAAGACCCCTGTACAGAGGTCAAGAATCTCGCCAACTCGCCCACGCTCGTGGGTAGCCAAATGAGGTTCATGGGCCCGAAGTTAGGTAGCCAATCACGGATAATTGACAGAGATCAAGAATTGCCCTTACCAGCAAAAACAAGTATTTCCACGATCTTACCGCCACGTAAAAAGAACTATCCATAATATGCAATGCTACCTTGACTGATTTTAGGTAACATTATAACTTTAGTGACAGACAATGCAAATTAGTGGCAAATAATTTCTCCTTACTCACTCGCATTATTTCACAGCTAAGTTAGAGATGGGTAGGTAACCACATCGGCAACGAAATTGACTCATATAAAGCCATGAGAAAATGTACTCTAAATTGCATGACATGAGAACGGTAATATTCATTCTCTTATATGAATTTGCCATTTATTTTCAATAAAAAGAGAAAAATTTAAAGTCTATATCAGGATTCATAGTGAAATTAAACCGCATGAGATAGTAACTCCATTGCATACGTTGTACTTAAGGACTCGTTTTGCGGAATTAGAGATGGTCTGGTATCCAGGCCGGCAACGAAAATTACGATTAGGGATCACCAGGTAGCCACTTGGGTAACCACCAAGTTTTGCGTTTCTGGCGCGGGAGTAGCGAGAAGAAAGCAGTCAGAAATACTACGTGTTGAAGCTGCTGTGTGGGTATCTTACTATGAGGCTGTAGAGTTTGACCTAAATCAAAATAGGAGGTTTTGTTGCTAGTGGTAAACCCACTACCAATTCTTATACATTATGCCGCAGCCAGAGAAACGTAGGACAAAGTGAACTCTGCCAGATCTCAAAAGCCCAGGGGAGTAGTGTGATTTGAGGGTGTCAATTAGAGCACACATTTTAATCATGTGCATGCGAGATATCCAAACTGTAGACCTGTGGAGATGAGAGTTGCAAGTTCTGGCTTTGCACCTAGAAAATTATTTGCTGTTTGTTGCCCATGAAGTCAGGTAAACTGCAGGTATGTTTCTTTGGTGCCTACCTAAGTCAATTTTATCAAATCAAACTTAACAAAATCGTATTGATTCCACAAAAGTCTCCATTCAGCAGGTGAATGTGGTGCTGCTTATTGATCTGCTTCAATCTTTCTAGGATTTGCTGGATGATGGTTGTGGTATTAGGAGGTACTTATCCTCTGGCTGAGCACCTATATTTGGTTGCAGGCATTGGAGATATTTAAATTATATGTATTCTTTTAACAAAATGTTAATTGAATGTATCCTTCAAGTAGCTTAAGTCTCAGCATAGTGACTGCTACAGTCAAATGGTGGTTGTCTGCTATCTTAGCAATGATGACGTAAGCAACGATTGATCATAGCAAGCAGTTGCAGTAAGGGTACTAGACTCTGATGGCACATATTATTTTTTCACGTCTTTTTGTATGAGGTACTTGATAACATTTTTGACTGATTAATATGCACAGCTAATGGACACATGCTTGTATTACAGCACACACAACTTGTAATCACTGCACATATACTTAACCTTTTGCTGTTTGGTACTAAGAGTATGCTATATGTATTTCATTAGTCTTGAAATCACTGTAAATTTAATTACCTTCATAATTCTATTTTTGAGGGTAAATTTTCGCTCACTAAGACAGATATTCTGGGAGCCATTTAAAGCCTCAGTTCACGCAAAAGTTAATTTCACTTCAGGTAGCCATGTTGGTCACATCAAGGGATGTGGGTAGCCAACCTGACATGTTCTTGACCTCTGCCCCTGTAGTGGGACAGCGCAGCGAATGTTACCATGTACAGAGCAAAAAACTTCCGAAGGCCAACTCTTGGGAGCACCCGAGACCAACATTCGGTTGGCGTTTGGGTTCGCCAAATCAAGTTTTGGATCGCCCATCAGACAATACTGGGGCACCATACTGGGACCCTATGCAGTGATTAAGCTCAGCTAAAGAGAAAGGCTGGTCATCCCCACTGCTCTCCTTGCACATTCACTCCTGCTTGGGCAGGTGGGGGAGAGAGGGTCTATTACCACAAAACGAAGGTCATCCCATTATTTTTTAAGCTCACTTGCATGGGAAACAGCTCTTAAAGCAGGACAAATCAGAAATGTGATGTCTGCTAACAAATGATCTTATGAGTAAAATTTCCACGAGGTAAGATGAAATCCGTTTTTCTACCTCAACAAGAAACAATAGCACTTGCTTATGAAGGCAGGCACTTCACATCGCGCTGAACCGTCCAGGAGAGACCTTCGCTTTGACCTCCAAAACGCCTGTGTGAATGTCAGCGTTGTCGATCCCGGTGCTGTACCGTGAGATGTTGGCGGGTCTCTGCCTGGACGCAGGATGGAGACTGCCTGGATTATCAATGCCTCTCTAAGGCACGAAACCCAGTGGCACAATCGCAGCCTCCGACATGCCTGAGATTATTCTGACCTGGCCGAAGACGTGACTTTACAACTCTTCGAAGACCTATGGGGCTAGCTGATCTGCAAATTCATATGCTAAATAGCGCCAGGGAGTGCTCTCAAGATGAATTAATTACACGGCAAGAATGAGAAAGAATGAATGAGAATGAGAAACGTGATACAGATGATGAAGAATGAGAAAGAATGAAAGGCGCCCTGCTCCTAGACGGCATGGCATAAGGTTTGAAGGTTGAGCATGCAGCTGAATTTAAATCATATAAATATTTGCGTTTTCATTAAGGAACGGAAATATTTCCGGTTAAAATAAGTTCACTTGTAAATTACAACTTCAAGAACATAATTGTTCCTGTGCGCACCAGTGCAGTGTTTAATTAGGTATTATGCGCCTTTCCTTTTTTATTTCGCTACTTGTCTTCGTTTTTCACCACCGGAATGAGTTCGATCTATCCAATTATATGGAGCTATAAGACAATGACGACAAAAATGGAGAGAGTAGGGTGAGGGGAAGGGGAGAGCCCTCCTCCACAAATGTTGTGAAGCAGAAGGGGAGGCCCCCAAAAATAGTAGGCCTTACCTAGGTTTTTCCCATGTTATCCTCCGTGGCAGCGTTGGCCTACGTATTCAAATTTTGGTATCTGACTCCTACCTCTGCTCTTCATGCAGGAGACTCTCCTAAACAGTCATGTAGTTTGCAAGACTTCACTCCCATCCCCCGTCATCGCCTGGTTGGGGCCCACGCCCCCCCCCGCCGGTGAAAAGTCCGCGGCGACGGTCTGGTATGGAGTTTGCAACACACGACAGGATACGTTAGACGTCCGGTGGAAAATAATACAAATAAAAACGTTGTGAAATAATTCACATCAATGAAAAAATCAGTTACAAATTAAAACAAACTTTAAAGCATACTCAATTGGCCAATAAAAGAAGCCGATAAGTGCATAGGAATAGGCTATAGATGGATCCAGGAGGAGGAGTAAAGGGGGTAAAGCCCCATATGAGTGACTTTCAGTGCCACCTGAAATGGTCACGGCGCCCCGTGAAAGGTTGATGGCGTCCCCCTGAAGGGTCCCTTCCCACACCCCACCCATCCCAGGATGCGGGTATCAGTTCTCTGGAGATAAGATTTGGCGCCCACTTGATGGATTTTCCGCCCAAAATTGGTGCTCTTTGTGGTCTGGATGGCGCACCCCTTCCCCCAACCATGTACTCCGCTCGACCCCGATCGGCGATCCTGGATCTGACTATGGAATAGGCTCTCATAATCAATAGGTTTGACCACCTCCCCTCCAATAGAAATCTAATAACGGCACCACTGAGTACCCGAATACCAAGGCATATTCCTGGGCAGTGGCGGATCCAGTGTGGAGGGCAATCCCGCCATGCCCCCTCCTCAAAGCAAACTAGTGTTTCATAACTGATCATTTGGGGAGCACGTGTCGGTCAAAACAAACATTAATAGTTTTTGTCCGTTCGCAAGACACCTCCTTGAAGATGAAAATTTTATCCACAGCACCAGTTTATCCTTGTACCACCTCCATCGCTCCAGTATTTTTTGATGACTTTTTTGCCTACCGACATGGGTTTACCCTCCTCCCGCAAGCCTACAGGCTGGATCCGCCCCTGACTCTGGGAGACAATGGCTTATGCATTACTCTTGCAAGAACATATAGGCATTTCAGCCGCTAAGGAGACTTCTTTGATTTGGTCAGCCCCACCACACTCCACTACGGCTTGGCGGCTCATAGGTTAATACTAGGGGATTCAATCCCGGGATCGGGATCCCGGGATATGTGCGGTCCCGAAATCCCGGGATCGGCGTCGCGGGATCTCGGGATTTACCAGCTTCTGGAAACGTTATTATTTCAAAACACCTCCGTTAAACCAACAGCTCACAGTAGCCCCTCAGCACCTGACCGACCGGCTTCCGAAAGTCGTCATCACCGTGCATCGTCATACTCACTAAGTCTTTCACTTCCGAGGCCTGAGCTCGCACGAATGACACAACAGCGTGATCGCGTTGTCGCCGTTTTCAGAGTTTCCGACTAAGATGTATCTTAATATTGCTGCTGAACGTTTTGCGTGGTAGTGGTGTGGCGTATACCAGCGATGAGTATTATTTGTGGTTTCTTATTTTGCCATGAAAATTGCGCCGCGGGGGTATGTGTCTGACGTCTGGGCACATAACATGTTGTTCTATGCCTGATTATACAGACTTTACAGGAACTCCTGTGTGGGAAAAGTTCCTTCGTGGATTAGACGGCCAAACGGGGAAATGCTGCGCTTATGATAAAGTTCAGAAGACAGTTGGTGGATCTACAAAAGGCCTGTACACCCTTTGTCATCAACACATCCCAGCCACGCGGCTGGTTCATCCCAAAACAAGGAGTCCCTAAAGGAGAGGATAGGATAACAATAAGTACCTGCGAATACACTTGGTCATTTACAGCCAAAAGCTGAACAACCAAAATCCTTGTAGTTAATAATAAAAAAATCAGCGTTCTGCCCAGTGGCGGCTCCAGGACTCCATTCCTAGGGAGGCTAGGTGACTTGAGCCTACCCCTGCCATTGCCTTGGAATAGCCGCCGGCTATGCATTTGCTATAGTCACTCTGAGTTTTTCGGAGGGGGTGGGCTTGAGCCCTCTAACCCCTTTGTATCCGTCACTGGTTTTATCATCATAAGCTCCTGATTAAAAGCGACTGGCACCAACGTGTAGTTGTCACTTTTAGTCGATATCACTAAGTTATCATTAAAAAAAACTGGAACCGAAAACCAATATTTCGTGTGCTTGCTTAATCTTGAAACCATTTGACCACAAGTCTTGAATGAAAGAAAATGATATTGTCATATAATCGATGGTTATAAATGAAACGAAATTGACAAAGACTGACAATATTGTTTGCGTTCAACAAATAATTATCTATCGTATCTATCATCACCAATGAATAGTTGTGACATTGCACCACTAAATGGTCATTTGACGAAAGCCTGAACTCGAAAACCAACATTGCGCGTGCTTGTCTAAACCACCCGATGGAAAGTTTTCATTTGAACCTAAAATCATTGTTCTATCATCATTATATTTCCAGCTATATGTTTCATCCCGTTTGTCTGGCCTCCTGCATCACTTTGCCGCGGGGTCAACAAGGTCGTCCATTTCTGAACGAGCAGTTCGGGTCTGGTCAAAACATGCGGGTGGAAGCTCCGCTTTTGTACCGGTCAACCAGGCTTGCCCTTTCCCAGCTCCAGTAAGCGCCAGCATCAGCAGAAGACTATTTAGGAGCGGTGCTTGTGACCTTATCACGCTGGTCGGGGAAGAGGTGAAACGTGCTGGGAAGTGGGATAAACCATGATTTCGGGGAAAACTGGAGAGTATCCATGAGACCCGTCTTCTTTAGGTAACAGCCCTGCGAGTCCTGTGGACACAGACAGACAAGGTCAAGCCTGAGTCTAGAGTTGTCACTGTGCGCGGATTCCGAGTGAGGATCGGACAGCCCACACACGTTACCTGTCGATCAGACAAAACACCCTCGCCCTATGCACTGCCGAGCTTACTCTCCAGCCAGCAGCCAATTACGGAGAGGCCGCGCAGTGCCTACGAGGTCTCCCCGGGCTGCATATGGATAAACGTTCACACATGGACGACCCTGACCCGAGAGTTACGCTAATGACGAGCTTATGTCTCCGGAAGGGCGCTACATACCTTAACGGGGTCATCACCATGTTCACCGGGCCTGATCAGTTCAATTGTTGACTGAACATATCAGGGTCGGGTGGGGTTTCGGCGAAGCTCTGGGCACGTGCAAAAGCAGATGCATGTCAAATCATAAAATTTACGTCGCCAATTACGCCGTAACTCGATTTTGGTTGAGCTGAATGTGCCCAGACTTGGCTTACAGGGAGCCCCGAAGCTATGAGTTAAAAAGTGAGGGTCATTTCAATCTCATGTCAAATCGCTCGGGTACAGATGCACCGTAAAAGGGTGAGAATATGTTACTCCTACCTATGACTAAGCAACTATGAATCCAATTGTGATGACATTTACGCCACATATTCAGGCTGATCTGAGAACTGATGAAAAAACTTAGGTCTGTTGCCAACTAAATGTTGAGTGGCGAAAGCTGTCGTTTTTTAAATTTTACAAGTAAATAGGTACACCTAGTGAATCCAAACACAATGTGACAAATAGTAGCTGTATTGATAAAAACAATCAGGCAATCATATTTCTGAATTCGCAATTAGGCATAGGCACTGAACATCACAATATGCATGATGCTTCACCGTTGTAAGCAATGCCCATAAACTCTTCAAAGCAGCGCTGCCATTGGTCGCCCACCCAAAGAAAACACGATGATGATGATTAGAGTTTTAAGGCACTGCAGATGCAGAGGCTATACGTGCCCGCACAAAGAAAACACGGTCACTCCGGGAGTCATACCCGATATTCTACAACTTCCAGTACCACGCGCTACCGATTGACCTATTAGGCTCCAGCGATCTGTCGTGCACACTAAGAAACATATTCAGTGGCCGATCGGGTGAATCGGGGGGAGACAAATGCATTCCCCCTCCAAACGGAAAAGCTCGGGGCAAAACCATGTTCCCCCAAAGTTGTTGACCTTTTACCCTGTCTCCTTTCTAGTTAACAACCCACCATCGCCTGGGTCCGATCTGACCCCTTCCTGGTTTTTTTCTCGAATGAATCTGAGCCGATTCAGATGAGATGTGCATCGCTTTTCAGGCCGTTAGGGTGATCAACTTAACAACTTATGACCAAAAATTAACCTCAGGTCAGGGTAGGTCAACGACTTATGCTGCTAAACCCATGTGAGATGATTCTGTCCTAGAATGAGGCTTACAAAACCATGGTGTACCTCGGCTTCTTGAAGAGTTAGATCAGGTTTCTTACCATCATTCTAAAGCTTTTGAAACGAAAAATATGTACGATGCCATTCATTTCGAGGTGAGGTCAATTCCAAGGCCATCAGAGGTATCCAAAGGTCACAATTTCCGAAATGTTTTATGTCTTTAACTTCTGAACAGAACAAGATACAGCCTTAGTTTACAGACTAAATTTGGTATGCTGGTAATGAACATGACCCAAACATTCGAATGATACGCAAAATCACCTTGAAAGGTCACTATCTGACCTTAAAATGTCCTAATGTAACCTTAAAAATCATGCTGTATATCAGTTATCCGTCAAGTCCGTCAAGGGGAGAACTGACCGCCTGACCGAGTCAGTTATCAGTTGGGTACTGTTTTTCATTATTTGTGGCAGAGCTCTGGAGGTGGTTTCCACTTCTAGTAACATTAGGATGATTTTTCGGTGTCTCGAAACTCAATCCTGTGGATGCAAGGGAAACATTATTTTTGGGGTTTATCGACGCACCAATTGCAAGGGTTATATGGCGTCGCCAAACCTTTTCCTGGTGGGGGGGGGGATTTTGGGGAGCCAGATTGCCCCCCTGCTCAGGGAACCTGCTGGACCTTGAACCCGGGCCTGCCTCGTGGAAAGCCCGAGTTTTGAACACCTGTGGGTACAAAGGGCAAACAGGATTCAACCGAGGTAAACCGGCTTAAGCCTTGCACAACACCGTCTTCTTACCCCTTCCGTTCCGTGGTATGGCACACCGTTCTTATTGCCGCATAAATACTGTATTGCGTCAAATATGCTATTTGACGCAAATCAGGATAAATTTACACCAATGTAACTTTTAAACCATTTTACATGTGACAGCCTCTCAAGCTCCCGTTCGTAAACGCGTTTCCTGTTCGTGTATCGAAGAGAACTCATATTTCGATGTATAGTCCCACCGCTTGGAGACGTTGTCATGCACATTTTTGAATTGTTTACAACATTTTATTTTGCCAAGGCGATCGAGAAAATGATAAAATAAAATAAAATAATGCCAAAATAGCTTTCAAGTAGCTACCGTTGAAAAATTTCAATGAATAAAAGCCTATTTGACTATTTCTATGAGGTTGTGTGATCTAAAAACGATAATTTTTTCATGGATGCCAAAGTAGAACAAATAGATTGCAAATCTGCGAGAGTTTAGCTTTACAAAAGTCTGCAAAATGCACAAACCTAACATGCAACCAGACTGATATCATTATTTGCTAACAGTTTTCTTATCGGTTGGTCACAAATTAGTGCAATCGGTGCGCACGTCATTGCCGGCCCCGGGTACCTTCCGCTGTCAAACATCCTGGGAAAAGAATTCACTCAGCGGTGAGAAAATAAAACACGAGAGACTATGGAAAGTGGGCAGTCAGTCTGGCCCGAAACAATTAGTGTAATGCTCCAGGTCTTTGTCGTTACGGTCGAACGCACTGGTGGCAGCTTTACCCTTACTAAGGTTCCAGCATTATTTCCCCGTAGCGGAGCGGCCATGCATCCTACGAAGCCCGCCGAACCGCTGGAATGATGCATGTCCCTGGCGGAAACCTGCAAACTCACTGCTTGACCTCAAACAGATGATGTAGATGGGGTGTAAATTCCTATTGCCGACATCAAAGGAGGGTAATTTGACGCCTGAGGATCCGGTAATCCCCTCCACGGATATAGACGGCGCCTATGTGGCTATACATCAAAAGCAAACGCCTTTTGCTCAGCAATATGACTTTGTCAGCTCCGTTTCAGAACATCCAGTGCACCCTGAGCCATGCCTCACCACCAGGCGCTTGGAGAACGGAGCGGTGTAAGGCGTGAACGATGTGAATATGAGCAGACTGTAAAATACGCAGACCATATGCAAACGTAATGTTTTAGCCCAACTTTCTTAGAGTCACTCCCCAGAAAAAAATCCCGTCAGAAAAATTTCCCTCAGAAAAATTTCCTATTTAACATGCATGCATATCAGACATGCATTTGCCCCCCCCCAAAAAAACAAACAAAAAACTCGGGTCTGCGTCCGCCCCTGGTGACATGTGTCGTACTAACAGTATTTCACAATGAAACATTAAAACTTTTGAACATATAAACATATTGGCAAAAACATATTGAACAGTTGAACACATAGCCGTTCAAAAGCTACTGCCGCTCGAAATAATTTATTAAAAATCGTTAGATGTTTATAAGTGTCCTCACAGAAAGAAATTTTTACAAGGACAAACCTTGTCAGACCCTTGTTTACATGGAAAATTACTAGGGTAAAACGCAAAGCTTGTACGTTCAAAATCCGTGCCACGAAAACAAGGGAAATACAAGGAAAACCATGTAGAACAATGGTAGAACCATAGTACGACAAGGGTTGCTAGAAGACGTTGTACAAACCTTGTAACTTAACTATGATTAACCTACATGGCAAAGACAATGGCTGTGAACGTCCCCACAAGCTCTCTACTAGGTCATGATTACCCCATAACAAGGGTAGAACTAAAGCCTTGTGTCCGCCTTGTACGCAACCGCAGCCTTCCTACAAGAGCATGACAAGATTAGAACCTTGCTTACACAACCGCTTTACCAGTGCGTAACGGGGAGGGAACAAGGGTGTTGCAAGGCTTCTTACAAGGGTAAAACGAGACTCGGATTACGTCTTTACAACAGCGGCAGATCCAGGACTTCATTTCGGGGAAGCTTGGGCGCTCGCGCCTCCCCGCCATAGTGTCTGGACAGCATCCGACTGCGCATTTACTTTAGGCACTCTGACATTTCATGGTGTGGATGGGGGCTTGAGCCCTCTTAGCCCCTCCCCTTGTACCTACCTTTGCTTCGAAAGGAACTTTTCAGTCTCTATGCGAAAGCTAAAGCGTTTTCTGGCCCCAAATGCAGCCGGAAGACCATCGGTAGAAAAAGGGTAAGCATTGAGCCACCTCTCAAGCAAGAAAATTACCCGCACGTTGTCTTACCCATATCGGTAAAACACAGCATCACTCATCAGGCACCGATCCATCTGAAGACACCAACAAGATCATATTGGAACTCAACTCACCCTATTTTTCAAACGGGCCCATAAGGCAAACACAATTAGGTTCTACCCACTGCAGGTACCTAAGCCATATGATCAAATAGTCTGTGCTCGTTTGACACGAAAATATGAGCCTTAACACGCGCATTGACGGGGGTCTGAGCCACCTTCGCATTGACGGGGGGGGCGGGTACCCGCCCCCTAAGATCTCGAGAACCACGGTAGGTAGCGAAAAACGGTAAACGGTGTTGGGCTGCCCATCCACTTCTCCATCGAAAACATTTGAACCATTTTTTTGTTAGGTCACATTTAAGGTCACGAGAGGTCAAAACATGCCCGTCATAGGGATAACATGTAAATTCAGTTTTTCGGCCATTACATCTGAACAAGTAAAGATAGAGCAAAACGACTTGAACCATATGAATCCTCTTAGTAAGCCGAATCGAATGATATATAATTTGACCTTGCTAGGTCAAATCAAGGATTTGACCTGACCTGAAGTCAGGTCAGGGTCAAATTATATAAAATGCATATCATTAGAACTGCAAAGCCCAGGCAAGTCTAATGCAGCTAAAATAAATGCTCTATCACCATCCGTTACTGAGTTATTCCGTAAAAAACAAATTTCCCATGTATTTCCAATGGAGAGGTCATGCCTCGTACCTGACCTTAGGTCATCGATATAAAAAATACCGGAACATATTTTAGAGAACTCGGTGGGGCCATTATGTGATATGAGTTTCAATCGGATAAGTTCACCCTGCTCCGACTTATGCTATCTTAAACTTGTTTTGAGGTCGGGTCACTTGACCTGTACTGGTGACCTGACCTGAGATGACCTAACCTTAAAATTTTCACAGAAGTTGTAAAAATGATGAGGGAAAAGGTATACCAAGTACAGCGGCGCTACGCGCCGCCGTTTTTCTACTATCTCTAAAAAAACCAGAGGGGGCGGGTACCCGCCCCCGTCAATGCGCGTGTTAATACCAATATGGCATACATGCCTGAAGTAACCACATACCTACTCACCTGGGCCTGGATTGACCATTCCAAAATACCTCACTTTTCAATTATTGGAACAGAGAACAATACTTTCCACTCGCAGATCACTTACAAATATTCCAGACAGCTTCCAAAGTTCCACGATTGATTAAAATAAGTCACATCTATTCTAACCTACACGGCATGCGTGCCAGGCCACTGTGTATTGTCACGGGTAAACAGAAAGCAAGATGGCGACCGTAACCCGAGCAGGTATTTGAAGCCATAGTCAAACGACAATGGCCGAGCAAGGGTGCAACAACGCCCTAGCTTTACCTACCAGCTATTTACAATGCCACTACAACGCCTAGTATTCAGTTAGTGCAGCGCTGGTGCGCAAGCAAGGTATGAACCAGGTATGAACGAGGCGCGCACTATTGTGGCACAAGGCAAGGTTGTCATTCCGTAGTGATGGTATTGCTTTATGCTAGTGACGTAACCAGGGTTGTTTTACTTCGGTAATTGAACTACGGTGCAACTATTGTTCTGCAATGGTAAAACTTGTAGAAACACAATTTTAAGCTTGTACCTTGTAATAAATTCTTTCTGTGCTCTTCCATCCTCGTATCAAAATTTCCGTGTGGTGTACTGTTTCGGTCAATTCGGAATTTCTGGACGGAAAAATCAAAATATTTTCAAAAATATTTATTTTGCTAGGATTCACCATTTGCAATACGTGACATGACTTGCGAGGTTCACTGCCCCAGTTCCGACAAATTAGGTATATTTCGAAAACTGAGTGGTGAGAGTGTAACAAATGATAACAGATGAAAATGTCTGATAACGGTGTAACAAACAACATAAATGAACAATAATAACTGGGAACGCAACGCCATCCGGGAGATAAGCAGCGCAGTATTGTAGCATACAAACAAATTTGTGTGCCTCAAATAGAAAGTCTGACAGTCATGGATAGACGGCAGTGCACAGTGACTTCTGGCTGCCTGTAGGCCGGGTGGCGGCATCGAAGGAATGTGAAATAGCAGTCGTCCATGCTTAATGAATACAGTGATGTTAATTTAATGTCATTAGAATATACACACCTGCTCAAGTCAATTGCCACTTACAACCCATTGGCGGATGCAGGGGGGCATTCCGGCCATGGCCCCCTCCAAACGCCGGAAATTTTTTTTTAAAAGTGTTTACCTTGGGTCTGTAGAGCAAAAAAATATTCCCTCCCACCCCCCTGGAGAGCGATCATGTAGGTACATGGAGCGGTAGCTTATACTAGGTCTGTCGAGCACTGAAAATGTTGTTTACACTAGGTCTGTAGAGCAAAAAATTATTCACTCCCACCCCCCCCAGGAGGAGAGGCAGACATGGGTTTGCCCCCCCCAACTCGGGTCTGCGTCCGCCCCTGTTACAACCTGTGATTTACCTTGGACCCATCCAACACATTTAATGAACGTTTTTAAGCGATATGCATGTTTTTAAGCGATATCGACACCGCACACGGAACACATGCCTAACCCATACATCCACCCATGTGCACAGAGTGTCTCCTACATATATCTATCCTCCTCCCTCAGTCCAATAGCACGTAGAACGACCACCATTTTAAACAATACACGTGTACGTTTTGTGATCTGCCACGCGACCCCTCCCAACCGAGCCTTGAACTCGGTGTCAGCGGTGACCAGCGTGCGTGACCTTTCTAACCTCTGTGCCCCGCGGGCAATCGGCATCCAGTGGATGGCGGTTGCCTTCACTTGAAATTCACTGAAAATTCATGCATGAGAATGTTCTAACTTAAACCATAAGCCAGGAGATGTATTAACATGAACTTTTTCAAGTATTACTAGCCATATTTTATACTACATTGACTTGATTCTCTGCGCCAACATCCGATGCTCTGGTACAGGCGAGACAGCGGCAGAGTCAGCACTGGCTGCCGTCGGCTGAATTTGCTGAAGTCAGGAGTGTCGCGAGATGGGTTTCTGCTGAATGAAAAGGAGTGGCACCCGGCCCGAAGGTACGGAGAGAAGGAGAGGAAAGAGACGTAGGTATGTACATAAACCGTCGGACGAGTTATAGAGAGTGTGAACTAATGAGGGCGCTGCCGAGGTCAAACCAGATGATATACCAGAAGAGGGAAGCACGTGATGCTTTGTTCCATGTTAAATGGTTAAAAGGCACTAAACTTAATTTAGAACTCAAAACATTGCCGATGGTTTAGCGCATTTTACTCTTCAGACGTCATACCACGACATCTAAAATGTTATGGTGAAACCTGATAGTTACAGGCAACGGAACGTTTTTGTCTAATGAGGGCCTCTTAATAGATCCACCATACTAAGGTGGATTTTCGAAATTCATTGGGAGCGCCCAAATCCAGATGTAAAAAAGGAACTTTCAACTATGACAGCGTTAAAAGAACCATTGGATTATAAACACTGTATAATACACCCCTTAAATACATGTAACTATGCTGCACTGCCTAATTTGAAAAATTGGAGGTGAGCCAGCACTCCACACTCAGAGATAGAAACCCATACCCCAGCCCTGTAGGTAATTTCAAAGTTTCATTTGGCTAGGCACTGAGCATATACACATGAAATATACTCCTAAAACATAAAATATTTTGTAAAAAATATACCTAGGATAAAAGACAGTGGAGGAATGATATCTACACCAGTCCGTTTTAGCTTCCGCCCAGTGGGAAGACTCATGCAGTGGTATGGGCACCAATAGCCAAAGAAGCTGCAGCATCAAAAAGTATAATTATTATGATAATGAGGTTCCTGATCATTTTAAGGTCAGCGCCAAAGCTTTTACCTAATTGTACGAGAGGAACTACGATGTCCCCCATTCTGTCTGTTTCACAAATATCATTTCTCTACGTATGCTTCGGAAATTGTTTCCAATACATTTGGATTCATATTTTCTATGGGCTGTCATTATCTAAGCGAGGGTAGGTGGTAGGAGCAAACACATTATTATTTGACACACAGACCCTCATACCAGACACAGAAGTGTGTTCTGTTTTTATTCGCATCTGAGGCGCTGCATTTGTCGCTATTGAGTGCCTCATAAATGTCCTGTGAATGAATAATAGGCAAATAACTATACCTCCAAAATATCAAAACAAATATCAAAATATGTTCTTGAAGGGTGGTATGATGAATAGTCGTGCACCCAGCTTCTTCATTTTACGTTTTTGGCAACACTTTTGCATCTTGTTAAAATGTACAGTAGGCCCTCGGACTGTCACGTCATGGCATGATATCAGCCAGCAGAAACGCAACAGAAGAGGCACTGCTTATCAATATTGGACCGTAATTACTATGTCGAGGCATATAATTATTTAGAAATATGTACAAATGTTTGAAAACACCTGGCGCCACAGAGCAATGGTCCCCATGATGCTACGCCTTTTGTTGATTTCAAACATATACTTTTTCAATGTGTGAACGAATTGTATAGTGACAAATATGTACATAATTCAGATATTGTGAATAACCTCTACTTTGCTGTATCTTATAGACTATCTTAGCATATAATAATTTTTGGGGCTTATCGACGCACCAACTGCCAGGGTCATATGGCGTCGCCAACTCTTTCCCTGTTGGAAGGGTTTCTCGGGAGCCAGCTTGCTCCTTGTTCAGGGAAGCCGCCGGGCCTTGAACCCGGGTCGGCTGAATGGAAGCCAGCTACGCTGACCACTCCACTACCGCGCCCCCTATCTTAGCATATCTTATTATCTTAGCATCACTGTTAAGTATGGAGTATGCAATAAACTCTATTGCAGGTATGTTAATACATACATTGCTAATTATCCATTACCAGTGACGGTTCCAGGAGGGGAAAAAAGCCCCCTTTCCCAACGGAAAAACTCGGCACAAAACTGTTTTTGACCCCCACAGCTGTCGACCTCATTTTTGTCCCGACACCTTCTTGGTTTATAAGCAAGGTTTTGGTGCTTCAGCTCTCAACTTCAAACCGGACGAGTCAACATCAGTGTAATCTTGGGGCCTTGGATAGCAAAACAAGCAACTTGTGGCCACATGATTGACCCTGCGACTTTTTTGGTTTATCGGCTCTTGTGTTTATGAATTGTGGGATACTCACCAAGTGACGTTTTTTATCGACTTTGGTTTCCCCCAAAGCCTACCGACTAGATCCACCATTGTCCATTGCACCTGAAGATTTCCTTTGCTTGGTAAAATATAAGGTTTTAGGTCAGGTGCAGAATGACATTATAATACTGTAACATATTTGTTGACAATTTCCCTTTTTTAAGTACTTCATTAGTACTTTACCGCACATTTTGGTTGGGGGTGCCCAAATCACCATTGAGTGTGCTCACTTAACCATTGGGGGTGTCAGGGCACCCCAAAGATATATAAATCCACACCCCTGATGCTAGGTCTATGTTGATCGTAACCAGCTGCAGATGTAGAAAAGAAAGCATCGAGGTGCTTTCCAATTTTTAAAGGTTCACTTCGACTTTCCGAGGTGCTGCTGCACACCCGAAATTATACAATTTTACAGACCAGAATCTAATAAGGCGCTGTGTTTGGTTGAGGTGTTTGAATGTCATCACCATAAAAACGGCTTTGTTTAAAAACAGCTTGTTGGCCAGGCACTAGCCTGTCCCTTGCCTCACCCTGCCTCCGCCGTCACCTATCAGACCGGCGCGGTGATTACCTGTCTATGATAGTACGGACCGGTATCGGCTCTGCGTCAGCCGATAACAACTCCCGCCGTGCCGTATCTCTGCGGATCTAGTGACGTCAGTCGCAGCGCCGACCTCGACAGTGCGTCACAGTGTCTCCAGCGCTACATCAGCTGTCCTCGCTGCCTCTCTGTGTCGTCCAGCGAGGAAGCCGAAAGCGGGCCCGACAGCTGCCCCCGCGGCCGGATGAGGTGCGGCAGTGTGTTGGCGCTGCTGGCGCCTGGCGCCGGCGGCCCTGCTGACTGTGGCCGCCGTCTCACAGTGTCCCCAGCAGCTGAACACTGAGACCGTCTGCCAGGGAGCCGTCACCGAGAAACAGTGTCCCACCGGATTCGTCTTCGAGGAGAACATCCTCGGCTGTGCCCTCTGCCCAGGATGTGTCAAATACCAAGGTGAAACTATTACCGGGTGATTCTGCTGCTGTTTTTCATGTATTCTGACATGTTTTAACAGCAGCTGCTTTATTTCCAAGTCATAATACCTTCGATTTGGTCTCAGGTTTCACAAAACAGGGCCGCGTATACCGCGGGCCGATTGTAAGGCCACTGTTGTTGTGAACTGTCAGATGATGCCAGATTATGCTAACTATTCCACCGTGTTGTTGGTCCATCCAATCCTGGTGTATTTTGCAGTGGCTTGAAAGCTCTGCTTTGTTCCTAAATTAACCCTTGCATTGGGGCGAGCGCCAAAACCCAGAAACATTTATCAGATTTACTGACAGCGGCGCAGAGCGCTGCTGCACTTGGCATAGCTTTTCAATGATCATTTGCAGAACTTTTTCCAATGTTTCAAGCTCGCTTCATCTAGGGTAAGGTCACCAGACCCAGTCAATTCACCTCACCTCCAAGCATGGTTTGAGAGGGACCAGTGAAAACAGGTCTAATCTGTTGATTTGATGTTCACATCACATAGTGGGATCACCGAGTACGACCAGTTGTGTTAACGGATTTTATAGTGATGACCTAGGCTCTGGAACAAACTATAACATCTATTGGAAATGCATGGGGAAACGGGAATTGGCCGAAAGAATGGTTCTGATTACTTACATAAGCAAAGAATAGCGTCTACACTAAAAAATCGGTATATTTGGGTAGTCCTCAGGGTCATGTTGTAAGTTCCGACCTGTGACCTCGACCTGGAATCAAGGATAGGTTACTCCAAGTATGGCGAGATTCTGCACCGCCCTTTTCCGACCGCTTCGAAAAAATCAGGGCGGGAGCCAAGGCACCGGCAACGCTCAATTTAGACTTTTCCCAAGCGTTTGCCCGTGCAATGTCATATCGATATAGGTGGTGTATCTCTCTGTGATGCTAAGGTGCAACTACCCAGTTCTCTCCCCTAGGTCCGTACCTGTTCAGATATGGCTTGTACATACGCATTCGCGAAATTTATCGAAGTGAAGTGAATCCCAGTTCAAAGCCACAGTGTCTACAGCTATCTCCTCTCTTCGTTCATGACATATTCCCGCCTGAAAAGTCCTACTTCTGCCGGTCAGGTTACAACGCCACCTGCCAGGACCCGGAGACGGCGCCGCGCCGCTCCATCTACACGGTGCACGTGGTGGAGGGCGTGGCGCACGTGGCGATGACCACGTGCGGGCCGGGCCTGACCTGTGACGAGGTCACGAGCCGCTGTGTGCCGGCCCACAATACCACCCGGTGTCTGACGATGCTGGACAAGTTCCGGACGGCGGACCCGCCCGACACGCTGGGGTGAGGATGGAGTGATGCCGGGATGTAGCGGTATCAAAGGCTGGCAGGTGCATGCAGCGGCGGGTCCAGGACTTCATTTCGAAGGGGCTAGAGGCTCGAGTTTCCCCTGTCATTGCCGCAAATCAGCTTCCGGCTATGCATTCATTATGGGTATTCAACATTTCGAGTGGAGGGAGGCTTGAGCCCCTAGCCCCCTTGTATCCACCACTGCTCGAAAGCAAAAGAGCTTAAACTAAATCGGTTCAAATACCTTTTTCCAAATGATCTATTCCCAAAAACATAACATGTTACTGCTGACATATTTGCCATCCATTCAACACCATCCACTTTTCCGAATAGTCCGTTGTCTGCAGTGTTTAGGAAGCGCGCACCCACTCGCTATACCTGGCCCGCGCGCGGGTGTTCTGCAGGTACGAGCCTGTGTGTGGGCCGGACGGCACCTACGCGCCGGTGCAGTGCCAGGGCAGCAGCTTCAGCGGCATCTGCTTCTGCGTCGACGAGAAGGGAACCCGCATCTACGGACGCAACCTCATCAAACACCGCGACACCATGAACTGCGGTGGGGCTCTTACATTTGGTCTTATTTTTGGTTATGTATGCACAGTACGAGAATCATACATTTTCCACTTATTAATCTGTCATCGGTTAACAACTTGGAGCTCAAAGGGGCAACACACTACCTGCTCTAGTTCTTTTCCAGAATTTACCGCTGTCTTTATATGATTAATCAAACTTGTTTTGTTTCATGAATAACCACATTAACAGGCTTCATATCACAGTTTCCAGGAATGTACTTCAATTTTCGTGACCCCAAAACCTACACTGCAGTCTTGCTTTGTCCCTAACTACCCCTTGTCCCCTGTCCGTGATCTCTGTCTTTCTGCCGTAATCCCCTGACGTGAATTTGCCCCCGCCGCGACCGCTCCCTCGCCGTACCGGTATCCTGTGACTTGTTCCTTCACTCATCCTCTGTTTCCCACAGTGGCCTGCTTCCCTGGGCGTCTCCTGTATGACCTGCCTCTTCCCGTCCCCTATCTCCGCCGTGAGCTCCGTCCCTCCGCTGTGACCTCTCCCCCCACCGTGACCTCTGTCTCCCTGTCATGACCTCCGCTCCCACATGACCTCTGTTCCCGGTCGTTCCCGGCAGCGTGCTCCCGGTACTTCCTGCAGCTGAGTGCAGAGAAGCGGGAGGACGTGACGCTACACTGCATGCCGGATGGTAGTTACGAGCCCGTGCAGTGTGACGGCGAGGTCTGCTTCTGTGTCAACTCTACTACAGCGGAGCCATACGGAGGCACGGTGGCCCGCAAGCAGTGGACCGCCCTGCCATGTTGTGAGTACCTCTCCCTGCTGGGCTGGGCTTTCTGATGGGCTCCTCTCTGGCTGACAAGTGCCTCCTCTACTGCGTTTGTGTTTTCTCCAACGCGCCTAGAGTGTCTAAGATCTCAGAAATCAACTGGCAACATTTTGCTTTAGGCCTTGTAGGAAGTGTAGTGATCTACATTACAGCTTATTTTGTTGACCTCATGATAAGCCAACTTTGAGATTTTGTGTCACTGGTCGGAATACAATTAATTTTTAAAGTTCATGTTTTTGGCCAGGCAAGACCCTCTTATTACGGCGCTCCTAAAAAATGTTCTGTTTTATCCAGACTGCCCTAATTCCAGTATCATTCTTTCTGAAACCCATGACTTTCACTGGGACTGGAGAAATTAACCCTCGCCCCACCGGGGGGCATCGATGGTCCCCCATAAGGTTTTTCCGGGATAGCAGAAAAACGAAGAGGCGCAGCACTGCGGTTGAAGGGCTCTACCTCTCACTGCATCATTTTGCCACCATCCCTGAAATTTTTTACCCCGGGTCACCCAAGGTCAGGTCACCAGACGAGGTCAACCAAGGTCACCTCAATTCAACTTTAGAGCTCTGTAAGAGCTACATTTCGAAGTTGACCGATTTGAAACTTCCTACACTTTATGGCCCCTCCAGGGTTTACAATGTGCGTATCTGGGATTTTTCGATTTCTTGCCCTGAGGTCAGGTCACGAGGTGACCTCTCCCATTGAAAAAGCACGGGGAAAAGCTTTCTTATGATATGAAAGTTACAAAAGCGATGATCGAAAATGCTCAGCTTGAGCAGAAAAGCGGTCTTTGACACCCTTCCACGGATTCCAGGGGGCATATTTGCCCTTTGACCTCTCCAAGGTCATCCAAGATCACCAGGGGTCAAAAACAGTATTTTGAGAATGACTTTTGAGCTGTATAAGCTAGAGCGCTGAAACAAACACCATCGTGTTTGTCTTGTCATTGGCTTTCATTTGATATACGGTAAGGTCACAATCTGACCTTTTGTGACCTGAGGTCATCTTAGGTCACGAGGTGACCTCTGGAGGTCAAACCACTGCCGGGAGGTCTTTACGTTTCACATAATGGAAAAAGTACTGACAATTTACTATCAAATGTACTTTACCAGACCTCAATAGCTCTAATAGCATAAGAGTTATGCCCAGTTTGCTTAAGCATTGCATATTTGAGTGAAAATAGCCGATGTTGACCTAATTTGACCTCTGGAGGTCAAACCATTGACCTGAGCACTAAAACGTGAATAATTTCATACTGAATTTACGCGAGCTTTCTAATGCACTTGGCAGATTTGCGCTAACGCCCATATTTTCGGAAATAGAGGGGGCCATCGATGCCTCCCGGTGGGGCGAAGGTGGCGCTGGACCCCCGGTGGGTCGCGGGTTAAGACAAAAGCTGCGCTTATAACACCAGGGTCCTCAGTCTGCCACTGGTAGTAAGGGATTTGTGACGCTTGGTTGGATGTTTCGTGTGTTTACTCAACATACCAAATTCAAATTTCAGGCGTACCTACTCAGATTCAGTGTTGTTGCTAAATTTAGCTATCGCAAAATAAAGTTCTGTAGATGCAATCGCCGGTGGCATGGGTGTATTTGCACTCCAAGAAGTGCAAAGGTAACGGCGAGAAGGCGAGCCGTGGAAACCTGTGATCTCTGTCCATTACATAGCGCCCCAAAGCCCTGTGACTTACTAGCAGAATGAAACTCTCAGCTCAAAGTGATAGTAATAGCCGACACGTCGGTTATTAGCCGGCTAACCGACGCTCGACGCGTCGAGCCGTCGCGACGGCTCCTGCTGCTGCCTGTGTACCGCTGCTCCGTGGTTACGTCTGGTCAAGCTGGACGTGAGCCGACAGTCCCGCCGACAATGCTGATCCGAACTGGCGTCCCGGCGTTTGACAGCCTGCCTGGTCTCTAACCCTGGCCGACACCCGGTAGTTAGAGCCGTTCCACTGCAACTAAACGTTTCACTACCGTCACTGCTTTTCGTTGGACAACAAACCTCTTCTTATCATTTGAAATATTTCTGGGTGCTCCTGCACTGCACGTGCAGTGTAAATATTTGTAAATATTTTTAATCATTATTATTACATCACAGGCAGTAAATACTGACAGAAGTATTACTTTATTACTGGCGTGACTGTGCCGACGTGCGATGCCTTTACCGTCAGCTGACATTCTCAGTTGACGGCGCTGGTACATGGTATGGGAGGTGCGATGCGGTGCTTACAGCTGATTACCTCCATTACGCCTTAGCGAGCGGTGCTTTCTCGGTGCTTTAGTCGTGTGGCAGGCTTTCCTGCCCGCCAGCTTGGCATAGTCTCAGGGCTCACCGTGGCATATCGGTCGCCGACTGAACTTTCATGCTCAGCAGCTAGTGGAAACATCTTTCACCACGGGACATGTTTTAATAAATTGGGACAGGTAGGCGCACTTGGCTGAAAAGTGCACATCTTTCCATTAGAAGAGCGCTTCGAGGTCACCTTAAAACAAGAAACTTGTTTGCGTCATGCAAGAGGTTTTTGTAAGCTTGATGCCACGCCTCAGAAATTTACATATATAAATAGACTTTTTGAATTGCTCAAATCGTTAAGGTACATTTTTGCTCGGTGTACGGATGCTCTAAGCTGGAATCCTGAGTGAGATATAGGCATCAGGAAGCATTTTGTCCGTCACCGTTGACCCCTGTTACAAAGTGTTTGTGTTTTACTGTGTTTTTTTGCGGCAAACGATTCTACTTTTTCTGCATTTGGAAGTCACCACCTACATTTCATCGCATTTCCACTCCGCTGGTTTTTTCGGCCCCGGGCGAGGTTTACGGGTATTTCGGAACACAAAGCAGACGAAAGAGTGAAGTGAGGTAGATAAGATCGAATTATGACAGGAAGCTAAAAGTGCAGTGCTAGTGCTGCAAATAAAGGGTGGACGGAGAGGAAAAGGGAGGATACAGCCCTGGGTGGACATTAACGCGCCACACTCGTGAGGAAAGGGGGTGAAATTTGGCACCACCCTTCCCGATTTTCAACAAATAGCGTAAAAACAAAGAGACGCAGAGCAGCGCAGCCTTCGGAGTCTTATCCCTGAGTAATTTCACACATCTGAACTAGACTTTCAAAAGCTGATGACGCTACAGGGGTTCAAAGTGTTTGGTAGTGCTCACCCAAGACGGGCCGTGGCGAATGCTAAGGGAACTAGGGGCTCTAGTCCCCTCGAAATGTCAGAGTGCCTATAGCTAATGCATAGCCGTAGACTGTTCCGAGGTAATGACGGGGCAGACTCGAGCCCCTTAGTCCCTCCCCTCGAAATTAAGTCCTGGATGTGCCACTGAAGACGCGGTCAATTTATTACTCAACCCATTATTAGTCTATGTATAAAACATACAAATGTCACGTTTCAGTAAACATGGGACTGGTAGACGTGGAATTCCTCATACCCTGAACTTTTTACATATTCTTGACTATCTTGTGGAGGTTTTGAGCATCTGACCTCGGAGGTCACTTGAGCAGGCTGATTATTTTACCAATGACGTCGCACAGAGTTGAGATAGAGCTTTCATTTTTCTGTTATTGCGTTTGACTTCTCACTGGGAGTCGATGTATGTGCAATATGACCCGATTAGGTCAACATGTGACCACGCCCTGGCTTGAGACCGTATCATTTTCGCACTTTGACCTAGCTTGATTATATATACCTATATATATATATATATGTAGTATATATATATATATATATATATATATATATATATATATATATATATATATATATATACATGATTCAATTCTCACGGTGAGGAGACTTCAATTGTGCCTATAAGATTTTTCTCTAGCAACACTCAGTAAAAATGTATAGAAGGACTCTTATACTTTGTTGTAATTCTATGGAATCTTCATTGGCCACTGCTTGCCTCGATGTTGAACTGACCAAAATAGTTAAGAAACTTTCTATGTATCTCGTCAAGAGCTCTCGGACGCTGCCCGTAATTTTTATCCTATCCGGGAGATGAGATCGGCGGGGACGGCAAAATACCCCTTACCAGTGGTGCGCGTCCTGCACGACCCCGCGACCCCAAGGGGCACGAGTTAAGATGGAATTGGAATTAGCTAGGTGTATTAAGAGAGAGAGAGAGAGAGGGGGGAGAGAGAAGAGAGACAGAGAGAGAGAGAGAGAGAGAGGGAGAGAGAGGAAGAGAGGGAGGGAGGGAGGGAGGGAGAGAGAGAGAGAGAGAGGGAGAGAGAGGAAGAGAGAGATAATAATATAGTTATTTTCCAACAAAGCAAAATCACGCACGAGGTTGGCGCAAATGCCTTAAAGGAGCTAAATCACGAGGTCACTCTCACAATCAATCATATAATCACAATCATAACATACAATCATGGCTGTACACACAGAAACAGTATTCGTTCATTGGCCTTCATTCGGCCACCGCTGCGGGCGGAGACACACAATGCATACAGCCGGAAAGCCACATCGCCGGCGCCCGCAGATTTAATTTAAACGTTTGGAAGGCAAAAGCAACGTTTCGCTCGCCATCAGCACTCAGACCGTCGTCAGATATAAGCTCGAGTTTTACAAAGTGTTTTACTGTTTCCGTTGAGTAGTCACATCAACGACTGATGTGACTACTCAACTGACGTTGACGTTGAAAATGATGCGTTTTTAGCTCAGAAACACCTACTTCAAGCTGTGTGTGACATTTGTTTCCATGGGTGTTTTTTCATACTATGAAATCATCGACATCTGTATAATTAACTGAATTTAGTGTTACAAGGCTTCAGAATTGATTTTAAAGCGCCATTCATGCTTCATGTGAAAACAGTTTCAATCTTATTACAAGCACCATACCACAAGCATGGAAATATGATACCAAATGCCCCTACTAGGGGCGGAGGAGCTATTTTCAAGTTAGTGAGCGGGATTCGCCGCTGCCGGCGGTGCCAGGATGTTATGATTTTGCTGCTCCCTTTTCTTCCTCACTCTTCCCAGCTGTACTGACCCCGACTTTCCCTGTGCGGTGCATTTCCAGACGACGACTCCTACTTTCCGGGGGATTACGAGCGTGAGTGCGAGTCTATGAACCTGGCGTCGTACAAGGTGTCAAAGCTGCTGTCGGCGCACGGCGTGAGGGACGCGACCTTCCCGAGCGCCTGTAACCCGGACGGAGGCTACTACCCCAAGTACTGCAGCGCTCAGGACCAGGTGTAAGTCGGCCTCACGCTGGTGTTCAGTGGCGGATACAAGAGGGTAGGCCCCCAAATGTCTGAGTGCCTACAGTTAATGCATAGGCAGAAGTTGATCCGAGGTAATGGCCCGAGAAACTCGAGCCCCTAGCCCCCCTCAAATGAATTCCTGGATCCGCCTCTGGTGCTGGTTGTGCTCAGCGCTCTTGTGTCAGTTATGGGTAATGCACAGTGTATGCACGTTCAAGGTCGTGGCCGGGGATGTTTTGCCGAGGCGGGGAGGCGTCTGCACGGGCGCCACATGGTAACGATGAGGTCATCATCATCATAACTGGGGTTTTCGCGCGCCGACCGCCTGGAGTATGTGGTGCCTGACACATGGCAACAACCGGGATGAGATGGAAGGGGGGGCAAGGAGATGAAGCCCAGGAATGCTGAATGACTTCAAAAATGCTACTGATACTACTGATTGATTTGCATTAAATATGAGAAAGTTTGTTTCCGCCATGATAAAATATGCAATAGTCTGCCAGGTCACGTGAAATCAAAAGTTAAAGCCAGGTTCGTGTTCTTTAATTTGGGAGGAGCGTTTCTGATCCACTAATGATTCACTTTGACTCACCATGGGGTTCATTAATGGACGTGACCCTTTCTCATGAACTCTTTCTCGTGAACGCCCGTGAACGCCCATGGGGGCGCGGTAGTGGAGTGGTCAGCGTAGCTGTCTGCCACGCAGCCGACCCGGGTTCAAGGCCCGGCGGCTTCCCTGAACAAGGAGCAAGCTGGCTCCCGAGAAACCCTTCCAACAGGGAAAGAGTTGGCGACGCCATATGACCCTGGCAGTTGGTGCGTCGATAAGCCCCAAAAATTATTATCCGTGAACGCCCATGTTACATACATGTTAGAAAGTAAATGGTGTGTTTGCTTCAACAACTTGCTGAAAAACTGGATTTTGCTCTCTTTCGGTGGTCACATCATTTTCATTGAGTATTCTATCGTTATATATATATATATAAATGTTTATATTTTTATACATATATATCATAATTTATGGTTTGAATAAATATTGTATATATATATATACATATATATATATATATATATAATATATATATATATAATAATATAATATACATGTCTCATATTTTGTTTGATTAAAATACGTGAAATCGAACGTATTAACCAAGTTTTCGTGTCACGAATTACCAGCAAAAATAGTTACCTTCCTGGAGAGGACGGTAAGCTAACCAAAAAATAATTGTTCATAAGGTCGTTCATAATCAGAATCCGAATATCTATGAAATTGATCCACGCACGAATGAAACGCTGAGGTGGTTTCAGGTACACTTCCCACGTCGGAAAAAAGCTGTTCGGACGATCTGTGAATAAAACTAAGGATAAAAGCAAGTTAAACACTCGCACCGATCTAAAAAGCACACATGCATCAACACCAAAACACATGAAGCACACCAACGCCACACAAAACACTAACTCTACTTTTGCAACGCTTCTCTTTGCTGTCTTCCCAAGAGGACATATGTCAAAGTTTCCTTGAAGGTCACTTACTCTCCGACGTGCGGCTCGTTGAGCAGAGGTGCTATTGTATACGCGAGCTGAGCCTAGCCTGCCTGTGTGCGTATTCGTGACAGACACAGCTCCACTAACCGGTATATTGCGTGGCTGTAGGTGGTGTAGCGTGTTGGGCCTATGGAATGTACTATTCATAGAGGAGTGGTGATGTGTGCCGTGTAATGTTTCTAAAGGCATAACCGATTTGGGGAAGTTTTGTTTTCTATGTTGCTTGGCTTGTCTTCACGGGCGGAATTTCACGGTGCCAATAAGGTAAGTATCTGGCGGCGGCGCACCCCAAGTTAGAGGGTGCATCGGGACCATGGCTCACCTTGGTGCCGGAGGTGCTCCTGTTTGGGCAGCGCGCCCAGCAAGGTTTTAAGATGACACTTCTTTCGCAGAACTCCCCCTCCCCCTCCATAAAATTTTGAAATTATCTCCAATTTTGAATTTGCATTGAATTTTCCTCCTCTTCCAATTCCAAGAATGAATCTGGGGAACACCACGAAAATACCTCAGAGGTGCTCCTGGATTACAATACAAGACCTTGAGGTAAGACTGAAATCCTTTCAGCTCGCGCTTTATCTAGGAGCACTTCTGGTCCTTAATGGAGCCTGTTTTGGTCTCCCATCTTTTATACCATCTGGATTTAAACCTATCCGTACTCGTGCATGGTTTGAAAGGATTTCTTTCGGAGGCGCATCGGCTCTCGAGATGAAGGAAGAAAAGGAAAGGGCTCCCCAGAACCTGCATTGAATAAACAGTTTCACTGGCTCTTGAAATATGACGTCTTAGAGCTCACCCCGCTCTGTACTTTTCAGGTATATCCCTCTCATTTTGTTCCGGAACATAATCTAGCAGTGGTCCCATTTGTCTACTCTGACTGCCGCCACGTATACAGGAGAAAACGCATCGCTCTGTCCCGCCCCGAATGATATTTAGACAATGGTATCCCATTCCGTCGCATAATTCCTATTCCGTTTTCTACCCCATGCGAACATCTGCACCAGACGATTTGACATCTTCATCTACATCTGCACAGGATGCAGGACTATTTACGTCTTTTCTACCTTTCTGGGCTCAAGCAAATAGTACGTTTGGCGGATAAATTATTATACTGGGACAGTTTGGTGGATTTTTGAGAGAGGGGAGGGGTTGGGCGGTGGGGGTGTGTGTCCTGTTTGTGACTGCTGAAGAACGTATACATTCTGTCAGATCAGTTACCCTCGGGACATGCGCTCCCCGTCGTCGGGCATTCCTCCCCACATCTATTCCTCTTGCCCATACAAGCCAGTGGTGCGGGGTGGGGATGGAGATGCTGGGGGCTTGTTATGTGTATGTGTTCACTCTTGTCTACACTAGAAAAATGCAAGAAGAGAAGCAGAAATAGCGAAACCAGCAAAAATTATTGGCTATCTCGGCTGAATTGTAGAGAGAAGACTGAACTCCACAAAATTGTCAGCAAGCTGTGCAGATCTGCCTAGACGGCGGAACATTAAGCCGCCTCATACTGCAAATTATTTGAAGAATCATTCATTATTCACAGCATGTGCGTACGCTTATGTATGGCAGATTTGAAAAATATGAATGCATGATGAGTCCTATCTTAATTTTAATCTTAATCTCATTACTGCACATCGCGCAGAGTTTCTATGAGTAAGATACCGTATCACTAGTAAAATGCCTGTAGGGGGAGGCGAAAACTGCAAAAGCACTTGACATCAAATGCCTTAAAGTAATTGCATAAGGGACGTTTTAAGCGGTGAAGCCCTACCAACGTGAGTCTTTATTTTTTTCATAGTATGGACAATGCCGAAGCTGTATGCAGCTCCAAAAAGCTAACTTTATGATGGCATCTGCACATTGCTCATAACGTGGGGAATATTTTGCATATAGGTAAAATAAAGTTACGCTTTTGTAGCCCACAATCCAGAATTTTTGAATATCGTATTTTCGAAGGAGCAATGACCATTCAGCTGCTTCAAACTGACTCTTAACTCTTTTAGATGAATATTTTGTCGTTCCAATTTTTCGTTAACATCTTTAAGTAATTGATCGCAGTGACATGGTGTAGCTTCAAAAAAGATCCCCACAGCAATTGAAATTTTATTGTTTTTTATTTCGTCTCATTATCATCCACCATTGGAGGCTTATTGCCGAAAGAACGCAAAATACACACATTGACAGACCTTACTTGGACTGTTCTCAGAACTGGTGCCTAAATCACTCTTTTTTAAACGTGTATATTGTACGTATGTGCATACGTATAACTAGGTATAAGCATTGATTATTCCCAGACCTAGGTGTTCTGCTACTGTAGTCCGCTACTCCGCTACTGGCGGACCTTAAAATGGTAGCGTAGTAGTGGTAGCGTAGTTTCTATAACCAAAATGTAGCAGAAAACGGGGTAGCGAACTAAAAGAATTCAAAAGCGTCACCGCTGCCGATAGTATTTTAAGGGGACCGCCAACCAAAACGATTACCTATGAAATTGAAATTGGGGTGGATTATTTCCCGATCACAAAAATAGATGTTAATAATGATGTGTTTGTCGTTTTGTTTGCATATCTTACCACACATTTGTACGTCATTTATGAATAAAAAGTAGCTTTCTTTAAAATTCAATTAAAAAGAGCAGTCTGAAGCCAGTCTTGGGTAGCGTTTTAGTGGCGTTTTGTAATAAAAACTAGCTATGTAAAAACTAAGTTCGATTTCAGTTAGCTAAGTCAGCGCAAATAGTGGTTTCACAAATTTGGTAGTAGCGGCTACCTCTGGTTACTCGTACTGATTGCACAAAATTACAAGGCTAAACAGTGGTAATTGCCCTACAGCTATTCCGTATCAGGCCAGTAGCATGCGCAATACATTTTAAAAGTGAAGCTTATTAAAAAAGGAAACTGCTCTCACTTTAAACTCCGTTCTAACAGCTGGGATTTTCTACAGCTTTGGAGCGAAGGAGGAAACATCTTAAGGCGAATAGTTTGAATGATTTGTTATACATAACTGCCTCGAATCCAGTGTCACTGACAATTTCCGTTTGTTTAACGAGAAATTGTTTTCGACACTTCAAGTGATCACCGAACAGCTATGGTTTGGAAATAGTCTGTAGAGATTGCATCCAGCCCTGGCACGTGTTCTAGAGACGAGTTGTTGATGCGATGCGATTAAAAGATTCGACCCGACTCTGTGACCTGCCTTTCAAGTAAGCCAAGTTATTGGAGCCTTAGTCCTCTTTCCCTCACAAAACGCCATGGAAGAAACTTCCCATATTAAGAATGGCATTAAAACGTTGGACTTGAATCTGACGCATACGGTTTATTTTATAGTCCAGTTGTATTTGTTCAATTTATTATTTATTTTATCAATTTATTTTATGAATTATTATATTTATTCAACTCATTTCCAACATAGTGGAGCAGTGATTAGATAATGATCTGTTTCAAATCTTGGCGTTGGTCTGTGTAGGCGCTAATAATTGGGTCTCAGTGCAGCTAATAGCTGCAGAGCCGTACATGACCAATGAGTCTGTGTGACCCCAGCTATAGACATGCGGTGGTCGACGAGTATGAGTAACGAGAAGGTTTCACCTTTCTCTTCAGTCCGTGTTAGTCCAGTTGTCCTAAGTTTAGTAATACGGGCCAGGGAGTAATGTCCCACTTCCCCAATGTTCAAATTATTAACCGGTAACCCTATGGCGTTGCATGTCACAAATGACGCCCAAAGATGTCCTTTGCCTTTCGTTTTTTGTTCATGTCTCTTCACCCATGGCGGTTATAAAGTATCGCTTTGGTCTTCAGTCAGGCTGGAGATCTCTTCTAGATCCAGATGGGTTCTTGGTGGGTTAACGCTGGCATGACAGTATAAGCCCTATACAAAATTTATGCGTGACCCAAAATCCCGGGAAGTCCTGGCCCCCCCCCAACCCCCCGGGATCCCCACCAACGTCTACAGCATTAAGTGCTGAGGCCTGTTGGGTTTGATTTATGTCCGAGTGACTATCTCACTGGCGGGGTGTATGTACGTGATGTCGACTGTCGGCCAGTACCGTGACCGGTTAGCTCCGAATGGCTTCGTATGTTCACGGTCTGTGCGGTCCTCAGATGTAAATGCCGCGACCGCGCCGGAAACCCCATCGGCAGCTACAGGGTGGACAGCTCGCACATGGACGACGCCAACGACATGAACTGCCGTGAGTGTGGCGGATCAAATCCCGCACTGAAACGCGTCTCATGTATGCCTACTGATGGGCAGGGGGCATTTTCTAAGATAAAAGAGCACATCCCTTACCTGCTTTTGTTTTTGAGCAATGCTTTTAGTGAAAAATCTGGTCTCTTGTAAATGCAAGATGCACTGCTGATATAATTCAGACTATTCTACCAGCTTGAAGATCAATCCATAAATGTGATTAATGTTTTTCTTTTCTGATCCGGGCTGAGGACGGTTGAGCCAATTTGCACCCAGCACAATTCCCTTTTCTCCTTCACTCTGGAACAGTGTGGATTGCCTTCTGAACGGTTTGTATTAATGCCGTACATGTTCTCGGCTTATTCTCATTTTATCACAGCGCAATAGAGGGCGGAACTACTCGAAACTTGTTCAAGGCATCAGAAAAGAACGTTCTCTCGGAAGAAATTGAAATAATATTCTTCCATCTTTTATGTCTTTCTTTTAGGGTTTTTCTTCTCTGTCTCACTCTCTCTCTCTCTCTCTCTCTCTCCCGCCCTCCACATTTCATATTTTATAAAGTTCAAAATATTTTCAGCGCCGCTCATGGAGCGCCGCTGCGGACGGCTGATCTGTATTGGGCGGTAGTGAGAGCCCTGAGTCTCGCCACTCCCGTCGATTCGCTAGCAGAGTTATTCAGACATAGACGGGCGCTGCTGTGGCTGCTGATATTTCGGCGGTGCTTGATGCGCGCCGCTCGCCACATGCGGTCCGCCCAGGGCCCGTCGCCGCAGCGCCAGACATCGGCCGGCCAGTTTATTGGAAACAGCTCAGTCGGTTCTGCTGGTAAAATTCAGCCGCGTGGGAGGCCAGACAGCAGGGCGGTGCGCCGGTCCCACATTTGTGTAGGTTTGATGTGATATCCTCAACTGTCTGGTAAATTCCACACCCTGGGATGTGTCAATCTTCTACAGGGGCATGTTAAGGACTGGCGGGCTGTTTCGCGTGGCTACACCAAAGTGTGGCGTCGGGATAAATGATGGGCTATGACCGCCAAAGGTCAGGTGTGGCCTGTATACTTGGCACCAATGTCCTTCGAAATGACACCTATGTGTGTCGACTAGTTACACGCTAAGATGGGAGGAGGGGCTGCATTCGAAGCATCGGATAGAGAACGAATCTGCAGACAAGAAAATACTGTAGGTAATAATGTGTGACGAGTCTGGTTTTCCAAAACAGCGTAGGTGACACGGCTTAATGACTGAAATCCTCTCGCCTGGAGATGTTCAATGCTACGGAAATATTCATGGACAGTGTACATACAAACATTCGATTGCAATTTCATTGTAGAGATATATGTGTTGCAGTTAAGGTTGAACTCACAGCCACATGTCACGCATTAATACTCGCGAAGGAGACGCTTTCGCAACTAGATCAATCTGTGTTCAGTTATCTATTACCATCGTTGTCCATTCTTCACCAGTGCTGTTACACCGAGTTGTCTCCCCTCGGTGTTGGAAACAGACTCGCCAACTGTGTCCGAACGTGTTATCATATCATTCCCGCGAGCGCCACGCAAGCGTTAAAAGCCCGCTTTCTGAGCATTTATGCGGCTTTGTTTAGTTATCCTCTGCCTGCGGTGGCCTGTATCTTCTCTCGGCACTAGAAAACAGACTAGTGGCCGAACAATGCTAGCGAAAGGAAGTGCTTAACTCAGAAATAATGATTCCCAAAACTTTTTGTGTGGAGCCATGCTATGGAAAATGCTCTCAGATATGGCTAGATTACAGGTCAATAAATTTCCTCAATTATTAGATTTCTTATACCAGGGAACGTTTTCACCGGTGCAAATACAAGGGAGGAGGGACAAAAAGGCATTTGCCCCCAAATGAACGTCTGGTATAATAGTATAGGATAGCGTAATAGTGCCCTGTCCAGTCCAGGCGAGAGGATTTCAGTCAGGTTCCCTGAAGCTGGGGGCTTCTGCCGATTTTATTTTGAGGAAAACAATTTGTTTCGTGAATTAGAGTGCCGTCACCCAAACCTCAGTCTAGATGCGGCACTGATTTTGCCCTCTCTCAAAATGTCACCAACCAACTTCCGTTCTCCATATTACAGAACTACTGGCCTGACGCCCTCTAGGGGTTAATTATGACACGAGAAAGGTGCTGATTTGTACCGACAGACGTTGATCTCATGGGTGATAGATGGCCGGATCATTCTGATGATCAAGGTGATCAATACAGACCGAGATATGCGCCCCATAGCGCTACATCATTGGCTGTTGGTGGGAGACCGATGAATGCTGGGGGCGTTTGATACGCACATATACATCCTGTGCCCACTCTGTTTGCTTTTTTCTCAGGACGATGTTTTGAAAAAGAATATTTGTAATTTCTCGACACACTTGTATTCCTTTCTCTGTATCCGCATCTATCATATTGGCGTCACAAAAACATTTGTGTATCTTTAAGCTGCATACACTCTTTTTGCTTTCAGGTATTTCCTGAACTTCTGCATTGGGCACTGGTTCCGACCTTTAAGCTATCAACTGATGTATCATTTAGCCAAAAACACTTTGTTTCTGTTCGCCTGAATAGCTTTGCCACTCTTTTCTGCAGCTGTGTTTTTTTGTATCTCGGAGCGCAGAAGAGTCCTTGTGCTTAATTGGCCTCGCTCTTATCATCGTCTCTGCCCAGAGTCCCAGTGGTATTATTTTCCCTGCGTCCTCGCTACGTAGCCTGGGCGGGCTAAAACAGGGCAGGCTGCCAGTCCTGGCACACAGTTTTCCAGAAATAGTCTCTACTCGTGCGTGTTTGAATTACCCGACCACAGTCAACGCTTAGCCAGTCATTGTTTCAGAATCTACTTACACATTCATCCCGAATGTCTCTATACGCAATATATTTCGATTGCTGCTGCATGTCTTGAGACGTATATTTAGATTCTGATCCGCTCCGTTGAAGTGGTTATTTGATTCTGTAAATTCATCTGTATATGGTATGTGATATTACAACTTTTTAATCAAGATGTCACCATTTTTATTGCATTATATGACCGTCGTCTAGACTGCAACTGTTATCTCTCTAGGAGCTTACTTCACGGCTTACGCTTGTAAACGTTGATAGTGTGGAGTGCTGAGGCGAGGAGCTTCATTATAAGTTGACAGGATGGCCTGCCTCCTCGAATCTTGGATGCAAAATCAATATAATACACTGTAGTTATATATTCTGACACTGACACAACCCTTCATCAGAATCAGGATAGGTAAAATCACAAATTATTGGTCATGGTGTTGCAAGACTTCGAATATTTCGAATATTCAAGGCATTGCTAGTGCTAATGCTAACGTGCTAATAGTGAACCAATCGCTTACCTACCTGATTCTGATGAAGGAATGTGCCCGATATATAATCCCAGTGTGTTAAATTAGTTTCGCATCCAGCATTCGAGGAAGCAGGTCAGAAATACCTCCTGTCGAGTAAAGGTTTTAAATATGTTATCTAAGCTAATTTACAGCTGTTCAGGGCTCGTGTCGTGGTATTTTTGTAAAACGCAACTGGTCGCACAGGATTAACTATTCATTTATCAAACTGTCCATAAATGGCATGTAAACTAATGAAATCATGTATCATGAATATAATAATAAAATTTTAATTTCATCTCAGACGAGTCTAGGTGGGTGTGTGGACAGCACGTTTTCGCCGTCAGCTGGTTCATGTATGGCCTCCGCGTGTCCGCAGAGTGCGCCGTGGACCACAACGACTACGACCCAGTGGCGTATAAGACGCACAACTTAAAGTGCGATGTCAACGGTGGGTGCCGGTGGCCTGACGACCCACTTTGCTGTTTTAAACTGTATAATTCCTACAGTCACCAATTTCTGGAGACAGAAATAACCAAGGAGATTAGTACTGTGTAGGCATGACTCAATTCCTCATATTTGTCAGCGGCGTGGCTGAATGTATATCTATTGTTGAAGTTTCCAATTGTTGGCATCATTAGAGAACTGAGTTTTCTAGATTTGATCCGTGAAGGTTTCTGCGGTTTGGCCGGCATTTTCTTCTTGTTGCGAACTGTTGACATTCTCCGACGTACCCTGCATAGCTTGAACATTTTATTACTATGTTTAATGAACTTCAAATACCCTGAGCACCTCACAACCAGCGTATCAATCGCACCAAGCTGTTTTCCACCACACCAACTGTCTTCTCCCGGCTAACGTCTCACATCGCGGCCGCGTCGCAGGCAACTACAAGCCGGAGCAGTGCAACGAGGACCAGTGCTACTGCGTGGACGACTGGGGCACGCGCACTACCGTCTCAGTCAACGTCAACGGCCCGGTGGGAGCTCTGGTCCGCTGCTGTCTGCCCTGTCTGCGCAAGGGCACCCTGGACTGCACCAACAAGACCTACGTGCCCTACTGTCCCCACAGTCTTCAGTCGGGGAGCGTTCAGCTCACCGATCTCACCGCTCAGATGCCGTGGTGGCGTGACGTCTGAAGGATTCGGTGGCTGTGCCGCGCTAGTACCCAGGTGTGTTTCATAATGTTTGTTTGAAGTGTTAGGAGTATCACAGCACCTGCAAATGACGCTTGTTACCAGATGTTCTCGAGGGATTGTGCCTGTCGGGGTAATAGTGCCCTGTTTGGTTTCTGTTTGAAGGTAGACTTCTCTTGTTGGATTTTAACCGTCAAAGGTTAAACGATGACACTTGCCAGATTGAACAGAGGTGTGTTTTGATCAGAACTTCCGGTGCGTGGGGCGCGGCTGACGATGTGACAGTTCACTTACCGCCCGCTGAAGGGCACAAACCGACGCGTTGATCCCCTCGTCAAAGCTATATTTGAGTGTGATTTACCCAAATGCCAAGCCTCATGCGGTCGCTAAAGGTGCTACAACTGGAAATGAAGACAAGTTGGAAGTTCGATACAGGATAATTATTTATATATCCATGCACTGATGCTGTATTATGCTGTCTTTGCTAATTTGTTATCTGAGATTGTGAACGGCTGAACTGTTGAGATTGTGAACGGCTTCAATTGCATAGACTGCAATAATGGTAAGTGATATCTCGTAGTAAAACACACTAACAGTATCCATGTACTGGATCACTCCGTTTGAATAAGCCCAGTGTGCAGCATTTCGGTAACTGCTAATCTTGGACGGATGAAGCGAATCTATGAATGCAACGGTAGATGTGAGTTAGGTCAGAGCATCACCGCGCCATTTTAGGAATAACACTTGGGTGCGAATCATGTAATACATGAATGGTCTATTTCTAAAATATTTGTAGAGGGCATTCAAGAAGCAGAGAAAGAGAGAGAGAGAGAGAGAGAGAGATGAATTTGGAACCTTGCTCTCTCCTTCCTCTCTCTCCCTCTCTCCCTCTCCCCACTTCCCTCCTCCCTCCTTTCTCTCTCTCTCTCCCTTCCCTCCCTCTCTCCCTTTCCTCCCCCTCTCTCTCTCAACATACCCACATTGGTAATTTAGTAGTATGCACGCTTTAAAGACTTTACTCCCTCGTTAAGGCTTCAGCTGGGCGTACAGGAATACACCTCAGAAGCTATCCTTCTGTTGGTGACGCTCAGTGTCGTATCATAACGAAACATTTGGACGGTCAATCCGGGTAAGGGTGTGAAGAAATGATTTTCTATAGGAACTAGACTAAAAGTCGCCCAACTCTAGCTGATTTGAGTGAGCATGCCTGTATTTGACTCCTGGGTCCACCCTCTGGTAAAGCTGAGATTCATGTTTCCCCTTGTCTTGCACTGAAAATTACAAATGATTTGGAAGGAAAAATATATTGCCTGGGATTCATAACGCACTGGGGTTTGTGCGCAAGGATTTTGACTTCAAGATCGAACCGAACGAGGTGACTTGGAAAACCACCAGGATTCAGTGGCAGCCCCTCAATAGTACTAAATATTTCAGTAACAATCCAACGATTATCCTTCTGTGGGCACCAAATACACGCTAGTGAGACGTTTTGGTACACGCACACCAGTGCCCCAGGGGACGGAATTCGACAATCGCCAACACTGTGACATAGGAAACCACCGGCCCAAATTATCCGTTTGTAAAAGGTCCTTGTCAAGTCATTGAAGTTTAGTTACATACGCCAGTCACTACGAAAGAGTAAAACGCTAGGATTGGATACGAGAGGTTGGTGACATTATGATAAAGTTCAGTATTTGGATCCACAAGAATGGAGAATGTGCCGGCAACCCTGCCCTTACTGGAAGTGGACTCTATTTGTATGCTGAATGGGAAGAAACTTCAGTCCTTCATAACCTCGTTTTCCGTTCCTGCGGTATCTGGCAGAAAGGTTAATCCGCCGATAAAGCTGTCTCGTAAAAATTCGTAACGAAAATGGAATCTCTCCAGGCTCTAGTCTACATTGAGTTCAACCTGGACCCAAGCTAGTTGTTTCGGATATAATATCTGGGTTCTGTGGAAAAGAGCCATGAATACACTAGAAGCAGTGCTGTTCACTCCGGAATTATAGTCTGCGATTCTGCAATACTGCGATCGCCCACAACCCAAAATCGGTCGTGGAATATTGTTTACCTTAAATTCTGCGATTTTTAGTCCTCAATCGAACATTTTGACCAAGCAAAAGACATTAAACTTTCATGCCTGCCACAACCCCTCAACGCTTAAGGGGCTTTTCACATGTAATGCCAGTGACCAAAGGGGGAGGGGGTCTGACATTTTCAGATAGTTTGGCTAATACACGGCAGATTTAAAAGATCAGCGACCAGTAATGGATTAAAATGGCCAGATTCATAGGCATACGAACATCCAGAATTTTGAGGGAGAGTCAATGTACAGTTTAAGGTAATTTCACTCCACCCAATTTTTGTTTTCCCCATGTATTTCCAATGGAGAGGTCATGTTCTGCACTTGCCCTTAGGTCATCGATATGAAAAATCCCGGAAAATATGTTGTAGAACTCGATGGGGCCATTATGTCTTATAAGTTTCAATCCGATAGATTCACCCATTTGTTACTTATGCCACCTTAAACATTTTTGAAGGTGAGGTCACTTGACCTGCACTGGTGACCTGACCTGAGATGACCCAAACTTAGCATTTTGTGGAAAGTTGCGTAATCAATCAAGGAGAAGATATGCCAAGTACGGCGGCGCTTCGCGTCGCCGTTTTTTCATGCCGCCGGAAAAACCCAAGGGGGTGTTCAAACACCCGCTACCGGGGCGAGGGTTAAAGCAATAGAATGAAATAAGCGAAAGATATAACCGAGACAGTCAAACTAGATGAGTACATATCTGAGGTTTGACTGCTTCTCATTTAGTATGCCTAAATATCCCAAGGCTTGTTACGGTGCTGTGATTTTTGTTGTTGTTTTATGCCAAGTTATCCTTTCACCGCCTGGGGTCCGACCGAACTCCTCCCCCTTACTTTTTGCAAATTATTCTAAGCCGATTTAAATGGGTCGCACGTCACTCTGCATGCCTTTTGAGTGATTAATTTGACAGCTTTGGACAAAAAATTGGCAACTGGTAAGGTCAGATCAACGAGTTATGAGGTCATTGCTAAACCCATGTAAGGCGTATCTATTCTTATAAAAAGAGACTGCTAAAACCGAAGTGTAACTCAACTTATAGAGGAGCTAGCTCAGTTTTCTATTTGTAAACAGTATTGCCAAAAATCTGCTCGCTACCATTCATTTTCAGGTGAGGTCAATACCAAGGTCACCTGAGGTCATCCAAAGTCAAGGTTATTGAAATTGTTGGTGCCTATACCTTTTGAACGAAAAAGATACAGTCTTGAATCAGGCATCACAGTGACGAACATGACTTAAGGATTTGAGTGATATGCAAAATGACCTTAAAAGGTCAATATTCGACCTTGACCTAAAGTCAAGGCCCTAATGTTATCTTAAAAGATCCTGTGGCATATAATTCGGATTCTTGCGTCAAGATGAAAACAGTAATACCTTGTGTGACATTAATGACCTTGAAAAAAGACCTTTCACTTAAGCATGTGACCTTGGCCTTGACATTGAGTTTCATTAGCTATGAAATCCTAGCATAACATACGCCTGTATCATCTGTCCGAAACATTGGGCCAATGACATTGAAAGTGCTCGTATGACTTTGACCTATGACCTTTGACCTTGACTTGACCTTCATGTGAGGTGACCGAGACATATAATTCCGATTACATGGCCTTATTACGTCACCAATCGGTCTACAGTGCATGCGAACTAGCGAGACCGCGCGATTGTGACGGTCTCAAAAGAAAGGTCTGACTTTGAAAGACTTCAGTAAAAATTTTAGCGGCTGATTTTCACAATTCTCTCACCAATCGACGCGGTTATGAACTCTCTCAAAGGAAGCCATGCGGCGTTTCTGGCTGTGAAAGGTTCTTCGGCCACTTCGGAAAAATAGGTGGGGGCATTTTAGGACCCCCTCCACTGAGCATCTTAACGCACACCGGTACACGGGGTGCAGGCATTTGCCCCGCTAAGGGTTTTCACAAAATGCGGAAAAAGCAATGTGCAGCCCAACTGCACTGCCATAACAGGTGTTTGTTACCGACCTGCTATTGGTAAAACTGCAGCCAATGCAGGCCATTCCAGGTCATATTAAGCCATCAAGTAAGATCACCTCTCCGAGTCAAGGAACAGAACCTAGGACAGTGTTTAGAAGTGTAGCAGTAGGAGCAAACTCAATGTAAAGATCCGATATAAGGTCACAAAGTGAAAAAATTATTGGCAGCGGGATTTTTTTATACTGATGACCTGGTGGTTAGATCAGTACCATGACCTCTTCACGGGAAACACACAGGGAGATTGGTTCACGTTCGACGGTTTCACAGATAATGTAACTAAAACGCTTATTTTGACATCATCGTGTTTAGTTATAACTACCGTTGAGAAAGGCACATTGTGACCTCTTTTGACCCTGACCTGAAAAAAATTGTGAAAATCAGCCACTAAAATGTTTAATTAAGTCTTTCGCCAGTTCTCGTCACGTCAGGCCACACCTAGGACTTGACCTGGAAAGGTCATAGACTACATTATTTGGTGGGGCTTGGCGAGATAATTCTAATGGTGCATATAATTTTCAATACCTTTATTCCACCGGCCGCTATGACACAATGCATGCGTTTTCAATGTATTCATATGATAATACCCTTTTACACGTAGTGACCATGCCATTGAACTGAACAGTAGTTCTAGTTCTACCGTGTATTGACCACAATCATCAAGTTGATTATTTTGTCAATGCGAGTGTCCGTAGTTTATACATCTCAAAAAGAAGAACAGTACATTTCGTATACAATTTTTGTTACAGATCAAGGCGGACAATCTAACACCGTTTCCTGATTTGTTGTATATACTCTGTTTTTTTAGATTATAAGGACGAAGGGGGCTCGTGCCTGCCACTCCTTCCCTTAAACGATGAGAGGGGGCACCCTGTGCCGGCGCGTGTTAATTTGTGTAAAATTTGTGCTAGAAAAGCTGCCTTTGGAGCAAAACTAAGCAAGCAAACTTTGAGAATTAATTCGCCCTCTTCTAGTATTTTATGTTAATATTTCGCTTAAAAAGATAAGTTACGGCTTTCATAACACCACCGGACCCAATGAGAAAGCTTTGCCAAATAATACCTACATCAGGAGTTTTCAGCAGCCAGCATTGGCATAACTTGTAGGTATAGTAGCCTATTCAGGATATACATTTACATGGAATTTTGTGTCTAATAGATTAATCTGCTCAATACTGTGACAGGAACAAAAGGAGTTCGAATGTATTGGAGAGGTTAGATCACCAGAACCCCGAAAAATATCGTGACTCTGATCTAAAGAAAATGGAAATGGATATATCTACAGCCTTCAGCAATTACCGTCCTCCCAAAATACAATAATGTTTATCCGTATAGAAACATTTAGGCACTGGTTAAAAGCGAGCTCGGGTATGTGTAGATCTGCATGTATTTATCGTAGTGAATCTCTTCGGCAAATCAATAAACGTATTCTGCAAGTCCCATAATAGACAAACACACCCTAAAATACCAACCGACCACGACATCGCACCACTATGCCAACTTCACTGTACCGAAGGTGTCATGATTTCACATGAGCCAACAATTGAGATTATGGTTTCTACACATTACCAAGACAATGAGCCAAGACAATGAAAGCCTCTTGAAATAGATAATGTAGCTGAATGCCTCTATTGCCTTCAATTTCCCAATGACACCAGGTTTCTTTCTTGACAACCACATTTGGAAAGTTGTGTGATGGTCAACCTAATAAAAATACATTTCCTTTAAATTCAATTAAGTTTCATTTTAAGGCAAAACAAAAGTAGATCGAATTCATTTCGTCAGAATACTCAACCCCTGGATTGCCACAATACCGTTCTCCCATACGGTCTTGAGTTGTAGCTTTGACTCCTATCCGCCCCGTTCATCCCCCCCCACGTGACGTCGCCAAGTGGAATTCTGTCCTCACCATAGAATAAAAAGGTGGGGATACCCCTGCTAATACCTTGTAACGATGGCTTAATTTTGATAATCAGCTAAGTAGCATTCAACGAGGCTCTGATGTCCCCTTCTGCCAGCGTTCAAGTTTTACCTGCATCCCACGCAGGTGACGTCACTTTGTATTCCGTATTCGATTGGTCGGCGGCGCTGGGGGATCTGCCCGGGGGAGCGGGCGACACGTCAGAATAGCCCGCGGCGTTCGTGCTGCTGGGTCGCAGCAAGTGCAGACAAGCAGTGTTGGTGGCGATACGCGCCCCTCCGCGCTGCACCATCCCTCGGCTGACTGGCGGAAATCCTCTGCCCAGCGCTGCCGCCAGCTCCACCAGGAACAGCAGGTGCGGGGAGTTAGAACTGTTAATGACGAGTATATGAAGTGTAACGTAGGTACTAACATAATTTGTCACAGTACCTCTCCCCGTGCCGCTTCTTCGGTTTCGGCAGGGTTAGGAGCTGTTGATGAAGTATGGTGGGTTCTATCCTATGTTGATATAGTCTTTTTGCCGTGGTGGCTGGTCTGGCCTTTTATTTGAGGCCAGGACTTTGACATGATGAGAGATGATAGCTCGTGTCGCGCAGATCTACGAAGTTTCCGAGAAATGGGCCCGTTTTTTAATTAAAACTTGGGCATCCTTTTCTGGAGCTTTACGCGGTTTTCCTTTTTTGTCTCCAAACCTTCTGGCTTGGTCACTTTAAACGTGGTACTTTTAGATAGGTACCTATTTGTGTAACATACCTATTAACGTATCTACTCTACTTTTGGGAAAATATTCCACCTGAAAGTTAGTAGCATGAAATGGTAAAAACACTTTCTGCTTAGCACAAAAGCGTAGTGCCCAGGGGGTGAATTTATAGAGCATGAGGGGTTAACGGTAGACAGATGTAGCTACCCAGGCCTTCGCATTGCATTATATGATTGCATGTTGAAAGCAAGAAATTAGCCATGGTTTCTTTCCGACGATAAGATCCAGCCGGGTAATACCTATAATAGCACCAATGAATATTGATGTGTTCTTCGGATGTCTTATGGCAAATCTAATTTTCCAATAACAGTCAGCATGCATAATGGAGGATTTTTTGCTTCACTTCGTCTTCGGCAATAGGCTGCATCACGCAAAATGCATGGGAGGAGAGCAAATAATCACTGCTACAATCAAACTCGTTGCCAAGTGCTTTTTCAAGTGTTTGATTTTTTCTGCGTAGAACTCGATTCTTTTCTCTATATTAGATCTACTTGGATTGGCATTTGCGCATATAAGACAAGTATAAAGCCCACCAAATTTGTAGTGATTGAAGATCTTAAACGTAGGGTGACCAAATGCTCAGGACCAGCAGCGATTTCAAGAAATATGTTACGGTTACGCGGTACAGTACATGTAACAGCAAATAAGTGCACTCGGCGGCACAGTCTAGCTAGTAGTAGTGCCTTGCGGCACAGCTTAGTGTCTCCAATATTGGACATATTTAACACGCGCATTGATGGGGGTCTGAGCCACCTTCGCATTGACGGGCGGGGGCGGGTACCCGCCCCCTAAGATCTCGAGAACCACAGTAGGTAGCGAAAAACGGTAAACGGCGTTGGGCTGCCCATCCACTTCTCCATCGAAAATATTTGAACCATTTTTTGTCAGGTCACATTTAAGGTCACGAGAGGTCAAAAACAGCCGTCATAGGGATAACATGTAAATTCAGTTTTTCGGCCATTACATCTGAACAAGTAAAGATAGAGCAAAACAACTTGAACTATATGAATCCTCTCAGCAAGCCGAATCGATTGATATCTAATTTGACCTTGCTAGGTCAAACAAGGATTGACCTGACCTGAGGTCAGGTCAGGGTCAAATTACATAAAATGCATATCATTAGAACTGCAAAGCCCAGGCGAGTCTAATGAAGCTAAAATAAATGCTCTATCACCATCCGTTACTGAGTTATTCCGTAAAAAAACATTTTTTCCATGTATTTCCAATGGAGAGGTCATGCCTCGTACCTGACCTTAGGTCATCGATATAAAAAATTACCGGAACATATTCTAGAGAACTCGGTGGGGCCATTATGTGATATGAGTTTCAATCGGATAAGTTCACCCTGCTCCGACTTATGATATCTTAAACTTTTTTTGAGGTCGGGTCACCTGGCCTGTACTGGTGACCTGACCTTGGATGACCTAACCTTAAAATTTTCACAGAAGTTGTAAAAATGATGAGGGAAAAGGTATGCCAAGTACGGCGGCGCTACGCGCCACCGTTTTTCTGCTATCTCCGAAAAACCCGAGGGGGGCGGGTACCCGCCCCCGTCAATGCGCGTGTTAAAGATGGTGAATGGTGGTGGCTCACACTCATAGATCTACGCATGGCATATAAATGCCCTCTAAAAGACTATACAGCAGTATGTACAAATCCGGTAGTTCATGGACCACTTTGAGATAAAACTCGAGCGGCTAACGGCATCAGTCTCAAAAGAATCAGAATGGAGCAGTGACAAATATTAACACCCCATACGCACCAGCACGCACGATGGTGGGGCGGCATTAGGGTGCTCCAAGAGTGACCAGCTTCGTCACAATCGGGTTTGACAACGAAATCACCATGTTTTTACTCTTTTAGACTGCATGTAAGAAACTGTCAATTTTTTAAGAAAAGCTCACTCCAGCGCTTTTCCCACGAAGTTTGCGTGTCGGTAGCGTGGCTGGTTGATGGGAGCGTGCAGCTTCAGCATCGGCAGTCAAATGCTCACTTTTCTCTGGCGGGATTGTTGGACTGTGCTAGTTGTCAGGGCTTGTACTGTCTTATTAACATCAGTAAGTATATCAGCTTCGACGTCGCTATACAAAATGTATACATTTTAGCATTACCCTAACACACCAACTAAAAAGTAATACGCCAGCTGATCAATGCAAGAATAATGCATTCAGTGTTGTCTTACTCAAGGTTGGCCCAAATAACCGTGCCAGCTCTACTTTCTAAAGGAGTTTTCTTATTTGTAGTTTTTATCAGTAGAGATACGGCTAAGTTTTACAATAAGTTTGAAGTCTTTTTCGTGATAGTCACTAATTCATTTTAAGGTTTTGACGAACTCACTCATTTTCCAAAGGCTGTCAGCTATGTCAGGGAAGATGTTTTGTGGTTTTGCTGACGGTTGAGTTCTGCGATCGAGAATTTCGGACGCAAAAGTGCAGCAGGTTTCAAACAATTCGATCTCTTAACTAGCATTTAATGCGCGTAAACGGAGTTGTGAATTTTCCTGCACTAGTTCCATATCGGTTCTTCACTATCATAGGCGAAAATTATCGAGGGTCAGTGAATCTCGTGCATGGGAGCCAAGACTAGGGGAGGGATGGACATTTCTGAGGCCGCCTGAGTGCAGTGTGGGTGCGCCTCTTACTGGATCGGGAGAGGCAGCTACCTCCCCTCTGCCAAGTCCGCCCACACTCCCTATATATTCACGTCCCCGCAGATGCTTCTGATGTCGACTGCACTGCTTACATTAGCTAGATGGGATCCACCGACGCTAAACAAATATGGTGCATAACATCTGAAAGGTTGAGTACCGCTGAGAGAGCATGCGCCGTGGTGGAACTCGAATTCCCGCAAGCAGGGTGGGAAGAAAAAGGGACCACTGGGAGACATGGCTCATAGCCAGGGGCGGTTCCAGGACCATTTGGGAGGGGGGGTTGGGGCTCGAGCCTCTCCAAACCTGCCTCAGAATAACCTCAGGCTACGAATTTACTATAGGCGCTGTGAAATTTAGGAAGGGGGCTTGATCCCCTAGCCCCCCTCCATGCATCCACCACTGCTCACAGCATAGTTTCCCTTCCTATGTTAATTTTGCAAAATCGACCAACAGGAACATCGCTGATGGCCCGAGCTGTTTGCCTCAGCCTATTGCGCAATGGTCAGCTCCTGGTCGAGCAGCAGCCGTCGCCCTGTGCTCCGATCTGACAGCAGTACCGTCGCCCTGTGCTCCGATCTGACAGCAGTACCGTCGCCCTGTGCTCCGATCTGACAGCAGTACCGTCGCCCTGTGCTCCGATCTGACAGCAGTACCGTCGCCCTGTGCTCCGATCTGACAGCAGTACCGTCGCCCTGTGCTCCGATCTGACAGCAGTACCGTCGTCCTGTGCTCCGATCTGACAGCAGTGTCGTCGCCCTGTGCTCCGATCTGACAGCAGTACCGTCGCCCTGTGCTCCGATCTGACAGCAGTACCGTCGCCCTGTGCTCCGATCTGACAGCAGTACCGTCGCCCTGTGCTCCGATCTGACAGCAGTACTGTCGTCCTGTGCTCCGATCTGACAGCAGTACCGTCGCCCTGTGCTCCGATCTGACAGCAGTACCGTCGCCCTGTGCTCCGATCTGACAGCAGTACCGTCGCCCTGTGCTCCGATCTGACAGCAGTACCGTCGCCCTGTGCTCCGATCTGACAGCAGTACCGTCGCCCTGTGCTCCGATCTGACAGCAGTACCGTCGTCCTGTGCTCCGATCTGACAGCAGTACCGTCGCCCTGTGCTCCGATCTGACAGCAGTACCGTCGTCCTGTGCTCCGATCTGACAGCAGTACCGTCGCTCTGTGCTCCGATCTGACAGCAGTACCGTCGTCCTGTGCTCCGATCTGACAGCAGTATCCTGGTGATGCAGCCGCCGTCGCTCTGTGCTCCGATCTGACAGTAACGCCAGATCTGTCACGACAGAAAAACCGCGGCGTAACTCCGCATCCGGTCCCGTACTTCTTGTCCGGAGCTTTTGCTTAAGCAAGGCAAGGTCTTGATCTCAGTCGAATCCCGGTGTGACAGACCTTCACGTGTCACATCAGACTGTGTGTAAAACTTGAGATCTGTCAGTGGTATTAGCAGACCTCACTTCCTAAGCCCGTCAAGCTAGCCATGAAAAACGTCATTTTAATCTAACAGTCCTGCTCGCCTGTTTTGCAATAAGCCCAGGCACCCCTGCTACAGTCGATACAGTCAATACGACCAGAGGCCAGAAAATCCCTGACCTTGCCAATGTAGCTGGGGAAGCCATGGGTGGAGATACCGAGTGGTTAGAAGGGAGATCTGGACCCCTTCTGGATTTTGGGTCCTCCATGAGCATTATATATATATATATATATATATATATATATATATATATATATAAAAGGGCATGTATTTGCCAGGGGCGTTTGAACTATGTTCAAGTTGGGGGGGGGGCAGGTGCGAATCTGGCCGCTTGGTTGGGGGACCCCCATCGGCGAAAAAAAGAAAGAAAAATAGAAAAATATAACAAACTGAGCGGTGGATGCGACGGCCGGCAGGATCTAACAGGTGTGCTGAATCCATTTGTCCGCTGCAGGAAAGGGAGATACCTTGTGAGCGGACTAAAAACATAAGTTTTTTTTTACTGACGGACATCCTCCCCAACCGATCGTGTATGAATCATTAGATTGCCTCGGGGGAAGAGGGTCTGGACCTCTATGTCGTTTTTGGTGGGTATGGCCGGACTGCCCCCTCCCGGATCCGCATCTGGGCAGATGCTGCGATTATTATTTCCTCGCACCATGGAGATTTCCACCTACCCCGAAATCCATCACTTTCATAATGTATGACAGTTGACTATCAGTAGCAAGGGACACACTGTAACTTTTCAACCAACGCAGCAGGTGAACACGTTTTGACAACAGTATTTATGAACATCTAAGGCATGAATGATTAAGAACATGTCACCAAAACATGCTGCAGTTTCTTCGTTGGATTTTTGTGCAAAATTATCATAGGACAGAACTATAAAAACACCGTTCCTGAGGATAATCAAATAATTTAAATAAGTTTAAATGTTTCATTTTAGTTATATGTGCTGCTTCTGCGGCTCTTCTAGCATCTTTGTTTTTATAAAGTGCTATTATTTTAGCTCTATCCCAGTGTGGTAAATGACTCGTTTTCATAGAATGTATGACAATTGCACTTAATTCTGAGTTGTTTTGAAGGTATCTTCTATGCTATGTTAATCTTGTTTTTAAGCCCCTGCAGTTTCACCTATGTATGATTTCGTACAAGACCCGCATGTTACCTGGTGCATTCCGCTTTTTGGTTCAGAGTCGTCTGAATTTTTTTTTTTGCTAAGATGCTACTAACTTCCTTACCGGAACAAAATGTTACTTTGCAACCCGTTCCTTCAAGGTTGTTTGCGATAATTTCAGGTGGTTTCGAATACGGTATCGTGACAAGTCGTATCGCTTCCTTTTTGTTGGTATTCGCGGATCGTTTTCGTATATTTAGAGGTTTCTTCTTCATATTTATCAGAAACCCTCTTGGATATTTAACCTTCGGATATTTCACCCCACCCAATCGCGCGTGCATGTGTGAATGGAACAGGTGGCTATGGCCGTAACAAAGAATGCCTGAAGATCAAATGACTTAACCCTCACCCTGGAGAGGGGCGTTTGTACACCCCTCGGTTTTTTCCGGCGGCACTAAAAAACGGGGGGGGCAAAACGCCGCTGTAGTTGGGGCACCTTATATTAATATAGATAATTCCGAAATATAGATTAATTCCGAAACTTTTCCCAAAATTGTAAAGGTGAGTCATCTCAGTTCAGGTCGCCAGTACGGGTCATTGACCTCACCTTCGAAAAAGTTTCAGATAGCATAAGTAAAAATAGGGTTGATCTATCCCATTAAGACTCGCATAAAGTAATGGGCTGACCGAGTTCTACAAAACGGATTCCGGAATTTTTCATATCAATGACCTAGGGTCGGGCACGGATCATGACCTTTCCATTAGAAATGAATGGGGGCAACGGGAATGGGGCAAAAACGCCTCTATTCAAGTAGATACAGCTTAGAATCCCATCCTACTCTCCAAATCGTAGTATCCTAGACCCCTTTCCAGGTTCATGTTGCGAGTTTGGACTTATGACCTCTGAGAGGTCATCTGGGGCTACTTAATCATGTTTTCAGACTTGGGTCAATAAATTTGCAGGAAATGATACTATATTTTGTATTAGATTTAGCGGGTCTTTATAAGGCACACCTTGGTGCCTGGCTTACCCGATCTAGTCTGACTCATGTACAAACATTGTCACATGTACCACAATATTATCGCAAATTTTCTTCGCTTTCAATGCACAGCCTTTTATCGCGGGGCTTCGTATAGAATGTCCGACCAGTATTCGTCAAGAGAATTCTTGAAGGTGTTGATAGTGTCAGATTCTACAACGTGGGCTGGAAGTCGGTTCCAGTCTTTAGTGCACGAACAGCAAGATAATTTTTCCGTGATCTGCTTATGGCATCAGGTATGAAAACTTTGAATCGATGACCTCGCGTGGCGGTGAATGGTGGCTCCGAAACAGCTCTTCTCTCCGGATTCCAGTTTGTCCCTGCATGATCTTGAAGATAATCAGCATATCCCCTCGTTTACGGCGATACGCTAGGGATGGAAGATGAAGCTGCTGCAGCCTTTCCTCATAGTCTAGATGTTGAAGTTCTGGGACCAATCTGGTTGCCCTCCTCTGAACTCTCTCTACTAGTAATTGGTCGGCCTTGTTAAATGGTCCCCATATCTCGTTCCCATACTCGAGATGGGGCCTTACAAGAGCTTTGTAGAGGAGGGTAAAGTTGCCTTATCAAGATGGATGAAGTTCCTTTTAATTGCACCAAGGACTTGGTTAGCTCGTGTAACAGCGGTTGCGGCCTGCTTCGAAATTTGAGCTCCTCGTCTATAAATACACCCAAGTCCTTTCGACATGCACTTGCGCAAGTTCTACTCCATTCAAGGTGTATGAGCTTCGATGATTATGTGGCCCGATGTGAAGAATGCTGCACTTGCTAGCGTTGAAAGGTAGCATCCAATCGTGTGACCATATCTCCAGCTTCTTCAAGTCATCTTGAAAATAGAGCGATCGTCTTCCGTTGTAACTTTTCGGTAGACTTTGGCATCATCCGCGAACAGCTTTATACTGCTGGTCAGTCCATCTGGCAGGTCATTCACGAAGAGAACGAAGAGGACTGGCCCTAAGACTGACCCCTGGGGATCCCGCTGGACAGGGGACCAGCTAGACACGGTCCCTCTCACCCTAACCCTTTGGTGTCTGCCAGATAGAAACGAGTCAATCCACCTCAGAATAGTCCCAGTGATTCCATAGGCTTCAAGTTTGGCAACAAGTCCCTGTGCGGCACCGAGTCGAAAGCTTTCGCAAAATCCAAGTATGCCACATCGACAGGGTATCCATTTTCGATGTCTTTTGTCCATCCATCTAAAGCAGAGAGGAGTTGGCTGGAACACGAGCGTTTAGGGACAAAACCATGCTGGGCGTATGTTAACTGACCAGTGTCTTGCATATGCTCCAGGAGTCTATCTCGGATCAGGGATTCCATGACTTTGGAGGGCACAGAGGTCAAGCTGACTGGTCGGTAGTTTGATGGGTTACTTTGCTTCCTTTCCTTTTGTAGATTGGTACTACCTCTGCCAGTTTCCAGTCTGCAGGAAGAATGCCACTCCAAGCGATTTCTGAAATATGGCGCAGAGAGGCACACAAAGAAGTTGGGATAGTTCCTTCAGCACCCTAGGTGTATGCCATCCGGTCCTGGTGATGATGTTGGCTTCAGTGATATCAATTTTTGCTCAACTTTTGCAGGTGTAATCTCAAGATCCTCGATGGTACGCCTTATAGGATTCTGTTGACCAAGTGGGATGGGAATGGACCCATCATCAACAGTGAAAACGCTGGAAAAAATGCCGAGAGGATCTCTGCCTTTCCTGGTCGACGCTGGTGAGGGCCGTCATTTCTTTCCAGGTCTTCTTTCTTGTCACGAGTCTTAGTTTGGGACTGTATATAAGCCCAGAACATTTTTGGTTGCTGCTTGGCTTTTTCTGCTATTTTCATCTGGTAGCCCTTTCGCAGTCGCCGAGTGAGTCTTCTTAAGTCGTTTCTTCTCCTTTTGTATTCTATCCAACATCTTTCTTTCTCCAAGATTGAATTTGCTGACTTGACCTTTTCAGGGAATTATGTTTTTGCTTAATACTTCGCATTGCCTGCCTGGTAACGTATTGTTGACGCTTTTTCTTCTGAGGATTATGAAGAGGTATGCATTGTTGCATAAGTGCCTGAACTTGCTACAGAAGTAATTATACTCATCTTCCAGCGTTGGTAGGTTGGTGTACCAGTCGATTGCCCTAGCTAGAGTTTTCATTGAATTGTAATCCCCTCTGTAGATGGCCAGTTTGGGTGGGCCAACAGGTGTTGGCTTCGGAGTACAGTTTAATTTGATTAGAAGGCAAAGATGGTCACTTTTTCCAAGTCCTGGTGAGTACTTGATGCTTCTGACAAGATTTTCGTCCAAAGAAAAAACCAAGTCCAAAATATTTGGAGTATTTTCAAGCTGGTACCTGGTAGGCTCAGTCACATGCTGAACCAGAAAGCAGTCTCTAGTCAGCTCCAAAAAGCTGTGGGAGAAATGATTTGGTGAATCCATAGACATTCCCGTTTCCCAATTGATCCCTGGCAGGTTGAAGTCACCCAGAACTAGGATATTCTGGGGCTTGGCTTCAATCATCTTTGTCATCAGTTTACAGAGGCCTGTATTGCTTGGAGCAAGGCTGTTTGGGCTCCTGTAGATGCCTCCAATGACCAGAGCTTCTCCATTTTTGAGCTGAACCTCTATCCAGACATGATCCAAATAGTTATCAACTTCGATTGAGACCTGGTGACAGAGCATTTCAGTCCTCACATAAATTCCAACGCCACGCATACCACTGGATCCTAATCTTGTTGACTGTGGGTCAAAACTTAAATACATTGAATAGTTAGGAACCTCAAAAACTGCAGGAGCAATGGGCAGCACCTGGGCCTTTGGGATCATTTCAGTTATAACTATAATATCAGGCTGAAGTCCTGAGAATCGAAGGCACAGCTCATCTCTCTTATTAGGGAACTGATCAGCGTTAGTATATAATACCAACAGGTCCTTGGAACAAATGTGTCAATCATGGCTTCTCTCAGAGCTGGCACAAGCATGAGAGCCAGTGTGAAACACGTCTTGCCGTCCTAGCTGCCTGGGTGCTACAGTACAAGCTGCCGTATCCTCCAAAGTAGCATTCCTACTACTCAGAGCAGCATCCTGCTCTGCTTGACCCTGGGCTTGGTTTCCAGATGCAGTGGAACACTGTGCTAAAGCAGCGACTTGCCCTTCATTGCCCGCATGGCGTGATGAGGGATGTCTCAAGGCATTGTGAGCAACAGTATCCCTGGCTTGCATCATTGAGCTGTTTCGGGAAGCTGGCTCTGCAGTCCTTGGCTGTCTCAGCGATAGTTCTCTTGCTTTCCGTCTCTCTTCATAGTAATTGTCCGAGCCAGGAACGGAAATGATTTTGCCCTTGCGAATGACGATGTCTTTCTCGCCTGCCTGTCTCCTCCTTGCAAGCTCTTCCCTCAGCTTCTTGGCCTTCTCCCTTTCCGCCTTGGTCTGGTCAGGGTTAATGTACACCTGGCCCCACTCTTGACTTCTTTGTAGTTCCCGGGCATTTCTCACAACGTCCCATTTGGTTGCCTCAGACTCGAGAGCTGCTATTAAGAGACGAGGCCTATATCCATTCCTCTGGCCAATTCGAAATGAGGACACAATCCTCACATTCAGAAACATAATGTTTTTGAAGATGGATTCTAGTAGTCTACAATCATGTGCTTCTGCCTCCTTACGGGAAGCACTGTCTGATTCAGGAAGATTGTGGACAACGATGTTACATTTGCGTCTCTCTCTGTCCAGTAGATCTTCACCCGATTCCTGGGGCATGGCCTCGATCTTAGTACTAAGTGCAGTGATCACCTTATCACATGAACCTTTTACAACATCTGCAAAGGAAGATTTCATTTCCAGGGGATCGGGTTTGCTGTACTGAGCATTTACCATCACGCCTAATTCTGTTATTTTGTTCATAAGATCATATCTTTGTTCGACTGCAGTTGCTGCGAGCGTCTCAAAGCTACTTATCTTATCTTCCAGATGCTGGATCATTGTTCTATGCCCTGATTTATTTTCTTCTGTGGCTATTTTTGTCTCATGAACAGCCTCCGTAATTCTTATCTCTGCTTCCGATACCCTTTTGTCAACCAATTTTCCAATTTCCATCATGAATGGAAGCTTGTTTTACACTCCATACAGAGCCAGATCAGATCATATTTACTTAAAGCCTTGAGCGCACCAATCTGGAGTTCCTGACAAGCAGGGTGGAACCAACCACCACATCCATTGCACACAATACTTTGGACACTTTGGTCGATGATACATCCGCATGTATTTTTGCCACCTTTGCATTTGAACTTCTGTTCGCTCATTTCGAGATTAGAATCCTTTGCATTTACGTTCTTCTTCTTTTTCTTACCTTTTTGAACCTCAGTCCACCCATCTTGCTCCTCCTCCATGTTATAACTCGAACGAGCTTCAGTACTTCGACTTCGGGTGGAGACAGAAGGAGTAGGATGCGACATCGGTGGTGACAAAGCCGGCGCAGTAGCTAGATAAGTAATAATAGCAATTATTTGAAAATTCAAGCAATGAAGTTAATGAATTTGTGGCCCATGCACTGAAATCACTTTAAGCTTACGAGGGCAGATTTTCACAGCAATTAAGTACCAAAATTACTTAAAAACCAATATATATATATATATATATATATATAGTTAAAATTTAAACGTATAGTACAGAAAAAACATGATTACAAGTGTCATAGTTACAAATCTACCACTCTCTCCCGATACGATTTTGTTTTATTTTCATACCATTACGTTTGAACTATTATTGCGAGTCAACTGATCTGCATAGACCTTGAAGTGACCTTAAGTCAGGTCGTGTTATATTTAGACCTAACTTAGTCATATTATAAATAATTCAATTTGCTGTAACAATAAGAAGCCAAAAGTGCCTAAACATTGATTCTAACTCCACTCTGTCAGATGCTAGAGCCCAGAAACTCGTCTATAATCTGTCATCTACTTAGACCTGTCATGATCTCAATATTGGTCTGAGCCAAAAAGCGGCTGATACAGCCTCTTGATGAATTTTTTACGAGCTTTCCACCGATAATCGCTTTTTTCGCTATCCCGCATATGAGCTGTGATCGAGTGGATAGAGTTTGAATACCCTCCCGCCCTACCAAGGCGAAGGTGGCTCGGAGGCCCACTGGGTTGGGTGTTTATAGGTACTACATGTACAATATAAAAATATGAAATGAGCATAAAAAGGTATCAAGCCTTAAGTTCTTTATAAGTTTTCATGTATAAGTCCTCGCAATTACCTTCAATACACACGATCAAGTCATAATTATTTTATATTATTATCTAGACTAAATAAAATGAATTGCTAAGATGTCCCCTGGCCTCTCCCCTCGAATCCAGAAATGTAACAAACACTGAAGATTATATATTCGGGCACAGCCCTTCATCAGAATCGTGGAGTAAATATCAATAATTCTCAGTCCCAGTATAGCCAGACCTCAGTGTTTTTTACATTTCCGGATTCGAGGGGAGAGGCCAGGGAACATCTTAGCAACTCATCATCATGCTCCTCGCCGCAGCACTTCAAAACTTATCAACGTATAAATAAAATGAATTATTAAGTTGGTAAAGGGGGCTCGATTATTCCACTGAAATTAGCTCACACGGAAAAATAAAAGCAGGATTAAATATGCGTCAATAAATAATTTCAAAACTATTTCCGTCGCCCTTTAGTGCTGATCAAAACCAAGTTAAGATAAGCCAGAGAGCATATCACTTACGAAGGATAATTAAATGCAGGAGCATGGTTGCCTCTTGAAGATTGATGAAATTTTGTATAAATTTCCGATCAAATTCTCAATCATCAATTCAATTACCTACAAATTTGAAAGTCTTAGCTAGCCTTTGCATATATCTAGGATTATTTTAGATGGATTTATTCAGGTGATTTCTAGCCAGCACACTCCTCTTTTGCAAGGAGCCTTAAAGGGAATGAGGCATCTTGGTCGAATTCTGGAGTTAAGTGTAATGATGGGTATTTTTAGCCGAAAATCATGAAATGTCTATGATTTCTCTTAAAAAATGTACAATAAGCTCAATATTTTGATATTTAAAATGCTCTTCTAAGTTGAGAAATAAACCTCTGCCTGTGCATGACGTCATGATCTGACAACTACTACCATATTCCAAGGGCTTCAATAGGCTGACTACTCACCGTGACGTCAGCACGTCGTCACGCCAACAGCTGAAAACTGTGGCCGGCTTTTTGGGTACATTTTGGGTACATTTGAGGTAGGTTTTTAGCTTTTATCTGCGGAAATTTTGCGTTCAAAGACAAATGATATGTTGAGTACCGGGTTTTTCGTCATGCTTTACAGCTTGGCTATCTTAGTTAAATTAACGTTGTAAAGGTGCCACATCCCCTCTAATAGGGAAATGGAGAGGAAGCTACAGTGTTCTCAAAATTCTGACGCCGGCGCCGGCAACATCTACCTTCGTCTTGGCTGTGGTCCTCCTGAAGAAAAATAAAATATTAAAGTGAGCGCAGACTGTATGTTGGATCAAGAAGTTGTCTGAATGGCGTTAGTTGCCCGTTCAAGAGGTATCGTTATTCATTAGATTGTCTTATAGGCAATTTTGAAGTCGACACGTGGTGTGTTTCTTCACTGCCTCATTTTTATTATAGTCTTAATGACTGGATTTCCAAGTTCTTAGCTGAAGTGTTTTCGTTCCTATTCATTGAAATTAGTTTTATCTAGAGATATTTTTGGAATCAAATACATACTCTTTAATAAGATATAAGACTAAACCAACATGCTCACATTATCCTATCCATATTGGTCCCAGCTGTTACCAAGTTTATCTCGACAAAATCCCGGCCGGTAATAGTATTGGATCCTAGCACTGAGACGCCGAGAGTTAATGTAAAATGCATATTTAACAGTCCAGCCCATTCAAGAAGCCCATCTCACCGGCTCACAAGAGCAGTGGCCAAAGTATTCCAATGTCTTTTTATCAAAACAAGGTGCTTATCTTGATACTTTCGGAGCGGTAACGGGGTGCCGGCCAATTGGCGGACGCGTCCGGTAGGCCTCTGCCCATGGCTGTCGCCATCGGAGGAGCGCCATGAAATTGGCTGGTCCGGAACTATTATATGTTGAACGTATGTTTTGAATGTACTTATAGCCGCTTTGGTTCTTTTGGGTTTGTTTGAATCTATGGATTTATTAAAATGTTCGTGAGAGTGGCGCCAAGACATAAGCCCAATGCGGTTTCTGCGCCGATCCTAACTTGCCTACCAGTGCAAGACACCAGCCCATGTTAATTAATGTTATTCGTATTTGGATAGCATAAGTGAATAAACTATTCGTTTTAGATTTACTTGTAAAATGAATAATAGCTTGTTAAGGCCTGAGTTTCACCGCCCATTGATGAATCGTGGATAGGACAAGTCAGATCTATCAGTTCACTGCTATACATCCCTTACTTTCCACAAAATATCTGCTCACTTCTGTTTCTAGGTCGACTAGCTTATTCATGAAATATATCCATACCAGGTACCTACAAACAGCCATTAACCCGCGCCCCACCGGGGGTCCGGCGCCATCTTCGCCCCACCAGGGGCCATCGATAGCTCCCTTCTAACTCCGAAAATATAGGGGTTATTGCAAATCTGCGAATTACATTAGAAAGCTCGCGTAAATTCAGTAAGAAATTAATTCACATGTCTAGGTGCTCAGGTCAATGGTTTGACCTCCAGAGGTCAAGTTAGGTCACGATAGGCTCTTTTCACTAAAATATGCAATGCCTAAGAAAACTGGGAATGACATTAGAGCTATTGAAATCTGATAGAGTACATTTCATAGGAAAATGCTAGACCTTTTTCTGCTATTTGAAACGTAATAACCTCCCGCCAGTGGTTTGACTTCCAGAAGTCACCTCGTGACCTAATATGACATGAGGTCACAAAAGATTAGAAAGTGAACTTGCCGTATATTAAATGAAAGCCAGTGACAAGACATACACGATGATGTTTGATTCAGTGCTCTAGCTTAATTAGGTCAAAAGTTGTTGTCAAAATACTGCTTTTGAACCCTAGTGACCTCGGATGACCTCATTGAGTTCAAAGGGAAAATATTGCCCCTGGGATCCGTGAAAGGGTGTCCAAGAACGCTTTTCTGAGAAAGCTGAGCATTTGCCATCGTTTTTGTGACTTTTAGATCATAAGATAGCTTTTCCCCATGTTTTCCATGGAAGAGGTTACCTCGTGACCTGACCTCAGGTCATGAAATCGAAAAATCTCGTATATACATTATGCAAACCCTGGAGGTTTCATAAAGTGTAGGAAGTTTCAAATCGATCGACTAAGAAATGTTCTCTTCTAGAGCTCAAAAGTTGAAGTGAGGTGATCTTGGTTGACCTCGCCTGGTGACCTGACCTTGGGTCACCCGGGGTAAAAAATTTCAGGTATGGTGAAAAATGATGTAGTGAGAGATAAGGCACTCAATCGTGGTTCTGCGTCTCGCCGTTTTCTGTTATTCCGAAAAAACCTTAGGGGGTCATCGATGACCCCCGGCGGGGCGAGGGTTTATTCTCCATACCTCAACTTCAGAGAGAGAGAGAGAGAAACTGTTGCCAGAAAAAAGAGAACAAAAATATTGTCTTATGTCTGTAAGTCAGACGAGTTTGCTTTTATTCCCAAAACTGCAACCGAACTAAATTCAATCGATAAAGTAATGAGCGAAATAGTCATGCATACGAAATTGGGACACCACATTACTTCCATCATTGTTTTAGCCCCCCTAAGATCCGCAAACCAGCGAATTGCGGCAGCAGAGCAGCCCGCAGTAATCGCAGCCACACTGGAGAGTGAGCAATCAGTTGAAAAATATTGCTAATGCGCCTGGACATTAGCAGTGGCAGCAGCCCTGGCGCAGAAAATGCAACACCAACAACAACACAAAAGCAGCGTGGCATAGAAAATGCACGTGTTTTTACTTATGGATAACTGTTTTACTTTGAAACATTTGAATTCGGCCGGCATGGGGGTGCTTTTTTCAGAAAAATATCCCGAAAGCTAGGGGCAATTCCCCCACGGTCGTAAAGGTGAGGGGGCAGCTTCCCCCACTGCCCCCCCGTTCCAACGTCCCTGAGTATTACCCTAACAAAGTTAACCGATCCAGGACCCCCTGGATCTAAAAGAGATCTCCAGCCTTGGGTGAAACTGTCGGGAAACCAGAAGTTTGTATGCTTTCAGAACTGAGACTAATAGTTATTGAGGTGATTATAATCCCTTCCAATGTGACAAGGTATCACAATCTGACACCTAATCTACATCTACCGGCTCATTCCGTACTTTGAGGACAACCATTTTCTCTCTCGTGACCCCAAAAGTCCTTTTCGTTAGGAGAAGCTTCTTTACACAGAGGTCGAAATTACACTACTTTGGGGAAAATAAATAAGTTATCTGACCTCTCGATACCACCCCAGACGAATTTCCGGATACAATTAAGGGTTCATCTTAGAATGCCGCAGTGTGCCTCGATTGAAACATAGATGCGAAGCTGTTTTCCGCATCGGCATCACTGCTGAATCAACTGTGAAATTCCTTTGAAACATTATTCCGCAGGCGTAGGAACTTTTTCCATGTTGGGAGAGGGCGGGGCAAAAATTTTCACCGCTGTTGGGGTAAAAAATGATTCGGCCTATCACTTGATTTGTGAACGGAAAGTCCTGTAATCGGCTCAATTTGTTGTGGGGGTGGGGCAGCCGCGCCCTGCTCCTGGTTCCTGCGACTATGCATTATACAGCTCAAAGAGAGTACCGAGATCATAATCATTATTAACGGAGCCACAGAGCTCCAGGCTTGCCGTCGGTTCGTGACCGGGTAGGTGAACTAGTCACTGTCTTAGCTGCGGATACAAATAAAAGACATAAACCCCATTTACTTCATTAAGCGTACAACACAGGAAAATAAAACGCTATCATGGAGAAACGCAATAGATGAGTTTGAATGTAATACGATAAGTGTAATAAATGGAAGAAGTTTTAGCTTTCTATATAGCAGATATTCACCGTTGCTGTCTTCTCTCCGCTGTAGGAGAATGTCCCCAGCTTCAGCGATGAGTGGATTTCTTCAGGAATAGAGGTATATCCAACATACACCAAAGCGTGTGTCTCCTTTCCGTGTGACTATGCAGTAAATCATGCATGACATGACTCATGGACGGCGAAAGCGGGGGTTTGGGGGACCCGTCACTCCAACACGCGAATTAGGGGAGGACGTCTTCCCGAAAATTTGGGGACCTGGCCTATTTATTGGTTTTTGCATTTTCTCCCTATTACCTGCGTGAACCGACTTAAATGTGTTGATCAAGTGCATGACTGCCAGCTTGATTAAAGTCAGTCCATAAAGAGATGGGTGGCCTGGTGGATAGCATCAAAGTCTCCTAAGCCAGCGGTCTCTGAATTAGTCTTTATAATCTCTAAAATTCCTCCCAACAGGGCGAGAGTTCGTGACGCCGTATAACCTTGGCATTCGTTGTGTCGATAAACCCCAACCAATATTAAAAAAACACAATATGTGCCACGTTCCCTAACCCTCTACCGTGCGGTCATCACTCGTCCGGGGGTCCATCCGCCCCCCCGTGAAAATTATATGGTGACGCCCCTGACATGACGTAAAAGAGTGAGCAGGAAATCAACTCAATGATTACAATACCTAATATCCAGCACTTCCACTCTCCCGCATCCGCTATGTCGAGCTAGGAAGATCGATTTTACTCAAATTGAAGTTTTGAACGCATGTGGTTGTCAAGCCAGAACACGTAAGCCTTTACTGCGTGAGGCGAACCGAAAGAAAATAATGACTTAAGCACTGGCTAGTAAGCTACTACAGTCCTGAGCAAAGCGGTATCAGGTAAGGAAATAAAAAGGGGCTCCCAGAAGTAGTAATTCTTAAACTCTGCGTAATTCAGAAACTATTTTGGCACTACCGTGTTGACGGCGAGTTAGGCTACACGACAGGTATAAAACGTAAAAAGTTGAATTTCTTATTTGTTATCGTATGTGTAGTATCTCCTTCACCTGGGCAGCGGAATGGTTCTGGGTGTAATGTTTCCATACTGTGGCTACAGAAACAGGCAGAGCCGGACAGTCCACCACCAAAGTCGACTGCTCTGCTATTCCGCTACTAGCAGACTCTCCAAATAGTTGCGGAGTAGCGACAGCGGTTTCCATGATAAAAAAGCAACGGAGTAGCTGTTTTGGAATAAAAACAAATTATAACCACTACCGATACTAACAGACTGTTAAAGGGAGTACCACCATAAAAGGAGATGGAGATTGAAAAAAATGTTTTTCTCCACCGGGAAAAACAAAAGGGGAGCTAATGAATATTTTTAGCGTGTGATTTTGTTTGTATATCTTACGTTAAAACTGGCAGTTTAATATCATCTAGAATAAACAGATCTGATTATTCTAGCTTGTGCTTCTGCAGAAGCTTTCCATGAAATGTATTTATAAACGACATTTAGGTAGAGTTTTGGTGGCAGCTTATGATAAAAACGGCAAGAGTGAAGTAGTGAGGTAGCAGGTAGCAGTTTTGTGATTTTGAAACCGAGTGCTAGTAGCGGTAGCTGTTTCATCTGGCCAGTCGTAGCGGAAATAGTGGTAGTGGTTTAAAAAATTTGGTAGCGGCACCTGGTTCTGAGAACAATATTTCTTGTTTGATTTATAATATGATATATTCATACAAAATACACAACCACATTTCGTACTGTTTTACTCCAGGAGCAGGAGTTTTGCTCTTATTTCTCGTTTGAAAACCGCTAATATTTTCCATTATTTCATATCCTTGCAAGCGCCGCAGGCAGTCCATCCTCATAAATTGGCATGGGCATACTGCTCTTTTTCGTTATCGAAATCTGCTTCGCCATCGTCCACACGGCACGTAGTTACCAAGATATCGACTTTCTTGCGAAAGCAGCTCCTCACCATGGAGCTTACGTGATTACATGTCTTGTTACAGCTATGTGGGCGTGACTGCGGTGCATTTCCACATGCACGACCAACACTACATCGATATCATATTGTGTCTGTACAACAGTGCCGGAAACGGGAAGTTCTTTAGTGTGTTTTTTACCATCATTAATTTAATAAATGCGAAGAAATGATCCCAGTTCTCCATTCCATACAAAATAGTTACAAACAGACTTGCAGCGGCTCAGAACCATTATCCAAAGAGGTACACTGACAGGCATGCGTGTTAGAAGGCATGAATGGTAGAAGGCATGAATGGGGGCAGATCCAGGATTTCTTCAAGGAGAGCGGGGGCAAATGTGAGTCTCTGGGCCTACGCTTGCATGCCGCAATTTTTCTTTTATTGAACGTGAAATTTTTGGTAACAGAATAATTGGCGAGACACTTTCATCTAACGTGCTTAGAAAGTTTGATATCCTCGGCGGGGCCCCGAGACGAACTCTTGGGGACGCCAGAGACCAACTATTAGGGCCTCCTAGAAAAACATTCGGTTGGTGTTTGGGTTCCCCTGGAACGACCATCAGACATTACTGGGGTCCCTGCGGGGGCCGTTTGCAGTGTTTAAGCTCATCACAAGGGGTTCGCCGTCGCCGCACACTGCCCCTTTTGGATTTGTGCCGGACATAAGTGTTAGGGTTATGGGGAGACGATTTCTCCAGTTTTTGCAAACATGTAATCTCATGTAATTTGCAGACACATCTAAAAGTTAATTTAAGTCAGAAACTGAGTGTTAAGATTGAAACGGAAATAGTTGTTATCTTAATGGGAGCCATTTTGTGTCATATAGGATACGAGCTTAACTGAAAAACTCTGTCTCCCAACTGTTTAACAAGCGGCGCCGCCTTCGCAGTCAGTCATAGCAAGACAGCAGGAGCTAACGCCTACAGAGCAGCCGGGAGAGGTAGCCACAGGACATAGTTTTCGTCGGAACTTAAGACAATAACCTAGACCGTCAGTCGAACGGGGAGTGACTAACTACTTGTGCAGCCGCGCAGATCGGCAAGCACGCGCTGAAAGCTGTTGCCTATTACAGCGGCTAGGATGCATTCCGTAGATGGATATAGGGGGTGAAGCTGTGCAGGTACCACCTCTCCCCGATCAAGTATTACACACCCCATTGCTGGGTCCCAGCACTTCCTGCAACTGCTCCAGCGCACATAGACAATTTCCTGGTGCCCCCTCAAATGTTGTGCGTGAGCTTTAGCAATGGACAGCATCGGGTCGCCCTCGAGTTTCTCAAGATGAAACTGGAGAGTAACACATTTTCCGGAAAATTTGCCAATTTCCAATGTTATGATGCTCCAAACTAACGGCATAGGAAAATCGGGATCAGAAAATCAGTTGTTGTTTCTGGAAGGCTGAAACTTGCATCTCAAAGCGGGAATGTTTGCGGCCTGAACATATACATACTTAGCTCTTTTCTTTGTATCTAGGAATCGTTTTGTGTTTTGGAAGAAAACCACTGACATTTTCCTGAGCATTGAACAAGGGTGAATCAAGAACAGCAGGCTGTATCAACAGTCAGGCTCGTATTCTGAAGATTCCATTTCAACAATTTACCTCTACGAATGTTTTGAATTCACCGTAACATTTATGGCATGCGGTGTCGAGGAATTCAACAATACATGATGACAGCTTTAATTAAAGTAACGTTGGATTGGACTTAGTCAGCGAAATGATGCATGGTTTGAGTGTTTTACAAAGTCCGAAGCATGTTGCTCAAAAGCCCCAGCCTTACTTTAATCAAACTACGGGCTGCTTTAGTGAGTATGCTGTGAATGAAACCGTTTCACGGCACATCAATCAACATAGACCTTTGACATATAGAGGGAGCTATCTTTGATCCGGCAAAGTTAAGAACATAAGCCCTTCAAAAGCTTTTGTGGTTCAATGCTGTATCTTGTTGGCTTTTTCCCACGTGCGCTTTTTTCATGAAGCCACCTCAACAGAGAGATACAGAAACGAGAAAGAGAGAGAGAGAGAGAGGAGGGAGGAGGGGAAAGGGAGAAAGAGAGGGAGAGGGAGGGAGGGAGGGGAGGGAGGGACGGAGAGGGAGAGGAATATATAGAGACAATGGATTAAGAATATTTTTTGTTTGGGAGGACAATGCCTCTATAAACACAAGGCAGAGTACTACGAATACCTCACATGCGATCCTGTGCTACATAGGATGGAGTATGAAAACAGCACCGTCGCTTGAAAACCTACCTGGCTATATGAATGAACTTATGGGTGCACATATGTCCCTTACTCGCCAGTTTTCTTCCAAAATAACTTGGATTGGCCGAGTTTGGCCCCACCCCGATGAGTATGTTTGGCAGCGCTCCTGACCACTGAAAGCATTAGAGTATGGTCAAAACCAGCTCACTTCCATGCATGACATCCACAAATGAATGGAAAACGTACGGCTTGCCCTCAATTCAAGTATTTTGGCTTGTACATATCTGCTCCCGTAAACTATCTGTACAAACTCTGGATGTTGTGTTTGAGCCTTACACATGTTGCACGCACACGCACACATGGCACACGGCGCTCAGGTGATTTGAATGGCATTCAGTGGGCTGGACGGTAACTGGTTTTAATGTTTTATCACCACAGTTTCCAGGCTGCCTTGTATTTTTTTAATGTCTTCTAGCATGCCCATTTGGCTAATTACCGGAAGCACTGACTGACTAATCATTGTACATTAAGCATCAAGGGTATTGTCGGGTGAGGCGGGCCTCATGTTGCGCGGCTGGTAGTCAGGCCCGGGCGTCTAATGATCTTGCCCACTCTATGGGGAGCGAGTGTTCTGAGGATGCTTACTGGGTATTGTTATCACCCATGTCTGGGATTATCCGGGATAATATCGTTTACAGATGCTCCTTGCAAACATGATCATCTTCATCAACCAGTCTGAACTGGTTTTAACAGGTAAAAAACTGTCCAAAACTAGCACAAGCAAACCAACTACCAATACTACTACTCGGTACTTTGCCAATATCTAATATGGTACAAAGCCAAGAAAGCCCAAAACCAACTCATACATCCATTCGTGATGCATTAAGCGGATTTATTTTAAAAAATCCACATTCCATATATAAATATAAATGTATGAAATATTTATATATACAATAAAAATAAAATATCCAATATATGATAAAATATTCCACATATTTTAAACTTTTGCAGTGTAATTTCACCATGTTCAACTCTTCCCACACCGGGAACTCGGTAGCCATGTCCATGTCGTCACTGGTAAATTGAACAATGGACGTAAAAACTTATCGAACGAAGTGGGCGGTAAATCGACTGGTAAACTCTCTAAAATGGATAGCTTAACAAAATTTTTTGGCTCAACTGAACTTGCAGCACACGTGAAGCACGGAGCACTAAAACCAAAAGGATCAGAACGTTCTGTTCTGATCAAGGGTGTTGCTGTCTATATTTAGGGGTGCCCTGGCTTCTCCAATGATGTATGTACTTGGCAACCCCAAACAAAAGGTGAAGCACAGTCCTAATGAAGCGATTAAAGAAAAGGAAGGCGTCAACAAATGCATGTTCCACAGTGTTATAGTGACATTCTGCATCTGACCTACGACTTATTATTTTAGGAGCCAAGAGAAATTCTCAGACATATTGGGAAATCAGCAATGTATGTAAATACCTACAATAATATCATTACCTACTCCATACCTAAGCAGTCATGCAGTCCATAAGTTACAACAAATCAAAAGTGTATACTGAATTGAATATGTACTATAAGAATTATGTTAGACATTTGTGATTTCTTTAAAGTTTTAAAGTTCTTCTGTAAAGGTTTTTTCTTGTTATTAGTTATTTAGAATACTAGGAATATGTATTAGGAATACGTAATTGAATAAGTAAACAACTGAATTGAACTGTTCAGTAGAATTGCTCTGCTAAATAATCCGTTCTCAATGGAGCCAGTACATTATAGAGAGTACTCGAAATTAACAAAAGATGCAGCATCACGAGGACGTTTCGTCTGCGGCACCAGGTGTTTTCAAACATTTGTACAAATTTATTAGCAGTTGTATACATCCACTTACTGAGTACCTACTATTGATAACCGTTTCTTATGATTGTATTTATATTGATTGAGTTTCTGCTGATTAGTATCATGCCCTGGCATGACAGTCCGAGGGCTTACTATGCCTACGTAGCTTTTAAGATGCTATAGTGTTACCGACAGAATTTAAAGCTGAGATGCTGGTTGCATGACTATTCCTTGCACCACTCACCAAGAACGAATTCAAATCCGGAATGGTATCACTCAAGATATGACACTGGTTCTTTATTACACCTATACTAACCCCAGCTACACCAACAAAGTGGCATGACAAAACGTTTCTGGAACATTAAGAGAACAAATGACATAGCTTGTGTCAAGGCTAAAACAGATTCTGGATCATGCAGTCTGAAATAGCTTGCCCAGATGCTTCAAAGGGAGTTCGCTGAGTAGTTCTCTTTTTCCTCCTATAGTGGTTCTTTATTGAATTACTCAGTGAACTCCCTAAGCATCTGGTCAAGCTAATTCAGACTTCATGATCCAGAATCTGTTTTAGCCCTCACACAAACCATGTCATTTGTTCGCCTAATGTTCCAGAAACATTTTGTCATGTCACTTTGCTGATTTTCTCCCACCAAACGTAAGGCAAGCAATGAAAAAGAACGTCAGAAAATTAAGCAAGAGCATAAGAAATGACACAAAGACTCCCGAGAAAGATTATTTATGATTGTTTGAACATACACCCAAAACATTGCTATAAATCCATTTAAATAATTATGGTGGGTATTTTCTTACGTTTTTGCATAAATTATATTTCCGTTTGGATATACTGACTAGGTAAGATATTTGTATTTATGAGGAACTTAACGAAAAAACGCCTCGGATCAAATAAAACAGAACACAGTTCTGTGTATGGTATCGGGTGATCTAAGCATAGGCGGATCCAGGGGGCAGAGGGGGCACGTGCCCCCGATCGACCCTCGGCGCCCCCTGAAATGGTCACGGCGCCCCCTGTAAGGTCGATGACGCCCCCCTGAAATGTCGCTTTCCACCCATATTTAACCGGACTGTCTGCTCGGTATACCGGGCGTTATTTGGTATGCTTTCCTCGGGTGTTTGAAATAATGCCCGAACGAAGTGAGGCATTTTTTGACTTTATTCAGAGTCATCACAAATCCGCATGGCTATTACGACTCCACGTCAGTAAAGGGTGGTAAAATGGAAGCACATACACAGCTATTAAAACAATAAAATCCACTAAAATACAGTTATCATAAAATACTCAACATTCTCAACAACACAAGTCACCAGCGCCTCAATCCCGCTCGTGATTATATGGTCCTGGAGTGCAGAACAGAAAACAGGTACTGGTAACCTCCTCATCTCCACAGGTAGCTGTTGTAGTAGGAGGCACCCGTGAGCAGAACCTTGCTGCCCCATGCTGGTTCGTGAGCGGGGAACGCATTATTCCCTACAAAAATGGTAGCCGGACGAAGTGAGGCTACCATTTTGGAAAATTGCACGAATGAAATGAGTGTAATTTTCCTATTTCATGCACGAATTTATAAGTGCATTAAAACAAAACACCCGGAGGAAAGCATACCGAATACCATCCGGTGTACCGAGTAGACAGTCCGGTTATATTTATTATGCCCAATTTTTGACGTTCTCTGACCCGAACTGCGGAAAGGGGTTTTCTTTGGGGGAGCAGAAAAGAAAAGGGGCTTGGCAGACTTTGGGGAAAGGAAGGTTAAAGAGAAAATCTGATTAGGAAGCTGGATTAATTAGACCATATATAGAGGTCGTATAATACTATTAATATTATGTTACCAACGTTTTGATAGGTGATATATTGCTTCTCAGTTTAATTTTCTATTATTTTCCAACGGGTTTTGGGTCAATATTTAAAATGAATAAAAATGCGATTCCTCCAATGGTGACAGTTGGCTTTTTGTTCAACACAGCTCTTTCTCTGGTCATGTTGAAAAGATATAGGCATGTCCCAAAGCTATATTTCGAACATTGTATTTAACTCAATGTTAGCATCATACAAAAATTCATCTTGTGACATGACCAATCAATGCATCATCCAAACCGCACGATCTAGTGGAAAGTGCAGCTGTGGAAGTGGATATCTTCTTTTTGCAGCCTTGAACTGCTCATTGGAACGTCTGAAAGCTGGGTGGTTAGCCATGAGCGGCATGTCATGGGATTTCTCCGAAAAGAACCGTTGAAGCCCGGCTCGGAGAATTTGCAGAGAGAGCTTAGCGTGAATTTCGGACCATCGATGGTATGGACCTCCGCCTAGAACTTAAATAGTGCCTTGTCCAGTACCGTTAGGTCTTTTTCATACTCTCCTACATCGGGTTTGATGAGTTCGGAATGACCTCTCTGGGCAGCTCGCGGTAGGTTTCTACGGCTCATACCGTAGTTTTTCTAGTGTTGTCAGGAATGCATTGCCGAGCCTTCTCTTGTAATTCCTGTGAGTCTAGGTTGCTTCCATCATTTGACGACTCGTGATCCATGTTTAGTGCTTTGAGTAATTTATAATAAGAACTAGGATATAAAATGAGAATAAGACAACCAAAACTCAGTCTAGGAAAGTATTTTGTACAAGTCCACGTAGCATGAGATGTATCTCATTGGAACTGGTTTGAAAATTTGTCTGAGTGCCTGGACGCGTGAAATTGAGCATGACCCCTGCGTTGCGAAGAACACAGGGCAATAACAAAATTAGCCCCGGGATTAATTTAATTAATCCGACTTCTTGCTTAAAAAAACTGAATTCACGTGCGAACTTTGCACAAGGAGGCCGGTATTTGGAACACCATTTTTAGATACGCCTTTTTATTACGATATTTTCACCATTGGAGAACGGCCAAAATTGAGTATAGTGGCTCATAGAAAATATTAGCCAAATTTATTGGCAAATTTTCAGCGGAGCATGCGTGGATAAATAATATATGTGAAACAGCCAGAGCGGTCAACATCACAGTTTGTCTCGTATGATTAGGAAAACTCCTGGTGCTACCCTTAAAATGGTCAAGAACCTTTTATCATAATAGTACTATTCCGAGCTGCATACCGAAATCCATGGAGCGAAGCGGATTGAGAATTCTCAAGAGGCTCTATTGTGGCCGCTCGGCGGGTCTCGTCGTGGTCTGTTGTCGTCTTACCACTGGACAAGAAGCTCTAACCGACTGGTGGGTATATCATTCCTCCACTTTCAGTCATTTCATATTCTTTTACAAAATAGTGTATGCTTCAGGACTATGTTTCATGGATAAATGCTCAATGCCTGGCTAAATGAAACTTTGAAATTATCTTCAGGTCTGGGTGTGGAATTCTATCTCTGAATGTGGAGTGCCCAGTCGCCCATTATCTGTTCATATGAGCCAGTGCAACTTGGTTTCAAGAGTGCCCTCCTTAGACAAAAATATCCGGTCCCCTATGCCTGTGGGGTCTCCCCATAGAGTTTAGAATTCGTGTTATGCCATCAGAAAAGTGAAATACTCTAAAACATCGCAGATGGTTTGAGTCTCGAATTAAGTCTTTTTTGCCTTTTCATGATCCAAGACGGAACAAAGCAGCACGTGTTTCCCTTATCTGCTTGTACGTCGGCAGCGCTCTGTATCAGTCCTCACTCTCTATAGCTTGTCTGATGATTAAGTTTCAGTTTTATGTACGCCTCTCTCCTCCTTCCCTCGGTTACTTTCGGACCGGGCCCCACTCCCCTCCATTCAGCAAGAACCCATCTCGCGACACTCCCAACTTCAGTGAACTCGGCTGCCGGCTAGCCTGTGCTGCCTATGCCGCCGTCTCGCCTGTACCCAAGTGCAGCTTCGGATAGTATAGCAGATAATCAAGCCAATAAAGAGTACAACATTGCTAGGAATGTTGAAAAATATAATCTAAAATGTCTCCTTGTTCATGGTTTATAGCTCATCATTTTCATGCAGATATGTCCGCTAAAATTCTCACAATACGAGTGAACGCGCCTCCACCAATCAGCGGCCGCCATCCGCTGGGTGCCGCTTGCCTGCGGGAACAGAGGTTAGGGGGGTCACGCTGGTCATCGCCGTCGCGGAGTTCAAGGCTCGGTGGGGGGTGGGGGGAGGGGTCGCGAGACGGATTATAAGACCTGCATGCGTGGTGGTGAGAATGGTGGTGGTTGTGCCTGCTGTTAGACTGAGAGAGGGGGACAGGTGGAGGAGATATTCTGTGCACGTGGGGGGATATACGAGTTAGGTGTTTGCGTGCACTAGCTGCAGTGTTGATAGCACTGGAAAAAAACATGAAATCAATGAATGAGTTTGTTCGAGCCCTTAGTATTGTTGGATATCAGGATACATGATGCAGCTTTTCAAGACTTGCTTAGCAGATAAATGCAGCTTTTCAAGACTTGCTTCAGTTGACATGCACTTATTGCAATACAACACACACGGTACATGTGGACAAAGTTACACACCTATTTCATGCGTATGCAACATTAAAAGTTTGACACGCGCCCCGCTGGACCTAAGGTGGGGTAGATTTTTGGTCACCCCATTATAAGCCTATGGTGAACAATAGAATGAGCTCGTTTTCAATAAATTCTGGATAGATAAAGCTAAAAATCCTCAAATCGTCTATTCTCACCATGATCTAGACCAAAAAGTTGTGTTTTTGAGCATCTGACCTCTCAAAGGTCATGTCAGGGCACGGGAGCATAGAGTGATTGTGTTTTTATAAATTTTGTTTAAGTTATTCCTAGTACGGTTGCTGGAGTCGCAGTCTCACTAAATTCATCAAGGGACTTGTCACGGAGACCCCGGCCCCACCACTCGAACAAGCAACTCCCTCAATGGAGGGTTAATTTAGATGCCAAAGTTTAACGTCCCACAAAGCACAGGGACGGCCGCGCCGCTCAGGTCACCCTCTCGCCAGTCAGTTGCCAGCCGACCTACGTCGGGAAAACCATTGAGCTCCGGAGCGTCTCAGGGGAACCGATCCCAAGCCTGGACATGCACTGCCACTGCATGTGCCTGAGCAGCGGGCCGGCGGCCAGCGCTCTACCAACTGAGTTACCGGGGTGGCAAATAACTTCTCACTGAATTGAGATAAAGCTCGCATTTTGCTTGCATTGGGCTTATATTGTCACGGGGAGTTGATTGATATGCAACATGACCATACCAGGTCACTATGTGACCCTGACCTAGCTCGAAGGTCAGGTCATTTTCACTATTTGATCTAGCTAGGTCATATTATACATCATTCGATTTGCCGCGATGAGAGGAATCCAATGATGCATAAAGCTTTGCTCTAGCTTCACTGAGGGCAGATCTAGAGAAGGAAACGTACACTGCTCTGTTGTAAGCCTATGGAGCATTCTTTGACCTATGCTGACCTCAATATTGACCTGACCTGAGGGATAAGTAGTTGTAACCGTGTGGAAAAGGAGGGTGCAGGGCAAATTACAGGGTCCACACGGCAGTTGACTGATTTTTTATGCATATTTTAATGGCATGGAGAGCACTCATTTCTTTAGTATGAGCCGTTCCCCAATAGCATCCTTCCCATGCTGCCGCCACCCGGGCCTCTAGTAGCCAGAAGTCAATGTGAGCGGCCGTCGAGCCATGATTATCCGACTTTCTATTTTAAGGCCCGGAAATTGGTTTTTATGGTACAATGTTCCGCTTTTGATATTACGGGTGGCGTTGCGTACCTAGATATTGTTTTTCGTTATCGTTAGTTATCAAAAGTCATGTACCTACAGCTTTTAGATCAAGACTCTGAGCGCTCAGCTGCCGAATTATACATAATTTGGTGGAACTGAGTCAGTGAGTAACGTTGAGGTCGTGTCACACATTGCAAATTGTGAATCCTAGCAAAATAAATAGTTTATGGTAGATGTTGATTCTTTTGGGCCGAAATTTCCATGCTGAATCAATCAATGGTACGAGGATGGGAGAGGACACTCATGAATGAAATATCCAGCAAAGTTATTAAATACATTGTTTTGAACGGTGGCAATTCTAACGGCTACCTTTTTCAGAGAGCTCAAAATGTTTAACATTTAATTGTTCAATCTTTATAGCAGGGTACATGTCACTGGAAACGGTGGCTGAACGGTCTCGATATGTGATGGGTTGTTGCTGGGCAGGTCTGTAAATTTACATCTCTTTTAGGGGTGATGGGTTTTGGAAATCCAAAATCGGTAAGACGCGTTTTGTTGGCGATAACCAAGCGGGTGTTTCTCTTTAAAAAGGGCAGATGAAGGCTGGGCTAACCTTTGTTAGATAGGCTCAAAGATATTGTCTAATCTGTCTGGTGACTCACTCACCATTAATCTTTCAGACACTGAAGAAGAGCATTGTATCGAGGACACCACCACAGCTGATTCCTGTGATGGTATTTGTGACATTGGAGTGATAATTTTCATGCAACTACATGATAGTGTCAATTTGATTTCCTTACAACAGTTGCGTAGAGTTATAAGATCGTCAGAAATGTTAGCACGGCTGGGTCGGGCCCGGCCGTATGTAAATATTCCGTGCAGAAGACTGCGCCAAGCCCAAGAAGACTGATGATGGAAGTTAGCTTGGCGTTGCTGTAAATAAGCATCCACAATTCCAAACGAAAAACATTCGGCCTGCAAGGTTGTAGTGAAGATCGTCTAATGGAGTAAGGGGAGGTCAGCCCGGTGACTGTGCCCACGTACATTTTTTCCTAGTTAGATATTCTCATATTGTCACTGGGGACCAAATAAAGAAAAGAGCCTACTTGAGGATTCACCTGGACATATTTAGACTTTTTGTACATTTTTTTCTCACTAAATTGTTTTGCATTTTAGCATAGTAGATGATAGGAGGCAATAACGAAATTCAGAAAAGAGCACAGTAGCTCTCATCCAACGAAAAATAAGTATGTATAATTTGTTTTTCTTAAGCGGGTTTTGGTCCCAAGTGAGCGAAAATTAAAAGGACTAGCAGGAGAGGCCTGAGACCAAAAATGTTTGCTAGGTTTCGTGCAAATAACTGTTGTTTCTATCATGCTCTGTCGGCCAGGCAGGGTCGTAAGCGACTTGTATAGTATCGGGCAGTAGTGCAGCCTCTTAAACACAGCCTTAGGAAATATTGTTACGCCTTATGAAGTATTCAAATGATTTCTATGTAAAGACAATAAAGAAATTCTTGGGTATTTTTGCTACTGCACTGAATGACTGGTCAAAATATTTATTGCCAATAGATACGACATCTTAAAAAAAGTCTATGATTCCACAGTGCTATGCGCAGACGTTTTAAATCATCTGAACATCATCTGGATGGCAAGTGTTGAAAATGTAAAAAAGTTTTTGACATGGCAGTTTTTTACAGTCTGTTTCATCATCTGAACATCATCTGGATGGCAAGTGTTGAAAATGTAAAAAAGTTTTTGACATGGCAGTTTTTTACAGTCTGTTACACCCGGTTAAAATGGGCAGGTTGTATAAAATGCCAACCCTGATTCCAGCTGCCTTTAACACGCGCCCCGCTAGGGTCCCTTGCATGACGCACCCCGCTGAGAGGGGGCGTTTTTCGCCCCCTCCGTATCTCGTTCCCCACGAAAGCTAAAGGAAAATTACGGGAGGCGTTCGAAAACTCTTGACAAGACGAAAAGAATTTATAAGAATAATTTTTATGTCAGGTCAATATTGAGGTCAGCATAGGTCAAAGAATGCTCCATAGGCTTACAGCATAGCAGTGTACGTTTCCCTCTCTAGATCTTCCCTCAGGGGAGCTAGAGTAGATCTTTATGCATCATTAGATTCCTCTCATCGCGGTAATTCGAATGATGTATAATATGACCTTGCTAGGTCAAATAGTCAAAATGACCTGACCTCGACCTAGGTCAGGGTCACAGAGTGACCTGGTATGGTCATATTGAATATCAATCGACTTCCCGTGACAATATAAACACAATTCAAGCAAAATGGGAGCTTTATCTCAATTCAGTCAGAATTTATTGGCAAAACAATCACTCTATGCTCCTGTGACCTGATATGACCTTTGAGAGGTCAGATGCTCAAAATTCCAACTTTATGGTCAAGATCGTGGTAAAAGTAGACAGTTTGAGGATTTTCAGCCTTATCTATCGAGTATTTCCTGAAAACGAGTCCATTCTATTTTTCACCATAAACTTATAATGGGGTGACCAAAAAATTTACCCCACCTTAGGTCACCAATATCAAAATTCCTAGATAGCAGATTTGTAGACCCTAATGACCATATTATATTGTGGAAGTTTCAAACTGATCGGTTTGCTATTGTTTCCTGGACGCTGCTTCAAGGTCGTAATTTTAGGTTTTGAGGTCGGGTCACTTGAACCTGAATAGCTCCTTGACCTGACATTACTTTAACTCAAAAATTTGGTCAAATATGTAAAATTGATTAGGAATAAGGTACCGTAAGTTTCGTTGTTCTGCATCTCTTCGTTTTGAGCTATCTGTGAAAAATCATGAGGGGGTGAATTTCACCCACCCCAGCGGGGCGCGTGTTAAGAAATTAAGTCATACAGTTTTATTTAAAATCAAGTTGAGTTATAAATTTATTAATTATTCATAAATCATGTGGACAAAAACTGCCGTAGTGGAGTCGAAAAGAGTATAAACCATCACCAGACAGCTCATGGAAGGCTCAAATACTGCTGCTGGTCTCAAGTGACTTGAAGGAAGCAGCAGGCGTCCAACTGTGCTTTGAAATTGTTTTGACAACCTTAGAGTGAACTCTAAGATGCAGGTCTTCAAGCAAATGTTTATGCAAGCAAATGAAAATGTCTCCCACAGATACACGAAAATGAACTGTTCAAACACACCGGGCAATGATGAACTACCGTCTATGACGCAGGAATCTCCCCGCAGGGCACCTGGGTGAGCTGTTATGCCTCCTCCACACTGCCGGAGGCCAGCCTGGCTGACTGTGATCCTCGCTCTGGCGCTCTTGGCACTGCTCTCCACTGACGTCACAGCCGGCACCAGTGACGTCACAGTAGGAGGCAAGCGCTTCGACTGTGGCGATTTCTGCAAGTCGACTCGGTTTAGCGGCGTGGTGGGCGGCTGCCGCTGCGGCTTCGTACTGTTCACGTCCAAACGCAGCCGCCCCAGGTCAGAGATCTCATGGTCCGACAGCGTTTGTGACTTTATAAGTTGAAGCTTAGTTGATAATCATATTTGTGATAGTCTGCACATTCCATATGTTGCCCGGACGCTGCTGAAAATCGCTAGGTAGCTTATCTGGCTACGAAAGTAGTGGTTTTTACACCTGGATTTCCATGTGCGGATCCAGGAGAAGCTTTTGGAGGGGTTCAAACCAACGTTTGGCGGGAGACGTAAATAGAGAAAAATCGCAATATATATATATATATATATATATATATATATATATATATATATATATATATATATATATATATATATATATTTAAAAATGGCCCAAAATTTGGTTCTTTTTGGGGAAATATATTAGTTTAGGTTATGGTTGGGGCCACGGCCCTTTTGACCCTCCTTGAATCCCCCAGTGTGGATTTCTCCTCGCGCTTTTCTCAGTGTTATGCCCCATTTTTCAGGTCAGCGCCGCCGGCGAGTATGACCGCCCTTTCCCCGCCGCCTGACGAGCGGCCGTGCCACCGGCCGGGTCCGTCAGCTCTACAACAGTTCATCTCCCGGCACTACCCAGCCATCAGACAGTACCTGCGGCCCAGAACAGGCCATCCACGCCTCCGGAGGCTACAAAGCAGCAACCTCATACCAGAGGTCTACCTGAGACCGCAGTAAACCCAGTACAGCGCTCTCATCCACAAGCGATGCGGTGTTTGTGATGGAAATGATCTCATTTCTCTTGTAGAAGACCGACGTTTTACTCCACAGACATATATCTGCAAATTGTTTTGTCCCTGGAAGTGAATATGATCATTTTTGAGGCTCTCAAAATCTTCACCTAATTCTGAATCTTTTGGCAGCTCGAACAGCCGATGACACATTATGTTCAGGTGCATTTTAACCAGTGCCGTTTTAATGACGTGCAATATTCAGGCTATATGAGTGTTTTGTAATCGAAATATATGAACTTAGATTAAATCATAAGAATACGAACAAAGAAGAGTGAATCTTTTTGGGCTGGATTACAACTAAAACCTGTTTTCGAGGCCGGGGCGAGTTCAGGGTGTACCAGAACAGGTCATTACACCACCTCTCTAAGCATTCCTATCTCTATCAGGCCATTCACGACTAGATCATACGCATTTCATTATATGCTTACATTATTGGATTAATCGAATGGTTCTTTGAAGTGATAGTTATTATTTTTAGCATTTTTTGTGTCATTGTTCTCTACTCGCCACCTTTCCGTGTGCCGATACGTTTTTTTCAGCGGGAATCTTCATTGAAAATCAGCGTGCTTCATCCCACGGGAGCCAAAATATATCATTTTTGGTAAATTTCGTCAGCACCGAAGATTTTTACCGAAGTATTTCATTTATTTCAAGTTTCGCCTATGTTGACTGGACTTTTATCTTATTTGATAAACACAGTTTTCGCAAAAAACTGTATCTGATGTAAATGAATGAATTGCAAGAACATTTACCCCGAGCACCCACCTGACCTGAAGAGAGTAGGCTTTCATTTAGTACCAGGGGCATATTTAGAATAAATATCCTCTTCTATCTCTTTTTTTCTTTTTACCGCAGATCACAAAAATATCTAGTGTTGGAATAGAAGATGGAAACCAGAGTCCATTTAATCTGCAAAAATTCATCGTCCAAAGTCCAAAGGCTACAAAATGCACGTGGATTTGTCTCCTTATTTTCAAGGCTTAGTTTGGCAAAGAAAGGTTAAAAAGGCAGAACTCCAGCAGGTAAATCTGGCGACTGAATAGTTACTACCACAAATCCCGTGTATTAGCAAATCTCTACAACTTCGGAGGATGGTTTTTCTTGGATTGTACGGACCATGGAATACAGATACCTGGAACTGAAGGCTCGTTGATTTCTGGGATGCTTTTGATGGGGCTCATTAAAAAGAATATGGCCAACGTAAATAAAAAAAAAAAAAAAAAAAAAAAAAAAATTTTTTTTTTTTTTTTTTTTTTTTCATTGAAAAAAAATAAATTAAATTTTTTTTTTTTTTTTTTTTTTTTTTTTAATTTTTATTTATTATTTTTTAAATAAAAAAAAAAAATTAATGATAAGATAGTTTGAAACAAGAAAGAAACGAAAGTTAGAAAGGTAGGTTTCAAGCTTGGTTTTTGGGGTTTTAATTAGAATTTTTTTTATTAAAGTGTTTTTTGGGGGGGGTTGGGTTTGTAACTTTGGGTTTTTTTTTGAGGTGGGGAGTAAACCTCTAGGTTTGGTTGGGGGGGGGGGGGGGGGTTTTTTTTTTTTTTTTTTTTTTTTGGTTGGGGTTTTGTTTTTTTTTTTTTTTTTTTTTTTTTTTTTTTTTTTTTTTTTTTTTTTTTTTTTTTTTTTTTTTTAGGGGGGGGTTAAATGGGGGGGTTTTTTTTTTTTTTGGGTTTTTTTTTTTTTTTTTTTTGCGGTTTTTTTTTTTTTGTTTTTTTTTTTTTTTGGGTTTCCTCTTCTCTAATATTTTTTTTTTTTTTTTTTTTTTTTTTTTTTTTTGGTTGTTTTTTTTTTTTTTTTTTTGGGGGTCAATTGGGGGGGGGGGGGGGTTTGGTTTTTTTTTTTTTTTTTTTTTTTTTTTTTTGGGTGGTGTGGTTTAGTGGGGTGGGGTTTCTTTTTTTTATTTTTTGATAGGAAAGGAAGAGTATATGCCCAACGTGAAATATCCTGAATGTAATGTTTAATTGAGTATTGCTGCTATTCCTGTCAATATTTTGGCTAAAAATAGTTTACCCCTATTCCTGTCAGGGGCGGATTCGTCCCCCTAAGGGTCTTAAAATCTGACCGTCCGATTCCAAAAATTCAAAGCAGGATGGATGTGTCTCATGCTGAACTTCATTAAAATATAAACATATTTAAAATTGTGGGCAAGGGCATGTAAAATGTAAGTTCTTTAACAACCTTCTATTCTCTATAACTTTCAGTCCTCTTATTTGATTTCTTACAAAACTAGTGCGTTTTGACAGAAGATATCTCCAAAATTTTTATGTATTTTAGTTATGTGAAGGTTCAAAATTCAATTACATCTTGGGCCGAAACTATATGGTGAAGCAAGTGTATTTGGCTATTTTTTGGGCATCGATTAGGAAACGTCAGATATGCGTGATATATTTTACATAGAAACAAATTATGTTATTTGAAACAATCATCAGAGGCGGATACAGGAAAGCAAAATAGAAGGGGCAGATGCGTGCTGCCAATGTCTAAAAGGCATATACGTAGGTATTTTCCGCGGCTATTGATAGTTTTCATATTGCCCAAACTTTATCCGCCCATGTCAGATCCAGGGGTTCTGAATGATCTTGTCACCTCGATCCGTCTGTCGATTGTTTTCTATATTCGTTCCTGGATGTTTGCCCCATTCATTGCACTTAGTATCCTGAAGTACGCTTGCACCTGCGTGAAACTTCCTAGTGACAGTACCTGAGCGCGCCTCTGGTGACTTATTATCATATGGTGTAGTGTTTAGAGTATGCTGCGGCTACTTTTATCTGTCCCAGCTGTCCTGTAAGCAATCTATTCACTCTGCAAAAGTACAATCCAATTGCATCTGAAACGCCCCTTTCAGTTGCTGGAACCGCCTCTAAAAAATTGTTTGAAAACTTGGTGAAGTATCACTTGTCATTTTATTCATAACATCCAAGGACTCTGTTTTCAATGTTTTTCCCTCATGGCTTTGTGGTACGAAGAACGTACCGTACACGGTAATGCTCGGTTTGCTGATAGATCCTCTCTAGATACCGAGTCATAGCTCCGCTCTTGGAGAGCTATTATTGAAAAAAATTCGGGGAGTCTGCAAAATAAGGATTCGGAAAATTCAGAAAGTTTAAGATATCTATCGGAAACCGTTTTGAAGATATCCTGGAAAAACCTGAAGGGTGGGCAAAATCCTCCACCCCCTCATCCCCTGACAGGAATATGATGAAAAAACTTGCAGCTCCAGATAAAAGTTATATCATTACCTTTTTCATGGTGGATAAAAGGGCTCAAGATAACAGATCATTTTTTACTTACCATTTCACTGGAAGTGTCATTGAAAATGTTCACGCATGGGCCGCGACACCAGTGATATGCACAGTTTGTTTTTGGTACGGGGAAACAAAGCAATACTGGTCAGGGATAGTCATCAAACAGCATAATCGATTTTTCCTGGGGTCAGATCTAGTCCCTCCTCCAAGCTCCTCTAAGCTTGCCCAATTTTTTCTGACGCTTTCCATGGTGATAATTGGGGTTTTAGGGCACTGCAGCTGCAGAGGCCATATGTGCCCGTTTCTGACGCTTTCCCGCGCTGCCTCCGTATATACTGTTCTAAATCAAACCTCATTTAATCTCCTTTGAGACGGAAGGTGATTTTATCAGAGGTTTGAGGCTTGATCTTTGGGGCTAGCCACGAGTTTCAATTGATAAATCTGAACAAAGCTCTGCGGGAAGAAACGTCTTGGTGGCTTGTGGGATCGTGATCTAATTACTTTTCGTGTGTGATTCCGGCTGAAATGCATTAGACGTGTAGGAAAGGCATAACTCGAATTTTGAAACTTCTCTAGCTTCGCTAAAGTCGCCATGTTAGCGCTCATAATTTACAAACAGCTGATATCTCCTCAAAACTCCTCCTGGGCTGTTCCTCCGTACAATGACTATTGCACCTCCTCCCGAGTCCTCCAAACTTTTTTCATCTTGTTTTAGAAAGCACAGGGGCAGAGCCTTCTCACAAAGTTTGGGACACGAAGAAAAGCTCACAAAGCGGGATAGACACACAGCTTGGCGTCAGGAATGTCAAGATTAGACTATTGCCCGAATGCCAATCGCTAATTCTGATTAAACATAAATTACAGTGTGTGTCCAGAGGTTTTGCTGCCTGGAAGGCTGGACCAGACAGTGAAACGTGATGACTGTCGGCACATGCTTGTGGAAGTGTATGGTAACTGATACCTGTTTAGTTTAGCTATCCATGCTCTGATGTTTTATTGCGTAATCAAGGACCGCCGAATCTCAAAAGCATTTCCATTAGTATTTTTAAAATTATTGCCGCCGATACCTTACTTGGAAAATGGACAGTGCGTTACAAAGACAGGATCTGTGCGGATGAGGAGTATGTCACTGTCACGCAAACTCTGATCCACTCCACAGTCGCTCCAAAATTTATGTGGGAAGTGAATTTTGAAATTCGGACTTGCAATAGAAAATGCAATCCACTCCAAAATTTTATTAAAAATTTGTGTGTTGTAGGTTTGGTTCAACAAATGGTAGCAAGAGTGTGCATTGATTAAGAGCGTCAGTATTCAATTTGGTCTCAAACGTCCCCAACTGGTAATTCTAGGCCAATCGGTTTGCAAACCATGGTAATCAATTCAAATCCAATCCATTTCCGAAAAATATGACTATATAAATATGTGAAATAGAAATCCAAATCCGAATCCAATTTCAAAACCACCGAACTGCTTTGGCCAATACAACCTAATCCTCCAAAGGACTGGGTTGGGCTGAACTGGATATCTATTGATATATTCACTTCGTGATGCTCTATTTTGTTTTCTGCCTCCTGGGGCTTAATGAATATATATATATATATATATATATATATATATATATATATTATTTATTACAGGACGAGCACTAGAAAAAATTAATTCGAACAGCCGAAGGCGAGTGTCATAACCAGTCTTGCGTGCTAGCTCTATGATTATTTTGGTGGATGCTGTCCGCCAGAAAAACGGATGGTTGGGTAATAAAATGCGAATCGCACAAATCTTAGCATACTTCCAAGACCGCAAAAAACCGTTAAACTCAAGTCCTGAAACGCTAGTGGCTGATAACAACAGTGCTATTAAGCAGAAGGAAGCAGTTACTGGATTCTAGAGATTTCTGTCAGTACTTCAGCACAGAAAAGGAAGTAGCACGGATTGTTTTTGGTCGATGAACTTTTATATCGTGATCTATAAGCACGCGATTCCTCGACACCCAATAAGATGATAGACATTATTACCGTATGACATTATATTATAGCATTCCTTATAGCATTATGTTGGATATTAAAAAAGACACTTTTTTCAAGTTCACTTGCCAAAAATTCTGAGACATCGTCAAGAAAACTGAGGTGGAAAACAAGACAAAGACAAAGCACTTTTTGGGCATGCCCAAAAAGATAATCCCATTTCAGACCATATTTCAAGCCACATCAAACGATCAAACAATTACTGGTCAAACCAAAGGACAGGATAGACAACCGGAAAAACCATGCCCAGTATACAATATGGAATGTAATAACTGTCCAAAAATATACATTGGAGAAGGCAAAAAGGATGATGGAAGTCCGACAAGACGAACACCGAAAATCTCTACAAAAACTAATCCGAGAGTCAATTGACGAGAGAGCAGCGGAGGCCACAGCGGAACATTCATTCAAGAAGGATCGTGATATCAAATGGGATGCCACAACGACTTTAGCTTTCGACTCAAGACAAAAACAGCGCGAAATAAAAGAGGCAATTTACATCCAAACCACCAAGGAACCAAAAATGAAAATAAATATTGGCAAAGTTACCATCTTTTCTGGATTTTTGGACCTCTTAAAACGCCAGCAAAACAAGAGATTGAATTGAAAAAATAAAACGTGTTTAGAGCTAATAATTCTAAAATGATTCTTCATGTTCACAGCTAAGATTGTTATTTCAAAGGGTACTGTCTTCGTGTTTTTCGCTTAGTTAGGTTCATCTCATAGTGTTATTTTCATCTCCCTTGAAAAGGGGGATGCCCCGAAACCGGTCGGGTCTTAACCAGGCTAGGCTTTGTCTGTAATAAATTGTTACTTATCTTAATAGTAACCAAAGCCATGAACATAACAATATAATCCCATTTCGTTTTCGGATACCGAATGACTCACATTTTCTGGTCAACTTTTGCATCATTCGACAACGGTCCGTCAATCTACTCAAGTGTTTAATCCTTTAAACACTCTACCTTTATGAAACCACTTGTAATCCTTTATGAATAACTTAACTAGTATTGAGACTGCGTATAATGCTCCGAAAATCCGCATTGAATGGACTTTTGCTTGTTATCGTTTGCTTGCAATTTATGGCGCTTGTGGCATTGCTCATTGGCTGTATGTGATGAGATTGGCAATGCTGAGTTTCGAGAATAAAAGCTGAGATTTTTCGGCGTTCTTATTGGCGGAGCAGTGACTGAAGTGGTGATTAGGAGTGTTGTCTATGTTTTTATGTTGAATCATTGTTCTGACCAGCTGCTGCCAGCTGAGCACCTTCACGGTTTTCTATCACATCAACTGAATCCTTCTTAAGTAATGATGGATCGGGCTATTTATTATGAGGGAAGCCCGGAATACATGAAACAGGTTTAAACCACCCCAGGACTTAAATATACATTGAAAATACAGATTGTGATGAAACCAGCTGAAGCTTCGAGAAGAGAGCAGGAGGTGTTTTTAGCTATTGTGAAATTGGCCAACAAATTTGAGTCAGATACCTAAAAACCCTCGCTAATTCTGCCCCTTTGAATGACCAATTGAAAAATTAAAAGTAGACACCGTTATGCCATCTCAAAAATATATCACTGTGAACAAGGTTGGCAGGCTGAAATCAGGAAAACCAGACAGACAAGAACACACTTCAAAGGAGAAATAAGCAAGCATGAGAGAATATACAGCTCCACCACGGTCTATTTTTAAAGAATAGCTGATCGCTGGGAGTGGAATAGTGTTCCCCAGTAATTTTTTAGCATTCGTCTTTATAATTTGCACTGTTGGTCACCGTCGTATGTAAAAGCCAGCCAACTACTGTCGAATGGTCAATGGTAAATTCCTCCATGATTGTTAAATAATCCCACCACTTCACGGGACATAAACTGTGTCTTTTGGTGTCCTTAGATAGTCCTATCAATCTCGTCTTTAATATCCTAGTTCGCATGAGGCAGGCTAGTCATTTTGCCCGTCACTCCATCCGCACGAAGTTTTGGATGCAGTCAGCGTCTATGATGTAGTACGAATCATACATAATATCATCACACATAATCACCTAACATAAAACCAGATTACGATGTAACATACCAATACATTTATGTACATTGTACAGCAATTTCGTGCCGATATATAGGTTGCCACACCATCCGATGGAAGCGGACCAAGACAATAAATGTACCGGGTATGTAGAATATACCAGGAAAGCATACTGCATGACAAGAATACCGCGCGATCGATCGTCATGAATCGTGAATCAGGGAAGAATCATCGTGCTGTTCGCGCTAATCTAACATTTTTCAGCCCTTTAAATTACTTCCGCATGAAGCTCGTTGCAGCAGGACCCCCGAGAATACCCTTAAATTTTTCCAGTTTTCTTGTAAGCATGTATGGAAAGTAGGCCGTCTGACTTGGCCTTGGACCAGTCGCATTGATCAGTATTATGTGCAACTCGGCGCTAAAGCCTGTTATTCCACCAGGGAGCCCAAATGTGACGCGCTATACCCATAGGTTTCTGGAAGCACCGGGGTCAATGACACAATCGTACGGCAGCTTATTCAAACATTAAATCAGCTTCAAGTAGCATGCAAACCGCAATTTCGGTGAACATTTGGAACCATGATAAAAGTTCTTACCGTCTGTATTCACATATAGAACATTCGTCTGCTTCCTGAAAAAGGGCTCCCAGGTGTGTGCCAAATGCTACGATAACAGTGACATGAAAGTCAGTACCAATAGGGCTTAAAGGTAGTCAGTGGGCTCTGCAGTCAAGAGAGGAAGTCGAGACTTACCTTGACGCTCGTACTGAAGAGGAGTCTGGCACTTACGCGCATTGAAGGGGGCTTGGTGAGACCCACTAAGATCTCGGAAACTAAGATGCTTTGGAAAACCCCGGTCGGGTTGGGTGGGGTTTATGGTGATCTACGTCTTAGCCAATTTCATTGTCCTAGATCAATATCTTCAAGGTCAAATTAGGTCATAAATGTAAAATTCTGGCCGTGCTGGGGACCTACTGGAAAATGCCTTAATTGTGCGGGCAAGAAGTCGGAAATGTGCTCAAGCCAAACAATGTCATAGAGGGAAGGTCGCATGGAATATTTCCTATAGACTTAGGGTCAAGGTCATTCAAGGTCATTGACCGATGTCGTCACAATATGGTATACTGCCTATAATACACATTATAGCACCATAGCAACCGTTGGGCGGGAAATAAGGACTGACCTTTACCCATGACCTTTGAACTTTACCTTTGACCTTGAAATTTACCTTGAGTTACATTAACTATGACTATAATATACGTTAGCCTGGGCAACGCTATTTGACCGCAAGCACTGGAAATAATGACCTAGATAGTGCTGGTATGACCTTGACCTGTGACCTTTGACCTTGAACTTCATGCAAGGTGACCTTGGAAATATAATTCCGCTTATAAGGCGTTATGACGTCACCATTCGGTCTCCAATGCAAGCAAACTGGTCCGACCGCGTGATTGTAGCGATCTCAAAATGTAGGTCTGACCATGAAAGCCTCTTAGCTAAAACGCTTTCCACCAATTTTCATAATTTTTCACAAACCGACGTTTCGTTAAGATTTCTCAGATGTTGCCGAGTATCGTATTTCGCCTACAAGCAGTTGTCCGGCTAACGTGGAAAAACAGGCGGCGGAGACTCCTAGGCCCCCCTCCATAGCGCGTGTTAAGATTTCTAGATAGGTCTTAGGGTTTTCAAACACGAAGCTTGACCGTAGTATGGGCCACCTTCTGACTCCGAAAAAGCACTTACATTGAAGCTGCTAAAAAGTTTATAAAAGTGTTCATTTTGACTTAACCCTGGCCTTATCGGAGATAAGTTAACCCCTCGCCCTACAAAAAAAAGTTTGGCTAAAAGTGTGCGAAAGCGAGTCGATGGTGTCAAACTGGTGGAATCAGGCAGAATCAGGCTCATTGTTTCCCAGACTCAATGTAATCTCGACGGATTGAGAGCACGTAGTGTTTTTGAAGCTCATAGAATGATCACCGTAAGCCGGGAATCAAATGTCATGCCGGTTTCAAATGAGTCTTCGCTCGGTATAGTAAAACTCACGGCATCAATGTATTCCATCAGCAAAATCGTCAGAATCATTATATTCAGCTCACGAGACATGGTTTAGAAAAATGCCCTCCACCAACACGACAACTGAATCGATGCAAGCCTCAAAAAACCCCTTGAATCCATTCATAAAATTAGTCTAGTACAAAACGATGCGGTATAATTGTAGTCGTGAACTAGTGGCCTAGAGTTCATGGGTTCACTAGATGTTCCTCGTTATTCTCGTGTTTTTCTTAAATAAACTTCTAAAGATGTTACTTATCGTGCTGTTGTGGTCTGCTATTAGGTACATTGACTTGTCGATATATAGGTAATCAATTGTTTGCCGCAGTCCACAGCCTTGAAAAAATAACAAACGTAACTTTATTAGGACACAAACATTAAACAACAATACGTTCACCATTTTTCGACACAATGAAATGCCTTAATGAACAGTCCTCCCATATCGCCCAGGAGCAGTCAGGCTTACACTCACACATGCCGCGTCGTCAGAGATAGCAGCCCCGTTTACTTGGATATATAGATATGATTGAGACATGTTTGCTTCAAGTATCACGTCTGGCAAAAATATCCTTGTGCACGATATTGACAAAAGACTTACCTTGTCCAGCAATGGACGTGCGTTCAGAGGCTGAAAATCCTTCAATCTTTAAGCGCCCTAATCGCCAAAGTGAGCTTAAACGATCTTAGAACATGGTGACTGTATCCAAACAGATGCTCCTCACACTTCATCAACTCAACAAGGCTGTTCGCGCGGCCAAACTGGGCTCAGTCCATGTTGCCGTCATCAGCACACATGGACCCGGTTTGGCCACCAGTAAATGAATGCCGAACCTTCACCCCAGTATGCTTCTCACCAGCTTAGCGGAGTCTGTCGGTCATCAGACAGCTAAGCTTTCCTCTGATCCGTTATCACCCAGGTCTGTCGATGGGCTTCCGAAACCAGCCTGCAGCGTGGCTTTCAGACCCCCACGTAAAACCGATGGTGATGTAGAAGCACGTCAACGTAAGTGAAAATGGTCAGCTATTCCCACAATTTCTCGATACGACGCCAAAGCTTTGGCCAGCTCGGCGCAATCAGAACAGAATGGCGCGAGAGGCAGTAAGTTTTTCAATCGCGGGTCGAGCACGCCACCAATCTCGGATACGCTTACGTGGGATCAAAATACACTGGGGTTTCGAATGATTCGCAGCTAAAGCCCCATATTCCTGGTTATTTCGGACAGAATATATTGATTCCAAGTATAAAATCAAACTTATGAGGATATTAATAGCTCTTTCAATTTCGTGGCTAGAAAGGTCGAGCACCTATGGTAAAATTATGCTTTGGTTAAAGATCCCACTTTAATACCATATTGGTATCATATTAAGCTTCTTCCAGCATGTTTAGAAGCCGAGAATCATTTAAGCTGTCAAGGCCTACAAAACACTTCCTGTGCGGAATATCTGGGAAGAGGATCTAATGAGAGCAAGCATGCTCAAATGTTCCTTTAATAAGGTTCATGGCATCATTTATGCCAAGCAACCGGATTCCGGATTAGATAGAGCACATCGGAATAAAAATTTCTCCAGTGTATGGAAAGTTGATTCAGTCCGCTGGTCGTTTGGAAACTAAAAAAGATAAAACGACGAGATAAGCTGCAGCGTTTTGCCTGTGACCTGAATTCCTCGTTTTACGCTTTTTTAACCCCAGGTCAATTGATGGCCTTGAGAAGATAACATATATCACCTGAATATGCTAAAACCACATAAAACACCACCACGACATAGTTTTGCGACAATATTTAAAAAGTAATATTACAGAGTATTTTTTTAGATTTGTTCACTATTCTGCACGTAAAACGTGATGTTTAAGGTTTCAAAACGTCAACAATTGACCATTGCAACCCAATACGATCCGGTGAATTTTGGGCTCTCCGAATATGCGATCAACTGCAATATCAGTAAAACGGTTTCAAAGAGCTTGACAATAAGGTCAATAAGCCATCCGGGGGTCATGCATGTGCGCGAGAACTGATGCTAGCAGTATACGCAAACAGATGTTTAGGATTGCACCGGTGAAGGTCATTTAAGGTCATTGACCATTTTTGTCTTTTAGGCGGTTGCTGGTACCTTTAGTGATCTTTTGCCAACAAACTGTTAACGGTACAATAGCTTGGTAGCTGACTGTCCATAATTCTCAAGATTTTTTGTAAACTTTTCTGACCTCAGGCCATGGCCCTGTTTGACCTTGAAAGGGTCTAACATCAGAAAATCGCCAAGGTATGTGCTAGACACTTAGATGAGCGCATTAGGTTCAAAAGTATGTCATCTTTTCATTATACAATGTGGTATATTGACATGAATTCAACAGGATCAATTGAGGTCACCTAAGCTCATCCGAGGTCACTAGCCCATTTCGTATGCTTGAGAAGTCAAGTTTCATTCAGGGAGGAACATTAAAGCCTAAAGCATAAGTCATAGCCCACTCCGTATCAAATTAGGATCTCGTTCGGACTTCCTCCAAAGAAGATATTGGGAGTCGGAGCCTTCGTACTGTATTACAGTGCTTCGTCAGCGACGATCGTTCGGAATATTCCGAACGATCATCGCTGACGAAGCACTGTAATACAGTACGAAAGCTCCGACCCCCAATATCTTCTTGTGGAGGAAGTCCGAACGAGACCCTATGAAAATCGACTCCACAGTATGGCATTTACCGTATCAAATTGTTGTCCCTTTACATCAAGTGAAGCGTGGAAGGCAGCTAAGACCTCGTACAAGTTTTTGGGAATGACCTCATATTTCCATTACCTGACAAGACTCAGAGTTGAACATGATTAAGGAACGTGCAATTTAGTTTCATTTAAGTATCCTGACAGCATTGTGCTAAAACTGAGTCGTTTTCTGCAATAAAAAAATGCCCCGACGTGACGCATCCACCCCCGTAGGGCGCGGGTTAACGTTATGGATTACACGCATTGAACGCTTTTAGTAGCCGTGTGCCATCATCTCAGCAACGGCATGCTGTTTTCTAGTGAGATTTCTTTTAACAAGCAGTACCTTTTCTGTAATTTAAACTCAAACCTGCCACTTCCCGCGTACATGCCTTGAATTTAACACATTAAAAACAGAAAGTTTTGCACAGAAACTGTGAGACACTCAAACCAGACACTCAAACCAGGCACTTATTATAATCCCCCGAGTGTGCAGTTACCATCAGGTCGGCTGGCTTGCCCAGGCGGTATTGGTGCCCGCCGGTGGTAATCAGCTTCGTCGCGTCGCTAGCGATGGGATCTACCGCGGCGCTTCCGCGTCGCGCGCTGCTCTCTCTCTCTCTCTCTCTCTCTCTCTCTCTCTCTCTCTGCATGAGACAGCAGGCCCGATAACGAGCTCGCTCATAACCTTATTGATGTGCTTGGTCAAGGTCAAATAATCCATAGCTCATGGCGGGCAATTTCAGTCATGTATAATGGCAGAGTCTGTGCACACTCAATTATTGAGCGCGCGTGAACTTTCCGGGCTTTTGTTTACCGGGAGTTGAGAGCCAGAACTGCGACGAGTGATGGATGGAAAACAGTGTATTCAGGGATAGAGCGATAAAATGCAAATATATGAATCGCTTTTTTTCTACAGCGCGTTAAGATTATCCCTAATTATACTTGATTCCGGGATTCACCAAAGGTGCCAGATTCCCTTTAACTAGGCTTTCCAGTTAAGTTGAGATCATATTACTACTCCTAAAAAAGAGATGTTGAAATGTATTCAAATTCACACCAGCACACCAAATAGACACGTTTCTACCGAAGCATTTTTTAACATCTACTGATGGGATTAGGTGCGAAGAACACACCTATGCATGCTGAAGTTTCATCGTTGGGTTTTTTGTCATATCCAAAATTATCATGCGAGTGATATTAAAAATATGGTTTCATATATAAAAACAATATGTCTTTGAGGCTTTTTAAGCAAAGTTTTGTAACCTTTAAATGGTTCATTGTAGGCTAAGGATAGGTTATGTTAGGTAACTTTGAAATCAGGTTAGGTTAGATAGGTTAGATTTCTTCACCGCAGTGATGCCTTTCACTGCGGGTCTATACTAACCACACCTATACCTTACTAACAATCTAACTATCCTCTCACACTTCTTTCTCCGGCGGCTGCCAGCGAGAGGGACTGCAACTTCACTCCGGGTTGCAGGGTAAATTCGCGGCACCTGGCCAGGTGTTTAGCGCACTTTCTAAAATACGAAATTATTGAGTTAACGGAGGTTTTCGAGTAACGTATACAAGCGGACATCAATAGCTGACACACAAAATTCTAAATTCTAAATTCCAAATTCTAAATTCAAACTCTAAATTTAAGGTCTTCAACCACAGAAATAACCTTCGCACTCTGCGGGTCTAAACTTATTAAAAGACCTCCTTGGCATGGCTATGCCATTGCCACGACCGTCCATTTGCAAGCTAAAACATCTTGCAACCCATTACTTGAAATAACTCCCATTGCTTTAACAGACTAACGTAGCTTGCCCTCATACAAAATTCTAAAATTCTCCCACACACTCCTTTAGAGGCGGGCATAGGTGCTATGCACAGAACGCCTAATAAAAAGCCATTGATTGATTGATTGATTGAGGCTTTCACAAACATTGCTTCTTTAATTATTATAAAAACGATATTAGCTTTGGTATAAACATGCTTCTCTGATCAGGGGCGGACCCAGGATTTCCTCAAGGAGGGAGCGAATTCACGACTCGGGGGCCCGTTTTTTGGGGAGGCGGCCCGCAACTCGGGGCCCGTGGAAAAAAATATATGTAATGATCTATTGATGTGATTGATTTATTGATCTATTGATCTAATGATGTATTAAATATGATGTAAATCAGCTTAAAAAATGTACCCTATGCCCAGTCTGCGGTCATTTTACAGGTTACCACCACACCTGCACGCTTGCACGCACTATATTTTCAGCATATGCAAAAACAGACAGGGGGTTTCACTCTTACCACCCTTGCGGGGCGGGGGGCAGCAGCTGCGGCGGGAGGCGTTTCTTTCTAGTGCGCTTAAAGGGAGATACGCGAAAAAATCTATTGGCTAGATCAAAAGGTCACAAAAAGTTGTTTCACAAGTCCTTTTCTAATTTTTGCGAATTCGGCCTGCAAATGCCTTAAAATTGCTCTCAAAGTCAACATTTCTAGACGACTTTACCGGTACACCTATTATCGATTTAAATGACGTACCCCCGGCTAAGGCTATCAAATTCTCTAAAAAAACCGGTCCCATTTTTCCTAAGCAGTGACTTGATAGGTTAAAACTATTAAATAAAAAGTTATTTTAAAAAAGCTACAGCCAAAAATAATATTAAAACAAAAATATAGGACTTTTAAGAAATCACAAATGACCAATCAGAACGTACAGCCACCTCATAGGGGGTCACATGACCTTTCTGACGCAAAAGTTTCGTCATTCTGGGACTGAAGCAGAAAACGACTCAAGACCCGAAGTACGAAACGGCTGAAGACTTGAGTAATTATTTTTTCCGTTTCTAGGTCAAACTAATTAATTTTGTATTTTCTAAACGCTTGGTAAGATTAATTCAAATACAAATATTGGAGAACATACATTCTTATTACAAAAAAACATTACTTTTCAACTTTAAATAGTTTTCGAAAAGTAAGTGATGGGTGAAGGTTTCAGCATTTTATCGGAACTGTTAACCTTTTTCGATAATAAGTGAGTGGCCTCCAAAAATTTTGCTGAAGATACAAAAATAATTAACAGTTTCGTAATCAGGATTTTTCAAATAGCAAGAAGCCACAACAATAATTTTTTCGCGTATCTCCTTTAAGGCCGACCCAAGGTGGGTAAGATCGGCCTATCGCCCCCACCTTGGATCCGCCCCTATCACGGATATTTTCACACTTAACTCACTCCTAATACAACTGCTATTTTGCCCCTTCATGACACCGTGTGTAAGGTTAAAAGTTTAATTTCTAGCTTTATGTTTCGCTATATATATATATATATATATATATATATATATATATATATAGAGAGAGAGAGAGAGAGAGAGACAAAGAGAGAGAAAAAAGAAAGGGAGAGAAATGTATATATATATATATATATATATATATATATATATATATATAGAGAGGTACACTTCTAGCTCTAGCTAACATCTCAAGGTCATACGTACTAGGCAAAGCTTATTAAAGAATGATCCATATATTTTTCACTCCACCTTAAGTATACGCTTGTTTGCATGTTTTCGAGAGGGGTATGAAGCTCAAGTTCATATAGCATGTCCCACCCTTTAGCTAGGTAAGTGCTTTCAAAAAATATTTCCTCTTGGAGACTCAAAGAACTGACCCCAAAAAGAAAAACTCTTGTTCTAGGTAAAGTTCTTGACCTGGGCCGGTACAAATTTACCAAAAACAGTTTCCAGACTTATGTTTGTTGCAAGCCGCAGAAGTAAGACAACTGTAACGCCATCTTTAAGTAGAAAGGTGAGAGAACCGCTCCATCTAAGATACTAATGGTCTTCCAGCGAGCATTGAAACTGAAAAGTAACCAGAGGTTCTCCATAAATTATTTATCTAGTTTTCTGGCTGATTAGATTGGTAGGGGAACTTCGAGAACATTGTATTTCTTTTTTTGTGCCGTGAAAATTACATCATCCTAGAACTTCCCAGGAGACTCCCTGAACTGCGTACTTAAGGAGAAAACTTTAAGATCACTTAATCGCTACAGCTTTGTCCGAGCTCTCAGCGTCTTGGTAATCAACTGGAAGTAGCAGGCAGATACGATTCATCCTGTCGTGGAACTTGCCTCAATCGGCAATGTATTTTGAAGCTGTGCCTTTGCTGCGCTTGGGGATTTTTCCTAGTGCTCCAGCAATTATTTTTAAAACATAAATTTCGCCTCCACTATACTGCTCATTGGAACTCCTTAGCTACTATCTCGGGCTTGTATCAAACGAAGAGGCCAGCCCAAATACTTCTCCCGCTACATCTCTGTGAATAGGGATCTTGTGTGAACTATTGCACTGCTGAGCATATTACTGAGAGGCTAAAGCAGACCTGTGACGATTGAAGCATTTATGATTTAGTCATGCTCTACTGTTCGTTCATTTTAAGATGAGAGTTAAGGTGAGGTTTTCAACAACAAAAAATTAATGTGACCCTGAGCTATAAATCAAAATCTTGATCCAACCGCCAACCAAATCTTAGACTATGAATACACCAAAACTATTTTGTACGTGCAACAAAAAGCTCCCACCTATTGAGACTAAACAGAACATGGGAATACCCCTTGTGCTACAACGGTGCATTGTTATAAAGCCATCCCCAAATACGAGAACAATGACTGGAAGCTAGTCGCGCAAGTTCGCTGTCACGGACAATACGTGCACGAAAGGCAGCCACCCGTGGCAGTGGCGGGGTGCGTACCCTGCCAAGGCCACTATCTGGGCCGATGACCGCGAGATTATCAGCCCTGTCGATGTACGCACTAATTGTTTGTTTGTCGGAAGGCACTCAGGGGCGGCGGTGGATATCGGACCAGGTCTCGTTACAAATTATCATAGTCCAGTCAACGCCTGTGTCAGGTTGGAGATTTGATACTGTGAGCACTCACCGTGTATCGCTGATACCCTATAGAGGGTCGTTAGAGTCTTTGAGAAGGTGCTTGGAATCGAATATAATTATATTTCTTGCTTGTAACCAGTTTAGTGTTTGTATGCGAGCTTCAGCTGCCGAAGCATATGGTAATCAGAATCATACCTTGCAGGAAAAGTGTGGTTGAATCCTAGCCTCGGATCACCAATTCACCCGGAGCCTCGCTCGCTCGTGCTGTCTTTTCAACTTCCTTAAAACGAGTGGCGTTCCTTGGTGTCCTAGACGGCAACTGTGGAAATGACTAACCAAAAGCGTCTGTAGGAAGGTTAGGACTTCGCACACTGGCTTCTTAGCTTGCAATAATGCAATCGCTCGTTTCAATATAACCGAACTGACACTCCCAGCTACACCTCAACAGCTGAGTAAAAATGTATTCCTATTCTAAATGCTGGGCAACCTTTGCTAGCTCATCGACATTCAAAAAGTCAATCAACCTTTAAATCAACCATCAATAATTCATACAGGGAAGGGGCACATTCAGTACTGAATACCGACGTTACATTTATCGCATCACAATGAGTCCAATTAGGTTTTGATGCCATGACATGGTATTATACGACCTGGAGTCAGGTTTCTATGACGAAAAATAAAGTGAATGGTCTACCCACCTGGTTCGGTCAGCCCATCACAGTGGCTTAAGTAGCGACCTGTCTCACTTTCCAATCCGATGAGCGAAGAAATCATAGCAAATTAATGCAACTGAGTCGTACAGCCCCATATCTGATTGAACAAATAAAAAGGTCACGTGCAGACTCTCGGTGTATTTGTCAACTGGATCTCCAGGCGGCATGCCAGCTCTCTCAATTGCAATTGGAAAATGGTCAGCATAGCATATTTGGATAAGTTAGAAGCTTTCGCTCACACAAGTGCTGTATATTCGGGCTTCACTTTTTGATCGTAGATAACCGTAGATCTAGATTTTGCGCTTCATAAAGGTAGATATTTTTGGGTAGGAACATCAGCATAAGGAAATAAATAGTTGAAATACGACGATATCGTGGTCACTTATTTTTGACAGCGGTCGGTGTAAAGAGTACGTTATGGATGATTTCTCCGTCTCCTAATTTTTCCTATTAAAACGCAATGTTTTCTCAGGTTTAATAAAAAACGCGAGATATGATATCTTCATTGAGCATCTGTCTCCTTCAATCTGCAATGAATGCTTAAATGCTGCAAATGTTAAACAAAATGTCCACTGTTCACCTACAGTGTTCACATTCAAAATAGGTATGCTCAAAACTTTGGTTTCCGTCAAGGTTATTTGCTCTATCATTGATTTGGCTTGCCATCTAGATGGTAGGGCATTTGGCTGCTCTCCCTTTCCAGTTCCCACTCCATGGACAGTCAGACTGCCTGAGGGGAGGTTACTGAGTGACCTTTACGGCGTTATCATGACCCCTGCACGCGATGGCCCCGCAGACGCGAGAATCGCGGAAGCCGGTTTGGAGGGGTTAGTTATTAGTTAGTTATATCAGTTAGGCCTTAGTTAGATTGCACTCGGTTAGACTGGAATTAAAAAGTGTTGTTTTAGCGTGTTTCTTTATAGCATTAAGTGCAAGCTCTTCGTAGTTGTGGAAGGCACCTTTGAAATACTTAAATTTCTTGTGACGAAAAGGCTGGAATGCAGCTCTTGAAACAATTAACATGTTGTCATTTGTTTTAAAAGAAGTCAACAGTTGTGGTTTACAGCTTCATATATGTTAGAGAATCCTGTGTATTTACAGAAATTGCACCAGACTTGAAATTGATGAGCTAGTGTGCCAAATACTTCAAAAGACCACCACGCAAAGTTTTGTTCGAAAGAGGTCCACATACATGATGCAGGGCCTTTCTCTCTTTTACGTCAGAAGATACAAGTAAAAGCAGTAAATATGAGCAAACAAAGCTTGAAAGATTCAAACAGGAAAACAGTACCCACGCAGTCATACAATAATCAGGCAAAGATAACACAAATAAAAAGGTCAAAACAGGCAAGCAACGAACATGTCAGTGAGTAACAGTACTAATAAAATCATATTAACGCATTCTCTAAAACATATCCGGTGCCAGTGCGGCTTTTGACCGTGTTCGGAAATTGTGCACGGTCAAGTTCGATTCCACAAGGGTTCAAAGTATTGAGGCCGTGGTGACTCAGTCCACGGCGTCCAGCCTTGGTGCACATTACCGGGAGAACACGCCGGTTATCACCACGGGTATCGCGGCCGTGTAACTCAATACGGCGAACATCGATGGAAGCAACGAGATCTGCAGGTTGAGCGGAGATCGTGATTCTATACAGTATAAGGCACATTGTGACGCATTCGACAAGCTGATTGACAGAAAGGTTTTGTTGTTTCACTGCGTCGAGTTGTTTTTGCTGCATTGAGTTATTTCACCGCTTCGGAAATGTGATCACGTCTCCTACAACCAGTTACGACACAGGCATAGAAGTTGATTTTCTGAACTCTCCGCAGCTGTCACACCGCAGGAGCCATGCACAGAGATGTAGCAGCGGAGAGCTGAAAGGGCCAAATATTCTAACATGCTTTTTTAGTGCCGAATGAGGACTGACATCTCGTGCGTGACTCAAGCCAGTGAAGACACCGAAACACTTTTTAGTCATGAAATCGATGTGAGGTTGAAATGAATGTTGGATGGTGATCGAGGGTGACACCTATGTTTCTACCTGCCGAGATTCAGTGATGATTGAGCCATTGAATTATAGCAAGACAGGTGGCAGACCGTGGGGCATTGTGTGGGTAACCAGCACGATCACCTGCGTCGTCTCAGTGTTCACCTTTATACCATTATGTCAGAACCATTGATAGGCAGAGCTGAGGGTAACTTCCATATGGGTAATGACCAAATAGATATCGCACTTTTTACCACGGACCAGGAGACTGGTAGCAGTAAAATGACTGGTAGCAGAGACTGGTAACAGCATCTGAGTAGCAGACTGTCGTCACTCCCTCGCCGATATACGAGCTCAGATTGCTAGCAAAAAGCGTGTACAGAACACAACTTAGGGCTCCCCCCTAAAAATGTCAGTTTTGACATCTCGATTTTTTTACAAATTTGGCCGTCAGCTCCGCCTACGCAGCCGGTTGTGCCAGCAGCTCTGTCAGCCCCGGCACGAGGGGCCTCTGTAGCTCCGCGATCTGCTCCGGTCGTGTGTCCGCTCAACTGCACCTGCTGTGTATCATCCTGTAGGTAGCTGCAGAACTATGCTGTGACATTTTCGTTCAAAGTCATTTTTGGAGAAGCCTTAACCCTTACTCCACCGGGGGACATTGATGACCCTTTTAAGGTTTTTTTAGAATAATAGAAAAAAAGACGGAAAGCTGCACCACGGTTGAGGGATCTCTCAGCCCATCATTTCCCACCATCCCTGAAATTTTTAACCCGGGCCACACTAGGTCAGGTCACCAGGTGAGGTTAAACAAGGTCACCTTACTTCAACTTTTGAGCTCTATCATAGCTACATTTCTAAGCCGATACATGTGAAACTCTCTGCACTCAATGACCCCTCCAGTGTCTACAAAATTTATATCCGGGATTTTTTTATTTGGTGACCTGAGGTCAGGTCACGAGTTGACCTCTTCCATTGAAAGAGCATGCAGAAAAGCTGCCTTATGATCTAAAAGCCACAAAAAGTATTTCAAATATTCAGATTTATCAGAAAAGCAGCAGGTGGATGAGCAACAGGTTATCATGCGTCACCCAATTACAGCTTATATCGTTTCGATACATTGTAGAACATGCAAGTACATACATACATAGATATCGCGACAAATGACTAGCTCGTGAGTTGTCTAGCATACTTCCTTACTTGGGATTTAAAAGCAGAGGGAGAATCGTGAAAGAGGTCAGAATGAGGCTGGGAGCGAACAAATATGTTTGTGTTTGTCGCGGCTCGCCAAAAACCCGCGTTTTACTGTTTCTACCCTTGCAAATTGAATGTGCAAAAAATATTTGTCGATGCTCCCGTATTCCTAGTTAGGATGTGTAAGGGGAAACATCCGAGTAGATGGGCGCAGTCAAAATTTCCAGTTAAAATTTTATGGACTAGTAGAATATCGTATTGGACCCGTCTTCTCCCCAGGATCGATACCTTGAAGTGGACAAGAAGTTCCCAATAGGGCAGATATTCTGAAGGCCGCAGGAATGTGTGAGTGTGTGAGGCTAGCCAGATGAGAAACTTATGTTAACTTATGTTATGTCTTTGACCTACCTGAAGTCATCACAGGTCACCAGAAGCCAAAATCAGTATTTTGACGATACATTTTGACGTAATTAAGCTAGAGCGCTGAATTAAACGTCAGCGTGTATGTCTTGTTACTAGCTTTCATTCCAAGTACGATAAGGTCACTTTCTGACCTTCATGATCTCAGATTATGTTAGGTCAAGAGATGACCTCTGGAGTTCAAAACACTGGCGGGAGGTTGTTACGTTCGACATAGCTAGCGGAGAAAGCCCTGGCCTTTTCCTATCAAATGTAATTTAGAAGACTTCAATAGCTCTAATGACACGAGGGCTATGATAAGGCTTCCTCAGCATTGCATATTTTAGTGGAAATAGGCTATGGTGACCCAACGTGACCTCTGGAGGTCAAACATTGATCTGAGCGAAAGCATTAAACATGCGAAGTAGAATCATGCTGAATCGACACGATCTTTCCAACGCACTTTGCAGATTTGCGCTAAACGCCATATTTTAGGACTTAGAGGGGGCAATCGATAGTCCCCGGTGGGGCGAAGGTGGTGCCGGACCCCCGGTGGGGCGCGGGTTAAATGAGAAACAACGTCAACATATTTTAAAGATCCAAAAGAACTAAGAGAGAAATTTCTCCCTCGTCGATTGCTTGAAGAGCCGCATCAGACATAGCATGCAGAGCTGTTTTTGTGGGGAATTTTCTTTTCTGGTACCGGTGCTGCAAGTCAGCGAAAAGTCGCGGGATTCCAGGCATTCAACAAGTTGTTTCTTCACAATAAATTCGACAAGTTTAGCCGGAAGAACTTAGGTAGGTCGAGTATTAGATGATTCCGCTAATGTAGCACCATGTAATACACATAAAAGTCTGTTCGGAAAATAATATTATCATCGGGCAAACCTGGACGCAGATGTTCATGTCTCAGTCATCGGCCAGCCGCACAGTATTTGGGAGAACTTGAGGTTTTGACGTCATTCACCTCTGCAATGCTTATGTATGCAAAGAACTTCACTCACGTCGAAGTTTCGGAATGTTACAACAGCGAATACAAAACGGGAAACCCTGTGATAACGACTGTTTCAAGCTGATATAACGAGTGATTCTCCTGAATCTTAGAGATTTAATCATTGCTTTTAAGATTTGCTCGAATCGAATTAAAAAAGTTGGCACAGCCCTTCATCAAATCGTGAGTAAATATCAAATTAGTCGTTAGCCAGACCTCGAATTCGAGGTCGATAACAGATATTCACATTGAACTGGCTTAGTGTTTTATTGTTTTTCATCATAGCGCACAATACTCTGTGTATAATATAATTACAGTTATGTCAGTCACTTTTCGAGGACATCCAGTCAGCAAGTTTGCTTCTACGCCCGCCCAAAACCCATAACTTGCAATGGACTCAGGCTGTAAAACGCCTATGGAATGGAAACGCTGACGTCATCGTTTCACCTGCACTTGAAGTTTAACATTGACGGGAGCACAGCGGCTTAAAAACTTGAACGACGCCCGGGTTGCACTGACCACCAGTGATCGGCTTCTCTGTATGGTGACAGCACTCCAGCTACACTCCAGATTGCACTCCATTGAAGGCACACCAGCTACAAGGCTACATGGCGCCGGGGGGATAAACTAGGCTTAAAGGGCAGAGCTCCAAATCCTGCCTTTGAGTGGTCTCGATCCCGCAACCGTTTGCATCATTATAAATGCTTACGTGATCGAGCCAAATGTGTGCCCTAATCAACTGCGACCAATGGTGACGGGAGTCGACTCAGACTTCTGGAGGTGAGAGTCGACCCAGAGCCTCAGCGGCGGGAGTCGACCTAGAGCCTCACGGGGGCCGACAGAGCCTAGCGGTGGAGTCGACCCAGAACCCCGGCGACAGATTACGTACACAAACCGAGGGGTTAAATTCACTTCCAACCCCGAGCAGGGTCAACTAGTTGAACATTTGGGATTTCACCCTGTCGAATTTATGTTTATAAACATTTTCGCGTCTAATGATCTAAACCTCATTCTGACTAGTTCACCACTTAAATTTGAAGGCAGTAGCTGTGCTTCAGCTCAATAATAAAAGTTGGCATCGAACATTCATTGTGCCATCGTCAACTCATCAATATCCAAAACTCGAAAAAAGTTTAAACCAATATTAGGTAAACATCTCGATTTGAACACAGAGAAGAGGCCTAAATATTTCTTTGTTTTTTTCTTCAATTAGCTATCGTATGCTTCCAATGTGGTTGGAGACACTATTTGCAATTGGTGAGCTAAGAGTATACCTCCAAAACTTACTGATCTTGACTCATTATTTTAGCATTTCCACGCTTAACAACCGAAACCCAAATACTGCACTTATTTCCATTCATTCACTCATCGGTTCCCAAACAGTAGGTACCAAACAGTACGTACCCAAACAGTACCTCAGATGAGATGGAGATGAGGTCATTCTGTGGTGGTTGCGAGGGCTTCTAAACTTGAGAAGATTTACGGCGGCTTTGATACAGCCCTCGCTAATTTCTGACCGATAGATGGATGACACAATGCGTTCAGCCTACTTTCTGAAACCTGAATACATTTTGAATTGTGATGCAAACATTTTTGCGAGATTATCGTTCCGTAGCTTGAGGGCGTGACATCCGTGACGATTTTCTAAGCGATGTGTTTTGCGTGAATGTTTCGTGGCCTACACTCTGTTTTAGCCTCGCTCTCAAAACCTGATGTCATTCCCTACAACGTAGCTGAGTGATGCTGTGTTTTTTTTATTATGGGGGTCATCAAAAACAAAAATGAAATACCATGGGAGCATAAAAGGAAACTATTTTTATCCGCCCCATGTGATAAAGAGGTCAGAATTGATCATTTCTGTGAAATAAAATAACCATATGTGCGCTCTGCATCTTGCTTACCACTTCAAGAAGAGTACGAGGCAAAAGGCTCCAAGCTATCAAAGTTTTTTGCCTCGTTGATGCTAGCACCTACCATTCTAAATGTTTTATAGACTCCCTAAATAGATAGCAAGCATCCTTCATAAGAGTCTTGGGCTCTTTTGCTGCAGTCAAGCCTGCGCCCCGAGGGGTGGTGTGCCCATGCGTTATGACATTAGGGAACGTCGACCCCACAAGTGAGGTCGGGTATATATAGACGAGCACGCAGCCGGCCAATGCCTCTGTTGTGAAGTCCTCCAGAATGGTGCCCAGACTGCTGGTGAGTACGTCAGTGAACAGTAAGGATATAAAGAACTTTTAGGTATTTTACTGCGTATGAAAACGTTTCTAGACAAGTCAGAGGGGAGTGAATTCTCCGACGTTATTGCGAGTGTCTAAACTAGAAGAGCTCTACTACTACCACATTCTGAAAAATTGTTTTATCCATACAGTAAACCTGCTGAACAACATAGGCTTATTAAGGCTCTTGAAATTATTATAGTAAAATTTCAAAGGATATTTTGTTGAGAAGATATTTGTTGATTACACCACTTGATTTATTGATTACACCACAAATGGTGCAATCAACAAACTGGCCCTTCAAGGGGATAACCATCCGTGGCACTAAGGATGTCTTGGAATTATCCAAGAATGCTATTGAAGGCTGCTGGGCACTAACAAAGGGATTTAGGTCGAAACCCCTTGCTGGATGGCATCATAACGAGTCATCCTTTTTAAAGGCAAGTCAGATTTATTTGGAATGAGAGAAGCCGTTCAATCTTTTAATTGTAGGATGGTTATTTTATGAAAGGTCAAGCTCTTCTCTCGAAACGCTTGTCGCTAAGGGAATAAAATAGTGTCATATCGTAAGGAGTATTGATAAGGGTTTGGAGGAGGGTTTGGAGGTTACGGAGGCTGTGGCTTGGTGCGCTAAGATGAGCATGTGCAGTTTGGGATATTGCTACAGCCGGCTTTGCAGTCTTCTTGTAGCGGTTAGGCTGATCCGGAATGCGTAACTTTAACGATGGAACAAGAGACAACCTTTCTCGTCATAAGGTGGAGAGGCTCGAGTCAATCGCGGCTAAGATAGAAATAATTTTCATGTTTTTGTTCTGCATAAAAAAATAAATATGGGTCGATGCATTGAATACCCCCAAACCTATACTATTTCTAGATTCTGCGCTGGGGACAATAACTTGAACCAAAAACCTCGCCCAGAATACGTGACAGTGCACAACTCATACAAATACTTTAATCGAATTGTAGGTTTTCTGGATTGAAGTAAGTTTGCCTTTTATTCTTTCCCACTTAGATAGTGTTTGATGAATACCTTGAAATGGAATGGTTATCTGATGTCATACAACTACACATATGTCGTTCCTTACGGTTGACTCTACGCTAAATGTCTTGGAAAGCAGCAATATTTGTCGAATGATATCTTCTCTATCCTGCACATTCGAGTGATTTATTTATTTCATCTGTTTTATTCTGAAAATGTATTTGTATTTACGAAGAGTAAGTGATTGTGGAAAAATGTTCTGTTTCTGTCTGCCAGATGTTGAGCTGAAGCCCCTTTTCTCTAGACCGACTGGTGACACCTATGTCCTATGGTGACTGAGAAGTCCGTGAGCGGCAGGCCTGACTCGGTGGTTTACCCCTCAGGTCCTGCTGGTGGCAGTGGTGGTGGCCACCGCTGACAAGGCGCCCTACCAGGCCCACACCCAGCACGAGACGCCCAAGCCCTTCAGCTACAGCTATCACATCGTGCAGCCGCATTTCCAGACCCACGTGCAGAGCTCCCAGCTGCACCCCTACACAGCGTACGGCTACGGCCCCAGCTACGGATATGCCCCCCGTCCACCTGCTCGGCCATGGCGGGCACGGCATACAGCAGAAGCCTGGAATGATAGATGAAAATCACCCGGATGCACATGAAGGCGATGGGTCGCAGGCGAAACCAGGGTACAACGCCTACAACGGTTACTATGGGTACCATGGGGCGCCATTTCCACTGTACGGAGGCTTCAAACCTGCTCATTACTCCTACCTTCCGAATTACAGCCGTCCGTTTGGCTTCAGGCCGCCTGTGTACCGGCCATATGGTTATGGTTCGTATGGTTACAAGCCATATGGTCACGGGCCATACGGCTACGGCGGATACCACCACGGCTCTGCGTACCCTTATGGACATCATTACCGACCTAAGCACGGCTTCGGCTACAGTTCTAGCGTGCTGCACCCTGGCAGGTATGCCTCGCATACGGTGCTGCGCCCTGCCGGGTACAGCTCCTCCCTGCACTCTGGCGGTCATCACGTGAAACACGCCGATGTCGATGTCAAAGGAGAAGTAGCCGAAGTCGAGAAGAGTGATTCTGAAGAAATGAGTTTCCATATCTAAGCAGTTTTTTTAATAACTAAGGTATTGCAGGCATTGAAAGGTTGCAATGCGCTGGTAGGTTTGGGCGTATTTTTGCCGTGCACTCCTGGCTACTCTCATTTAGCATCGGGAATGTGTGAAGTCACACAAGTTGTATCATTTAGGTATGTGTAACATTCATGTGCTCATAAGTTTAAACATTAAGTGAATGTTGATGTGAATGAAACGTTAATACATGTGATGATGAATTCAACCGGTTTTGTAATGTTCCATACTTTTGGTGAGACGAAGAGTGAAGCTTCAACTTACCGCTGGCAAAAACTATGTTCTCGAAACAAAAGCTCCAGATTTTGGTATATCCTCATCCAAGGGCGTGGATTTCCGAAAATCATTGTGGGTGCCTAAATTTGAAAAAAGCTCAATCACGCAAAAACAGATACCATGGTGTTATCTTTGTTTTATGCCTCACACAAGCCTGCTGAAGCAAATACAACTAGTTTAAAGTCCTGAAAATGATAATCAATAAAATGTTCAGGAATTTGTAACACTAACTCCACGTTTCATTGTGGGTGCTCGGGTACGCCCAATGAGGTATAAATCCACACCCCTGTCCCCGTCTTTTTATGTTACGAACATACATTTTATTCAAATATGTTGTATTATATTATTATATATTATTATTATTTCATTATTTTTGCAGCATTCCCATTTGGCTGAAATGTGAGGCATTTTGAACAAGCAGTGATGGGTGGGTGTCCCTCTGTCGTCATTTTGAAACACATATGGTATGTTTACCTTACATTTTACTTGATTTCCGTAGAATAATCCCTAATGATATCTAAGTCTGCAATGAACTTACCTGGTGAGACCAATTGTATGTTTCGTAAGAATTAAACTTGGCCTTTCATGTCAATCAGGGTGAGCCTTATTAGGCGTCCGCCAAAGGAAGCCTCCTCCCACCATGTAAGCAATTATCGATTATATGTCATTTCTTTGTTTTATATTCAAATCTCATTTCAGGGAGTAATCAAATATAATCAAATACCGAATGAGATCATGTTCAGATCACGTTTTATTTCGATATGCTGGTAGCAGACTTCTTTTTCACACAAAAGTAGAATGCTAAGCGCTCACCTCGCTCCCACCTCCGCGGGCTCATCCCATCTCATCTGCCCTCCAGTTCATTGTTATATGTCAGGCAGCATCTCGCGGCGAAATTGGCTGAGCCGTAGCAAAACAAGCTGTCAGAAGGCGCGGAGGCCGCTGGCACCGGCGCGGTGCCGGAGGGCAGACACGGCCCGAGTTCAGCCCGTGTAGGCGGCTTTGATGTTATCAGTGTGACAGCGCGGCTGTGGCGGAGGCTGCTGCGACAGCGACAGCGTCAGACTTCTGCAACTTCTCATATTTATGACTTCCAGCTTAATATCATGCCGCAGATAGAGCTTTGAAACTAGTATTCCCATGCACTGGTATTTGAATGAGTTGCGAAAAATACTTTAAGCTCATTAGATTTTTAGATTCCTTTAAGCTCGTTGATAGATTTCGTAGTGCTGCACCGAAAGACACGATTATAACGTGTTAAATTGTTGATTGGCCTATCTTCTGTAGACTGGGATGCAAAAGTGAGCAAGTTCAGTGCGATAAGGTATATATGCAGGCATAGCCTTTCATCAGAATATTTATGCAGGCAATAGATGATTGGAAAAATTATCAATCATAGTGTGATATTTGTTTTACATCTTAATGAGCTTAATTTATCAATACAAGTACCCTTGACAAATGGAAGCTGCTAGTGTTATACATGTAAATAATCTCCTTGGACTTATTTCCCCGCTTTTGTTTGAAAATGCCAGGATTCGATTATGTCTTACGAAATATATTTTCAGTCTCTTTTGGACTACGTGAGTGTAGTGGTGGGTAAATTTGATTTATTTATCAAAATACACCTGGGTAAATTTTCCAGGTTTCTTGCGTAACTTATAACATTATTCCCAGTCCAAGGACAGGGACGGAGTTCAAGAAAAAGTTACATTTATCTGCGAATAAGGCGTCATTGGTGGCGTTTGATGCATTTTTGGGATGGACTGCCTTCCTCATCCCCACATATACCAATAGCACTTCAAGAAGGCCCATTTGGTACCTACATGAGCAAACCTCTTGACCTCTCGAACTTGACCTCTAGACGCTCTCGACCTCTCAAAACTTGACCTTTCGACCTGCATGAGTGAACCTTTATTGACATTTCGTAGCTACCGCATGAGCAATAGCGTCCGCTTTGCCAATGGTTAGCAGACCCATAGGTTGAGGAATGGCCTCCTGAAAATGAGCCTCCACCTCCGGACAAAGATGCTTAGAGCATCTGTGGTCGGTTATTGGTGTCATCTGAACACGAGCACACAACGCCCTACCGGCTTAGAATCTGGTAGGTGGTTCAATCCGTGGCATCGGCTGGTGAGTGAAATGGTCATGTCGCTTGCACTCCCGCGGTTTGCAGGGACTCGCAGCCGCTCCCGCGCAGACGACAGGCGGATCTCCACTCGAGTGATAGGTCAAGAAAAAGTGTGACCCGGGGGTATCGTAAGAACCACACACAATGTTCAACTCCAGAGGTATGCTGGGCGTGGAGGAGCTTCTGGTAAAGAAAAATATAAGCACAAGGCATTTGGCGCACCTGGGTAGCCAAAAATGTTCAATTCCGCCTAGCTTGGACCACCAAAAGCTGTCTGTGGGTACGCAGGCTAGCAACTCACCCAGCTCAAATCTCAATCGGCCAAGGGTACCATATTACATTGACGGATCCGAGAGCAGCTTTTGAAGGGGCCAAACCAACGATTGGGGGAGACTAAATCGAGAAAAATCGCGAAACATTACATTTCAAAGAAACAAGGCCGAAACCTCGTCCTTTGGGGGAAAACGACACTATTTTAGGCTTTGGTGGGGGCCATGGCCCCTTTGGCCCCCTGGATCCGCCAGTGCCATCTTCAGCTCTTCTTTAACCTTCGCCCGGGTGGAAGGTCTTTTTAGACCCCCCCTCGGGTTTTTCCAAAGTGACCAAAAAACGGCGGCGCGCAGCGCCCCAAACTTTGGTCTAGCTATTTCTTCATCATTTTTACATCTTCCCTGAAAATTTTGGCTCAAGGTCATATCAGGTCAGGTCACCAGGCCAGGTGAAGTGACCTCACCTCAAAAAATACTTAGGACCGCATAACTAAAAGAAGGGTTAATCGATCAAGTTGAAACTCATACCACATATTGGGCCCACCAGGAGCTACAACATTTGTTCCGGGATTTTTGATATTGGTGACCTAAGGTCATGTGCAGAGCATGACCTCCCCATTGTCAATACATGAGGAAAATCACGAAATGAGCTTTTCTCAGTAAGTATGGATGGAATCAACTTCAAACATCGGTTACAACTTGCTCTTAGCCCATTTCTGAAGCTGATACCAAAGTTGTTGACTTGTGACCTTTAAAAGGTCACCTTAGGTCAAATAAGCATTTTTTGGTGTTTTTCTCTATAAATTTAGAGTAAAATAAGATAGAGCTTTTATTTTGTCACCAAAGTGTTTGTATAGTCACTGGAAGTCAAATGATATACATCATGACTATACCAGGTCAAGTTGGGTCAGACCGTTGACCTGGGTCAGGTCAAATTCTTAAATTTGACCTGGGATAGCAATATCATATATCATTCGATTTGTATTGACGAGAGGATTGCAATGATGCATAAACTATAGATGTATCTTGTTTGGTTTGGAAGCTATTAGCGAAATAGTAAACGCCCTTATGCATGGGTGGCTATGGACATTCCCAAGAATATGCCCAATATTTAGTGACCTGTATCTCTCTAGGCTTTGACCTGACACGAAAATGAATGCCACTCTAATGAAAGCGCATCTCAAGAGCTTTCGAATGGTGTTAGAAAAATGTTTCTAGCTATCATAGTTTCTGAGATATATGAGGTTTTCTTAGTACACCTTATATTAGCGATTTTGACCTATTTTGACCTTTGGTGACCTTGATATTGACCTGACAAGAAAAATGACCGAAGTATTTTCGATATCATTTTCGAAGAGCTTTCGATTGCCGTTTTGCGCTTTTTTCTAGCTCTCTTAGTTTTTGAGATCGTAGGGGGGGTCTTTTTTAGCCCCCCACCAGGGCGAAGGTGGCTCGTACCCGCCACCGGGGCAAGGGTTAAGCAATTCAGCTAAATTTTGTGGGGTATCTGGGTGGCGTAACCTGTTATCGCGAGCGCTCGACTCGGCCAGCGGAGCAAACTGTATGTACAGAGGGTCGCGGGTTCGAGCCTACCCAGAGGCAGGATTTGGCGCCCTGTCCTGGCTCAAGCCTAGCTCATTCATCTCCCCTCTGACAACATACGGTCTCAGCAGTTGGTGCGTCGTTAAACACCACCCCCCCCCCAAAACATCAGAGGTTTGAGGTATACCCGAAACTGAAAGTAAATGTTTGGTCACGCTCCGGGCCGTGATGCACCCGTCTCTGCAAGGAAGTATGAAGCCTGGACGGCCCGCCGCTACATTCGCCGCTTGCAATGCTTATCGCCAACATAAAAACATATCAAGAGATTATTGCTCACATTCTCAGCGACTGAATCATGCCAAACAAGGGCACACGTCGTTGCACAAATGTGACTCCGGTATGCTTACTTCCAGTTGAACGCTCAGCACATGCTACTTAAAGTCTCATTTTTCAGATTAACGGCTCAATGGGGACAAAACACATGCTTCAAACACCACTCAAGCACGCTAACCTGATGGAGCTTCACGTCAGCTTGGCTTGGTGTTCAGCCCAATACTTATATAGCTCGCCATAGTCTGAAATTCTTACTCTGGGCTAAGCCTCGGCAATCACATAAAATGACAGATATTTTAAAGCATGTCATTAAGATCACGTGAACGAGTATCACCTTCATGATGTTTACCCTCCCGCCGACCCGCATTCAGAGGCGGGTCGAGACCGACGGTTGGGGGGGCAACGGGGCCAAAACCGTACAAACGTATATTGTTTAAGAAAATCGGCAAAAATTGGGGGTGCGGCAATACCCTGGTTTGCCCCCTCCCCTAGATCCGCCAGTGGTCACAGTAACCCTGGTCGCGACGTAAAACGCCTCGTCTGAAGCCTGGGCCGCAGTGCCGTCATAGCTATAACGCGTGTCCAACAACAGCATTAGCGAAATTATACCTACAGCGGAGTCGTATGATAACTCGTTTCGCTGTGCGGTAATTTTCTCCACTGGAGTATTTCAGGAGCCTTTGGCCTGTATTTCAGGCCTCGGTCAGCTGGTATATGGTGTATGTTGGATAGCCACAATATCCACGCGTAAGAAAACATGGCGTAGAACATGTATTTCGAAAGCTGTAAATGTCATGTTTTCTTTGCCGTAGTTATTGTGGCTAACCAATATACATCGTGCATCAGCTGACGAAGGCCTCAAATACAAGTTCAAATCTTCCAACTTTTTGGCACACTCCAGCGGAGAAAAAAGTTCCGAGCAACAAAACGAGGCATTGGATTATTCGGTGCCATTCGTGCCCGAGCATCCCTGAAACGTGTGGTGTGCCGGTCCCCAGTTCAACGACCTCGCAATTATTGACTCGGGTTCGCCGGCTTACCCTAATAGTCCGTTTTGTGACCAAACGTAAGGAATGTAGATCCTTGCATTTGTATGCAGCAGTGCTTCCACCACTATACTGCAGCATGTGTGATTTGTGGCAACAATCAGCATGTACGCACAGGCGACAGAACTGGTTTATAACACAGCAGAGGCCTAGACCTTGAACGCTTATGACAAACATTCCACAAGTCGGATAGTTCAGGGCCTCGCAAGATCGTTTGATAAATGTTGACACAGATGATGTTGGTTTAAACTTCTCTTGAAATTGAACTTCACCACGTGGCCTAAATGTCATGACATTCTGCCGATCAACTCCAATTGGGCATGACAAATTGAAATGTCGAACTAACGGGATTTATTCACATCAAGGGCATGACCAACTCAAAACGTCACAAAGGAAACCAACTATCACGTACATATGTTGATCTCTTCCACCCTTTAACTTTTACGTTTCAAACAAAGAATCAATATATTTGTCAAACTCGGCGAATCTCTCCTTAAAAGCGGATTCTGAAATAGGAGCGACTCCCTTCGCTGAGTAACGATAATTGGAAGCGGCGTGTTCCCGGGGTCGTGGATAGCTGGGTGGCGTCTGGTGACTATAGCTCTGCTGCGGCTGGGATCGGGTTACGGCGACTGACTGAGTTTGGTAAACTCTGGACTCAGCCGGCCGTCTGCGATAGCTTCTCTCCTGTTCGCGCCGCCTCTCTATGGCAGTCTCGTCGACAAGCGTAGGCGGAGGAACAGTAATGTCCGTTCCCGCCGGCTGAAATCCATACCGATTTGCGCCGTACTGCACCGTTCTCAGTTTACCTTTGTCATCGACGAAGCCGTACTTGCCGGAGACGTCGCCGTTGGCGGCTCGCGTCTCCAGCTTGTAGGTGCCGTCGGCGGCCTCGTAGCCGTAGGTGTAGCTGCCATCGTGGTTGCTACGGCTGACGTGCCGCAGGATGGGCACCGGGGTGGTGGTGGTGCGGTAGCCGTTGTGGCTGGAGTCGCCGCCGCGTCTGTAGGAGGGCCCCTGGGCTGTCGCCGCCGCCGCCACCGCACACAGAATCTGCAGTGTCAGGATGTCATTGTAAACCTGTTGGACCGCGGCTGGATAGAGCTAGCTCGTTTTCAGAATCTTATAAACTACCGATAAGAATAAAGGTAGTCGTGCATATATGCTGATAAAACATTTTAGATATTTTCTTTTCTTTTAAATTACACGATATACCATGTATGTATCATGAACGTGGAAATAGTTTCGGGAATAGGTTCCAGAGAATTGTATCATAACATTATTCCGTTTTGAATGCTCAGGAACCAAATTATGTGATAGTAGAACTGGCACAACGACCGGACCGGATACATTAATCTACTTGCAAATTGCCTCACGGAGGAAACCCTTTGATTATGATCCTGAGATACCACTAACGGACCACTGCAAGATTCCGTACATGACCGTTCGATTACCTGAACGTATCTGCACCCGCATACATATCCTGTTTTTAAACAGTTAAACCACAGAACGTCACTCACCAGAAAGGGCCACATCGATTCTGCCACTTCCAAGACACAAAAACAGCAACACTGAAACCCTCCGCGCCGTCAAACAAAGCTTAAATAGAAGATGCCTCCTCGCAGCCCAGGCAACATGCTGTCCTTTGTCTTGCATCTGTGTTTGTTTAGAGACACCTTGATGGAGATGTCAACTCTGAACATTGTTGGTGTTTCCATTCTCAGCTTCAAAGATAATGTTATTTAACCGTGTTCGGTGGTTTTTATACCCAATAATAATTTGGATATCGTTGAAAACAATGCCAAGATATATTCCACGTATAGTTTTATGCATGTCACCATTAGCCCCTAAAGTCATTTTTGACACAACCAAGGGGCGTCCACCCTTGAGGTGAATGAAGAAAACCCGATATCTCAAGGCAATTCGGTACGAGTTCCACTATGCAGGAGAGCTCTCAGTTGAAGTGCCAATCTGATTGTCAGCGTGCAATGCAGACTGAACGCTCTTCAGCGCAGGCCAAACATCCGGTTACGACTCACAAACGCCTGTGCGCAGGAAGAAAGAAGCACAAAATGAAATATGATTAATATGATGCATCGATTTCAAGTCACATGTCTTGAAAATCGACTAGAAAAGCACCTTATAAAATCTTAATACACCTTAGATAAAATGTTTGCAGTTCTTGTTAGTCACAAACGTGATAAATAAAAATGGGAGTAGGAGCTTACATATCTATTAATTAATATTTATGGATCCCAACTTCTCCCCAGACCCATTCACGCCTGGCAGAGTCCGCCAAGATTTCTGCCTGCCAAATTTACAAGACCACATGGAAGATTGCCAACAAAACAATCTTGGCAGTTTTGTGTCCGGATATTCTTCCAATTGTGAATTTAATTAAGATATCTTAAAGAATTAAGAGAAGAATATATTGTAACCAGACTTTGCCATGCCCAGTTGGATAGCCTAACGAAAGCAAAAATATATAGTAAAGACAGTGTTAACGAAGTGAAACAAAGCAGACTGCATTGCGCCCTGCCGTTAAGTACTTCTGACTACAGTCCAATGATGCTGCTCAGAGCCTTGGAATGGTTTCCTTCCTCACATTTTGATTTCTCTCCCTTCTTCATGTCGTTGTATTAAGTTCTTTTGATGTTATTTCAGTCACATGGAACACGCATACGTATAGAAAGATGAAAATGTGTAATGATGAAGACGCAAAGATGTTATATGAGCAGGCTGAAGCAGTTATTAGATTTTGGATTTTCTGTGTCATTTTATATGCCTGCTACATTGATCTTGCGAAAAAGTATGCTGACTCTCCCGGGATTGATGCTAAGGCTGGCTGATGTGGACATGATGACCGAAATGCTAGCGTTATGAAATAAGGTGCTCTGTGGGACCTGCACTCATTTATCGCTCTAATATTTGTACCTGTGCATTGCTAGTTTTATAAATTTATCGATTCTCAGAGGAGTGTGCAAATTGTTGGTCACAGCCTTAGCTCGCACACCACGTGGGGACAGGGGAGGTGAATTTACCCCACTCTTATTTTTCTACAATAACGGGAAATTCGGGAATGGGTGGCTGAGTGGATAGCAGCAATGCTTCGTAAGCCACCTCAGGTTCAAGTTCTAAGTGAGTCTCTGAATAAGTTAATCTGGTCCCCCCCAATCCCTCCCAACAGGGCGAGAGTTGGTGACGCCGTATAAACTTGAAAACTGTTGTGCCATTAAACCTCAACAATTATCATTCTAAGCAATAGCAGAAAATCAGCTATAAGTCTGGGGTGACAGGTCAGCTGTTTAGGACGCTTTTCCCGAGGCCTTGCATGAATTTAAGTCAAACTTCTCATTTCAGTGGCTGAGTATGTGCACGATAGTCTCCCATATACTGCAGTAAAATCAGCGGCCTGTCAGACCAGCAGGTGATGTACTGTGCTTCCAGTTTTGGAAACGCATCTCCTAAAGGCTCCGCCCATCCGGGTCAGTGCCATCGGTAGTGTAAGATAAAAAGTCGTATATTTGTGCCAAGCCTGGCCCAGTAGCTGCTTTCGTCAAGACGTGAGATTACGAAAGAAGTTTCGCAGTCTCCGAGCTTCAAGAAATCTTCGCACATCGGTGATCCCGCGTAACTTACTTTGATGAAATCCGAGATACGCCGCGCGACCGAGTCACGCCCAGCTGTAAACGGGTCGAAGGCAGAGGAAACATCTGTGCGTTGGCAAGTTCTAGCTTCCAGGAGGTCAGCCAACACTGAAAACACTGATTATTTGAAGAATCTATCTTAGCTTTAACACACGCAATAAAGACGGGTCTGCATCAACGGTGCAGTGGAGGGGGCCCTAAAGTGCCCGCCCCCTGAGATCTGAGAAATAAAGAGGTCTAGGTATTCCCCGGTTTGATATTTTGTGGCGGTTTAGTCATCTAAATTGCAGGCAATGTTTTTTACCTAGGCCAATATCTTCACAGTCAAACAAGTTCAGTCGAAGGTCGAAGGTATATATAAAGATCAAATCGGGGCTACACTGGGTAACAACTGAAAAATGCCGGGATTATGCCGGAAAGGTCGCTAATACGCTAAAATTTGGAAGTAATATCCAAGGAGGAAACTTCTCGTCCATTTTCCTCTGAAATATCTGGTTCTAGGTCATTCAGGGTCATTGACGTCACAGTATGATATAATCCACGTAATGTATATTGTATGCACACCATGACTACCACTCCAGCAATCGTTGAACGGAGAATAAGACTTTGAAATAACCTGAACTATTATATTTTGACTTGGCCTGCGACTGCGAACTTAAAACTAAGCAGCCTTAACCCTTTCCCTGTCAGGATCCTGGCAACCCCTATTCCTCTGAAGGGGGGCGGGCTCACACCTTCGCTAAGATCTCAAAATCTAAACGTCTGATTAAAAAAAAAAACTAAATGTGGGATCGATTCGCCCCACATTGAGCTTCATTTTCTAAACATATTCTTCTCATCAAAATGTTGAAAATTTTGTGCAAGAGCGTGCAAAACATATTTGTTAACAGTTTTTTAGATTTTCCGCCACTTTAACACATATCTAACACTGATCCGCAACTAGAATATTGAGCGCTGCATTCTTGACTTGATGAAAACTTGATCCGACGAATTTTCTTTTGATATAGAATTATCGAAGTGTGTTTTCATAAAAATGTCAGATAAGCCCTAATATCATCTTAGTTTTTTAAAAACGTCCGAATATACTGTTACTGAAAGTTGAATTAAGAGGAAGCTCATTCTGTTCAGCCTCTTGCATTCTGTCTTTCTGAGCTCAGTAATATCAAATTTTGGATAATCAAAAAGTTCCTAGGGGAAGAAAATTGCTTTAGAATACATATCCCGTGGGCCACGTTTTCTGTGTTACAGATATCTCAGCTTAAAATGTTTTAACACTTAGGAAATAAAAGCCAGTATCTCGGTTTACTATGAGAGCTTGCGTTTCGTATTTAACCCTCACCCTACCTGAGGTCGATTCAAGCCCCCCCCTATCCTTTTTGAAGTTGCAGAAAAACCCTGCACTTGGTCTAGGGATAGAAATTTACACGCAGTGTGTTCCAACTTTCATTTCAGCCTTTATTGAAGTTGTGTGGATGGCACCTGAGGTCTTGAGTGTATGACATGGGCTGGTGACCTCAGGTGAGCCCAGGTGACCAAGTCGACTTCATATAAATATCATCCGTCGTAAGATGAGAAAGTGGCCTGCCTTGGGCCCTATACGTGGCTCGAAATGTCTGGCATTTTCTTCACGGTTTTCTGATGTCCGACGCTTTCGATGTCAAAGTTTGTATCGGGTTATAACTCCGTAACCGTGGAACTGATGAAGTTAAAACTTTGGGACATTGTTTCTATGCCGACCAAAAAGCCCAGGGTACCAAATTTGGTGCAAATCTGAGAAATGGGGGGAGCTTTTTCGTTTTGAAGTGAAACACCCCTGGCATATCAAGCAGCGCAGTCGGGGTGTATGGCGACGCAGGATACTATTAAAAAATGTAGCTGCTTGCCCTGGAATGTAATTATTAGCAGAATTGGGCATTGCGACGAGGTTATTGACAGGGCTCAGGCTACCAAAACCAGCAGCAAAATCAGTTGATTATCTAGCTTCCGGATGTGCACCCAGATGTTCACCGCGCTGTGCTCCTAAGTGAGTTATCAGTTTATCATAGTTTATCGGTCTATTTTATAACCGCACTGTTACTGAGAGTGCTGATATATCCAATGCTGTGACTTGGTAGAATGAGAGTCCAGAAACTGCTCAGATGAGGAGGTTGAGTCCGGTTGGCAAAATGATATACCCTCTTCAGATTAAACGAACATCGTAATACTCAACTTGAGGAGGCATAGGACTCTCACGAGGTGCTCAAATTCTCCAATTCTAATGAGGCATTGTTGGCACTTTGACAAGGAAAAACGATGAGAGCTCAATTCGGGTCGTGATGAGCTTAGAAAGTTAGGCCAAGTCTCATTAGCTTCCTCAGTCATGTATTCAATGAGGGTTATAGAGGCATTCAGTCTTGTGGTCGCTATTTCGGGCATGGAATTCGAAAACACTGAGAAGCTGAAATAAACACAACCTTTTGTTACGGTATATTTTGGCGCGTTTTCCATTTTAAAACAAATACACTTTGATAGGCGCGAAGACATCTTCAATGAGACCGGGGCCCTGCGATGAAAGAAGTTTTTGAGGAGGCTGATGTCTAGTTTTGATCTTTTTTGCGTTTTCAATGTTTTACGTTTGTAAGTGGTCACGTTTTCTTTAGTTTATAAGTTGCTAGTTTTTTAGGAGGCCTAGGTTAGCCACGTCATGAAGCTTCCAGGGTAAAAGACTAAAACCCAAATGGAGTATCCCTACCCCAATAAAAATAGAGTAGGCCTATAGAGCAGGCCAAATCGTTTTATTTATTTATTTTATAGGGGCCTCTATCAACAGGCACACTTGCTTAATTACAGGGAGTATTAGCGTGGGTGTTTAAGGATCCTCTCCATCGGGTCAAATCGGACACGGAAGGCGGTTTCCCGCCGTGGGAATTGAACCCACGTTAGTCCATGCTATCCGATCCGAAGACTGGCAACGAAGCCACTAGGCCACCCCGGCCTCAGACTTTGACTTTGACTTATCATAGCACCCAACAGACCATCCTTGGAATCGGAGGGTGAGATCACACCGTGATTAGCCTATGGGGGTCCTATGTCTCCAAAAAATGAGGAACAAAATGCTCTTCAAATTTGAAGAAGCAGTAGTATCTTACCAAACAGGCTCAAGCTACACATCTGAGTTGTCACAGAATTCCCATACTATAAGCCCACAGCATTGAACAGGTGCACACTCCTAATATGATAATTCAGTGATCATCTTTAGACTCATCTTTTGAATGGACTGTAGTGAGCGTGCGATCGCATGGCTAGGAACTGTGCTTTCACGTAACAGATTCGTTCGTCCTCTCTTGATCCGGCACCACCCGGGCTGTTTTCGTACGCACCACCGCCTGGGGTGGGGGGTGGGTGATCGGACCCCCTATCAGACGTTGGGAACCGGAATTGATAGGGAAAATATTGAAGAGGTGCTGGAAGCGCCGTACCGTCTTTACACTGGAGCCGAGTCTGAACTGTATCCATTGACCTGTGACGTCACAGTGAGCCAAAATGGGTCAAAGTGGGGCCCATTTTAAAGTATTTCATAACTCAGGAACTATTTCACCTGGATAAAAAACATATACAAAGGTGTTTGTCTTGACACAAAGATTCAAGTTGTATGTGACATGACCTTGTAAGGTCACATTATAACCTTAACCAAAGGTCAAGGCTATATTATAACCCTTTAATGTCATGGCGCATGTAATTCAAATTATTGGATCATGCTCATTACCATGATATCAAATTTAAGACTGTATCTTGTTTCTTTCAAAGGTTGTAGAGACAAATAATTTCGAAAATCGAGACATTTTATGACCTCTGGTGACGTTGGTATTGATCTGACCTCAAAATGGATAATAGCATACATATTTTTAATTTCAAGAGCTTCCGAATGATGTCTGTAAACTTGATCTACCTCTTTTATAAGCCGAGTTACAGCCTAATTTTGTCATCCTCATTTTAGAAGAACAGAATTGCATTACACGGGTTTGGATATGACGTCATAACTCATCTACCTGACCAGACCTGATGTCAATACTTGGTCATAATTTGTCAAATAAATCATCCTACAGGCCTGCAAAAAGACGCGTGTATCATTTGAATCAGCTCAGAATAATTTGTAAAAAAATGGGGGGAAGGGCGAGGGGTCCGTTCGGATCCCCAGGAGGTGTAGGGTTAAGCTTTTATCAGTTTGGCACAATTCGGAAGCAGGTACAAAATCCATGAAGAGCAAACTTCATAACCTCACATCGGCGTCTAATCAAATACCCAGCCTCGATTATTTCAAGCAAAATTACTTGAGATCATGGAGGTAGCATACATTTAAGATCTTAAAACGACCATACAAGATTATTCGATTTTACAAAATAATCTTAGATGATCTAACGTATATATGTAAGATGTATGGCATATGATTAGTTCAGGTCAGTTCTTAATTTCGATATCGGTCAGATTCTGTTTATGTTAATATCAGGCATCTGCACCATTAATTTAAGGCCAGAAACGTACTGTTTTAGGACTTCCAAGGTTTTTATCCACCTAAACAAATAGTGGTATCAGTTATGTCATCCATCAAACACTACACGTTTCCAATACATGGGCTTTGATGTACAGAAAAGAAATTCCGGGCGTAATTGGTGTTTGTCGGTGCGCTTGCATGCGCTTTGCCGTGCATGGCGAGATGTTGCAAGTTCAGATGACGAAACAAAACTGATGGGTCAATTCCGTATCAGATGAACAGCAAACGTTCAATCATTGAGTGACGAGGGCTGTGAAGAGTATGGAGTTCATTCAGATGAACTAGAAAGCCGTATCAAGCTTTTTACTCAAACAAGAATTGGCCTCCTGTTCAACAACGTTTCGATTAAATAATGTTGTCGCTAATGAAAAAAAGGGGATTGGCGCTGACCCCTTGACGTGAGACACTCAAAATGAGCCATGGTTGAGTGCAAATGCAAAGTGCAAAGTGTATCGTGGAGAGCGAACTTTTTCCAATCTTTACTCCATCCTTGAAATACTAGGCTCCAAGTGCTTATACTTGTCTAACGGCTACCAAAAGAGTAAATGAGATTCATGAAATGTATATTCATTGATAAAAATACATCATTATTTACAATACATCACAATGAAGATGAGCAGTAAACAATCGCAATATCTACAAAAAATACGGCATCCTGCATCAACGTCAAAACAACTTAACGAACATACATTTGATATGAAGCTCAACACAGCTGTATAAAGCCTGTCTTGATGATGCGAATTGTCAAATACGAACAGGTAGGTGGTGACACTTCTCCTTAATGCAGTGTTGAAAATCGATTGAATATGAGACAATCTGGAATGACTATCCTCTCTCATAAATCCCATGGCTCGCAACCCGCCATGATCTTAACCAAGTAGTTATTGCTTACGCTGAGCCCAGAACATTGGGACTGAAAGCGGTTCGTAAACACCTTGTCAACTTATAATCATGCTCCGCGCCTCAGGACTCCGAAACCTATCAATGTTTTGTTAGTAAAACCATATAAAAGCAAACACTATTACATAGTCTGCACTACGATTCCTGATTAAGCAACGTGGTATTTTAAAGGCTAAGCCATTATCTAATACTAAGCCTTCGATGTACTAGTAATTGAGCCTCCGCAGCTGTTTCGACTCTGCAACAGCGCTGGCCAGGCGACTCTCAGAGCAAGGTTTAAGGCTCCGTCACATCAGGTGGCAGCCCCAATGACTATACAGGTGTCAAGTCCTATTGAAACTATACGATCGGAACCAGTCGGGTCGAAGAGCCTAGCACGTGCTCACCTCGCTGGTCGAACAGTTTTGCACCGTGCTCACCTCGCTGGTCGAACAGCCCGGTAACGTGCTCACCTCGCTGGTCGAACAGTCTGGCACCGTGCTCACCTCACTGGTCGAACAGCCTAGCACGTGCTTACCTCGCTGGTCGAACAGTTTTGCACCGTGCTTACCTCGCTGGTCGAACAGCCCGGTAACGTGCTCACCTCGCTGGTCGAACAGCCTGGCACCGTGCTCACCTCGCTAGTCGAACAGTCTGGCACCGTGCTCACCTCGCTGGTCGAACAGTCTGGCACCGTGCTCACCTCGCTGGTCGAACAGTCTGGCACCGTGCTCACCTCGCTGGTCGAACAGCTTGGTACATGCTATTGCTCGCCTCGCTGGCACCGAGAGCAGACAATTCACACATGCTTGAGTGACTGAGACTTTCTTGTGTGACTGGCCTCTGACTAACGTGACTACATGTGAACACTGTGTAACTATCTGCAGAAGTATTTGGCTAAAGAATAAACCATCTAGAGGGACTCTAAGGGAAACCATCCAAGATCAATTTAAAGAAATGGGTATTCTTGAATGAACATAGTTAGGAAACATCCGGCGGTGACATTTCGGGCATGTGCATATTTGCGGCATCGCATTCAAGGTCTAGCCTGTTGAAGGTAGAGAGAGCTAACTCGATCCGGCTGGAAGAGATCTGCCACATCGCTCTTAAAACGCAACTGCGCAACTCCAAATTTCTTTCTCGACCCATTTTTTTATGTCCGAATGACACACAAAGCCTGCTTTCAGAACCAGGGGCTGGTGCGGCCCGAAAGAGACAGGGAAGGGGTTTGTCGATAAATCCTTCATTGCCAGTTCCACTGCCCACAGGTTACCCTTTCTAAACCAAAATATACTGGTATTGTGAATTTCTCTAACACTTTTGTGCCCCTCAGAAAACTTGGGCAAGAGATTCTTGCGTAATCAAGATGGAATTGGAGCACCATGATATAACAATTGGAAGCCGGACCATAGTGACCTTAAGCTACTGTTCGTAGTGCCATTGCGGCATCCCTGTTACCAGGAACCCAAACTTAACCATTTGACATGGTGTAAGCTGCCTTTAAACAGGCAAAGAAAATTTCCTTGCACGATTTCTTGTACTGAATTGTTTGAGACAACACGATACGGCATCAAGTTTCGTCAGCTTTGCAATGCTAGGAGTAGAGTGTTCATTTAGGAGGTAGTTACTTAAGAAGAAATCATAACTGAGACTGGGGTACGCAGGTGATTCAGTTTCTTTTCAACAAAACTTCTCCTTTTAAGCAAATGTACAATTCTACCTCAGATGAAAGAAAATCAATATACATAATGGACGAGCCTTTATGCCATTTTAAGGGCTACAATCGAGCAACCGGAAAAAAATCATCAAGCCAGAGTCCATCAACCTAAACTACCTACATCAATGGCACAAAAAATGTCAAAACATTTAATGAAAAGAAAATTCTTCAGAAGCCGTCAAAAATATCCATAATTAACAATGAATTTGCTTATGTAAACCAGAAACGTTCTAACTACAACTCCCTAATGTCATCCTACATTCTACAATTATGTATGTGTTCGATTGAGCCCTATACTCTGAAAGCGAATCAAGGCTCCACATCAAAAGTTCTTCTAGAGCGATCCATCATCCATACGCAAATGGAGTATCAATAGCTGAAATGTCATACTCCCTTGTCGTCTAAGATGACATTACTAAAAGTTCTAGGGCAGCTGAATAGCGTTTTCCCTTTGGACGGGGAGTAAGGTGCATCTTTCACTGACGATGCGCTTCTGAAATGAACCCTCACATACTCGGCTGAAAAGGAGCTGCCTCCATAGTCCTTCCCAGTTGACATGGATAAAACACCACTTTCGCTTCTTTACACCTGCGTCCGTTGCGTGGGGTGGACAGCTGGCACCAGAGCTAGTGTTGGCTCTTGTTGTGGTGGCACCTTGGATATTCCACTGTACAGTGATGCCGGCTTCCAACGCACGTGACATAGGACTTACAAACAAATGATGATTCTGCTACTGCAAGTTGTCTGCAGCTTTCAAGAGGATGACGATTTTGACCTTCACCGGGCATGCCCATTGAGCCTTCAGCTGAGCAAAGATGTTGACTTTTATTGCACGTGCTAGACGATTCTCCGATGGGGGATACTGACATTAGTGTGCGGGATTAGAGCATATTGCACTGGATCGGAAGGTTTCCAATAATATCTGCAATTGAGCTTTACCTACTGCTAATGAAAGCGGCAATGCAATGAAACGATACACTGGCCTCACCCCACGGGAGATAAGATTTGTGACTGCATCAATACAATGACCGTCACTAGGCGTGGCCGACTATTTCCAACTGCAGCATGAGGCTTATTTCCATCCATCGCCTGTGGACTTTCAACTGAGTGATGATGCTGGCCTCTAATGCACGTGACCGGTAGACCTCCGACCGAATGAGGATGCTGGCCTCTTATCATGTGCCGGTAGATGTCCAACTAAGTATGATGCTGTCTTCGAACGCCATTGGCCAGTAGATCTCCGACTGAAGGACGATGCTGGCCTCTGACGCACGTGGCCGGTACATATCCGCCTGTGTATGATGTTGTCCTCGAAGGCAAGTGGTCAGATATCCGACTGAAGGATGATGCTGTCCTCGAACGCCATTGGCCAGCAGATCTCCGACTGAAGGACAATGCTGGCCTCTAACGTAAGTGTTCGGTACGTATCCACCTGAGTATGATGCTGTCCTCGAACGCAAGTGACCAGATCTCCGATTACAGGATGATGATGACCTCTAGCGCACGTAGTCAGTAGATCTCCGACTGCAGGATGATGCTGACCCCTAGCGCACGTAGCCAGTAGATCTCCGACTGGAGGATGATGCTGGCCTCTAACGCACGTGGGCAGTAGATATCAGACCGAGTGATGAAGCTGGCCTCTTATCATGTGCCAGTACTTTTCCAACTGAGTATGATGCTGGCCTCTAACGTTAGTGGCCAGTAGACCTCCGACAGATTGAAGGGCAATGCTGGCCTCTAGCGCACGTGGCCGGTGGAGGAGCGGAGTCGTGAGCGGGAGATGACGCCGGTCCGATAGTCCACCGGCTCCTGTCCAGATGGTGAGCTGTTGCCGTGGTGATGTCGCTTACCCCACCTGCTCCAGGCACGAAGACAAGGGTTAACACGGATCACTCCTAAATCATCGCCGTGCATACAAGTAATTAACACGCGCATTGACGGGGTCTGAGCCACCTTGGCATTGACGGGGGCGGGTACCCGCCCCTAAGATCTCGAGAACCACGGTAGGTAGCGAAAAACAGTAAACGGCGTTGGGCTGCCCATCCACTTCTCCATCGAAAACATTTGAACCATTTTTGTCAGGTCACATTTAAGGTCACGAGAGGTCAAAACATGCCCGTCATAGGGATAACATGTAAATTCAGTTTTTCGGACATTACATCTGAACAAGTAAAGATAGAGCAAAACGACTTAAACCATATGAATCCTCTTAGCAAGCCGAATCGAATGATATATAATTTGACCTTGCTAGGTCAAATCAAGGATTTGACCTGACCTGGGGTCAGGTCAGGGTCAAATTATATAGAATGCATATCATTAGAACCGCAAAGCCAAGGCGAGTCTAATGCAGCTAAAATAAATGCTTTATCACCATCTGTTACTGAGTTATTGCGTAAAAACCATTTTCCCATGTATTTCCAATGGAGAGGTCATGCCTCGTACCTGACCTTAGGTCATCGATATCAAAAATACCGGAACATATTTCAGAGAACTCGGTGGGGCCATTATGTGATATGAGTTTCAATTGGATAAGTTCACCCTGCTCCGACTTATGCTATCTTAAACTTTTTTGAGGTCGGGTCACTTGACCTGTACTGGTGACCTGACCTGAGATGACCTAACCTTAAAATTTTCACAGAAGTTGTAAAAAGGATGAGGGAAAAGGTATACCAAGTACGGTGGCGCTACGCGCCGCCGTTTTTCTACTGTCTCCGAAAAACCCGAGGGGGCGTGTACCCGCCCCTTCCCGTCAATGCGCGTGTTAATCAACAGTCCACATAGAGGCAGAAAACCGCTGAGTCATGACAATGTGTTTGGGTGAATAAGCCAGCAGGCAGTAGCGGATCCAGGACTTCATGGGGGGCTAAGGGGCTCGAGCCTCCCCGCTATAGCCTCGGAGCAGCCTCCGGCTATGCAGTTACTATAGGCATGCTGACATTTCACGGGGGCTTGAGCCCCTAGTTTCCCTCCTTGTATCCACCACTGCCAGCAGGGGTGCACTTGTGTAGTGGCCAGCACGGCCACTTCCGGCGCGGATAGCCCGAGTTCAAGGCCCTGCGGATCCCCTACACTAAGAGTAATTTCTCCCCCAACTCATCCCTAGCAGGGAAAGAAATAATGAAGTCATATCAAATTGACATTTGGTGCATCGATGAACCCAAAAAGAAAACAAGTTGCAGCCTCATGCTCATTAAAAACTTTGACCAAATGAATCCAGTACGTACAAAGCCATGGCTGGAGGTTTCTTTTCGGTTGAAGAGTTTGAATCTGTGCAAGTGTATTTGCTACAACAATACAGAAACTCCAATTAGGTTCGTACTCGTACGGTGATTTAGTCTCTATGAGAAGCTCAAACTACAGATGGCTTCTAACCTCACAACTCCATGGAATAAACACCTATCACAGCACAACACAGAAACTACATAATTCCTCAGCACGAAGTTTTCGACACAATTACGTTGAAGTTCAGACGGGTCTCCCGACAACGTATTCACCTGACGATAGTGCCAAGGTAGCTGGGCCAGTCTGCCGGGAACAGCACCAGGAAGAAGCCGCAGATGATGAGGATGATCCCCGTCAGCCGCATGCCCTCGAAGGAGGCGTTGTACCACCGTACGTCGACGGCTGCAGTCAGGGGGCGCTGGTTAGTTCACAGATGCATCCAGGGCTCTTGGATCTGCGTAACAAGACGGAGCTGCTGTTAGTATGTGAGTTTAAACCTGGCCCTTACATCGGGCTTTTGTTGCCACCCAAAGGGCTTTTCAATTTTGATCCGAAAACAGCTGCACTGGGGTCGGGTCACGTTCGGTCACGTCGGGTCACCGGGCTATGATGTCATAAGTATCGGCCATTATTTTGAATGCAAGACATGACTATGACGTCAGTATGTGAACAAATTGAATGCACTCCGATTTTAAAACCAAGCAAAGGATGTTACTCTCTGCACTTGTGGCCATAAGTGTCGCCACCGGCAAAAAAGTGGGGGGCAGCCAAACTTCAACCTGATGCTGACAAAAAATTTTCAACATCAGTACCAAAAACTGTTCGAATTTGGGCTCCTCTTTGCCTTCCGCAGCGGCTGGATATAAGAATGTCCGGCTTTCTCTTATTTTGACTGAGATCAGAAAATTTTTGGCCAAAAATTGGGGGCCTGGCCCCGGCCCCCCTTTTCCGACGCGTATGCTTGTGGCCATACAAGAGATTACGCGCTGACTTCTTACTTTATTTCAACTATTTAATTAAGCTAGAATGGCTATGTTCCAATGTATTCCTCTGCCACCAACATAAACAATATCGGCAGAGATAGATAAGCAAATCTGAATATTTTACTGCAAGGGTTTTGGCTGAGTTGTTAGAATATCAGCTACGTAGCGTCAAGCGTACTTGAGTTCATCCAGAGCACAAACACTTTTGAACAGTTTATACGCGGGCCAGGCAGAGGTGGGGCTTTGAGCGATGTCTTTTGTGCCAATCGTGAGCCATGTTTTATCTGTCTAGTGTCATAGTATGCAAATGCACCTTTTTCTGTCTGTCTTTTCCGGATGTAGGTAAGGCCGATTTACGGCTTTTTATAATTTGAGCTATGTTCCATCAAACTTTGCTTGGATGTAGCGTATTTTGCCACGGTTCTGTGTAGAAACATTGGATCCATAACATATATATTAACACAAACACAAAGAATAAAAAAGCAAGAGTAAAAATCACAGATGCCCCCGGCGCGGGCCCTAAGCTGCGCCGGGGGCGGATAAAACCACATCTGTACCGCGCGGGACCCTAGTGCCCGCCATGGCCACATTGCCGCTACCCACCAGAGTGGTCCACAGTATATGATTATCTAAACTGTACCACTGCTACACTGATTACAACAGCGATGCATTTTAAGAAATTTTGTTTTAAATGTTTCGTACGTCAACCTATCTTTTCAATTGACCGAGAAAAATACAAAGGAGCATGAATGCTCCACCAAAACCTTCATATATAGCAGTTACTCCGCAGTTTTGAAACTCTACAGCAACTGTGACCGCTGTAACTTCCATGCCCAAACCCTAAAATTTGGACCGACCAAAATAGGCTCTCACACAGCCTTAACGTTATCCAGCAAATAAAGCTATGATAACCAAATGTGATTCCCTAAAATGTGTGTTATCTAGTTGATTGCGTAATTTGGGGTCCAATTAAATGCTGCGGCAAGGCATAGCATGTTTTTACTGACTGTTCAGTAAAACTGACTGTTCACTCCTGACTGAAGTTGCCAAGACTTCTGCCGGACAATGCCACAAAAGCACGTGAGGGGATTGCCGACACAAGCGTTGGCAGATTCGGTGGGTAGGTTCAAAGTGTGAATGGGCTCCAAAGTGTGAATGTGTACTCCAATGTCGCACAAGATCTAAGTCCGAACTACATATTCCAGCTCTGTGACCTATAGACAACACTAGGGTAGATATATTAAGATTATTTTCATAAGCTCCACTAAAACTGCTTCAGTTCTATGGAAAGAAAATTTCTTCAGACTAGTTTTCAGCAAGTTTCAGGTTTTAGTGAAATATCATCCGATTTATCTGGCTCGCTTTGCCTAACTTTCTGCCTCGAACAACCCTTCATCTAGCTAAAGTGAGCAATTGAAGCTGAGAAGGCGTTCCAGTTCGGGTGAACAGGGTAGCCCCAAATATTCATCGTCCACGGACGCCAGCTCCTCTGGATTCGATAAGAAAAAAACTTAAAAAATTGCATGATACCTTGTTTAATAATATTGCCGTTTTTAAAGGTCTTATGTTACCACCTCCTTTTACTCAGTCACGTTTTCTTGGCTTTCTATAACGTGAACATTTTTCTTCGGGAAAAGCCTCTTTTAACAGCAGTCACCAATAGAAAGCATTTAGAGAACATGAGATATGGCAAGGACCATTAAAATATTAAAAAGATGTTTGGAAATTCTATTATAGGATCTGAACTAAAACAAAAATTATGTATGCGCCTACATAAAGCATGCAAAATGTTTCCTCTTATTCTGTTCGTCCCAGAGCTCATCGTTTACGGCGAAATAAGCGTTCTTAGCCTGGAATCGAGTCCCATTTTTGCCTTTGCTCTACCACTAGACGAGATGCAATAGAACAAGACATCCGTAGAGGAGGGCGAATTCCTGAGCTGATTTCACGTTTCTCCACAACAAACTTGGGGACAAACAAACGCGACCCACTGCTTTTTTGGCACTCTCTACAAGACGGGTATCTCAGTTGAAACCTCATAAAGGAGTCATATTCCTTTTTGTTCTGCTAGACAGAGAATGGAAATAATACTCGTCCATAAAAGCCCTTTTGTTGTCGTCAAAAATAATTTCGCTGTTCCTGGCCGTCGTTTCCTATGTTTGTATGCGGCTGATGATTTATGGCCACCTTTCCCAGGCAGCTCTATGCCTCCCGGGGCAGCATTTATCATTACCATTGCGCTGGCGACGCAAAAAGACGTTGTACCAGTCCCCCACAACATCTCCCAGGCGTATGCTAACGAGCAGGCGAGAGTAAAAACTGTTACATTTCCACGGAGGAAGCAAACGTTGTTAGTACGGCTCAGGGAACACGGGTGTAGAGGTACGCGCAAACACGGCCACGCGGTGGCTAGTCAGACTGCAGCCTGCTCCTTCATTATAAATATTTGTATTAATGAAAATAACAATCTCAGTGATTAGTAGTCTCAGAGAAATCATCACGAATCATTTTCATAGCATAGGAAAAGGTGAGCAAGCACCTCTTCTTCAGGCCTACCAAACAATACCGCAGGGGAATTACCCTCGGCCCAGTGGGAAGTGCTTAACCCTCCCCATCCCTCAGGTCTTTCTGATGACACCAGAAAACAATGGCGAAAAAGACTGCCGTATTTAACACAGCTTATTCTTGATTAATTGTGTAACGTTTCAACACAAAGTTCATGTTTGGGTCATGCTATCTCAGGTAACCAGGCGAGACAAAAATACCTCTCCACCACAACTATTTTAAGTGGCATCTGTGAATATATGTTTAATATTTTGATTCGAAATTCGTGTCACATAATAGACCCCCTAGTACGACAGGGTGTGGTAAAGCAATAAATGACACCAAGGACCTAAGGTCAAGTGTCTGTCGTGACCTCTCCGTTGGAAATGCATGGGGATAATGTAAATTAACGTAGAATGTCCCTATTTATGTATATGCAGCTTAGAATATATTTTATGCTCAAAGTCGCGGTATCATTGATTTCTATCCAGGGTCATGTTGTAAGCTTTGACATGTGACCTCTGAAAAGTCACCCGGGACTAGGTAAGCAGGTTTTCGGTCACAGGGCCAATATCTCAGGCAAGGAATGGTTGTAGAGCCATTATTTAGAAATAAAAGTATTTGTATAGTCATTGCCAGCCGGTTGATAAACATCAACTATATCAGGCCAGATGGTAATGTTAAACAGACCTTAGGCAACGCCATGTTCACCTTTTGAACTAACATGGTCCATCAAATATCCCTCGATGTGCCATAAAATATAGAATCTAATTATGTCTAAATATTGGTTCTAATCAACCCAGACAGGAGCTGGAGCCAAAAAAACAGCCACTGACCTGTCATCTGTCATCTTCTTCCTGTTTCATTTTTTCTTTGAAATACCTTGATATTGACCTGAGCTATAAAGTGGCGAATATGGTTTCTTCTTCATTTCTCAGACGATATCTGCTTTATTTACTTTTTTCGGTATTTCCCATAGGAGCCAAAATAAAGCGGGTGCTTGATCCTACTGCAAAAAAGAAGATCGGGGGCCCACAGGGTGGAGGCTAAGCATAGACATATTCAAAAGGTTGTCAAAAAGAAGTTGTTGGAACGTTGAACCTTTGGTGAACTCAGGCATATTTGCAGGAGCTAAGTTACAGATTGAAGTGCTATCTGATGCTTGTTTTTTTAGAATATATTCCGAATGGAGAATGGGTGGTTTAGTAGATTGGGTTCTCGTCTCGTAAGCCACCAGTTCCGGGACCAAGACCAGGTGGAGCTTCTGAATAAGTTGATCTGGTCCCCCAAGCCACAATCAACAGGGTGAGAGTTGGTGATGTATAATATTGGCAATTGTACGTTTTAAACCCCAACAATCACTTACACATACCCGAGTCTGCCAAGATACCTCTTGCCATTTTTGATTTTCAAAAACCTCATCAGTCTTCAAAATGGATTTATGCCTATGCACCGGGGCCGTCGCGCCATCGCCTGGGGGGCCGGGACCCCATTCTTAGAAAGTGAGGTGTCACCCCCACCACTTTTGGCCGGAAATACCATTGAAAATTCCAAATTTAAGGGGACATAAGAGTTTCGGGAGTTTCACCTCCCTCACTTTGACTCCGACCCCCTCTCGAAAAGCCGTGGCGATGCCGTTGCCAAGTACACATCATGAAACGAGACATGGCGTGCTACTCAGTCCAGATTTAACCACCAGTGTTTGTTCTAATAAAATCGCGGCGAAGCGAGTGCGTTGCGTATCAGAAATCTATTCCGTGGACATCAATATGTTACTTCTGAAAGTGATAAAACACGTCGTATTCAGTCCTGATTGCCTGAGTTCTCAGGACTAAGGTGCTAGTAGAATTCATGAGCACTTATAATGCGAGGCAGGTTCGCTCCAATGCAATTTGGCTCTGGCAATTCACTTTTATCCAGTTTATCTTTCAATTCCGTGACGTTTGCCTCGTCACGTGACAGCTCTAAAACTGGAAGCACAGGATACGCAATACCGTATTAAACCATCATTTTCATTCCGTATCGATGGGGATATCTCTGAAATATGTGGCTTTCGCTGAAGCAGGCCATAATTCGGATCTTTTAAAAGGCAAATGTGATATACCGGAAACATAAAAGATCATTCATAATCTCTTTACTGAATGCATCAGAATGTTTTCAATATTTATGTAAGGTATTCCAAAAGAAATATTGCGAAATATATAAATATAAGCATGCTACATCCCCACACAAAGCATTACTAGCTTTCGCATAGTTTACCTTATATCATTGCGTAAAAGGAAATTGCTATTGACGTCATCGTTTTTAATCCATCAGAAAATGTATCCAATCATTAATGCATCAGCGCCGGCGTTAATGCATAGTAAGAGAAGAGAACATGTTGCCGCGCTGATGCTACACGGGCCAATCGCGTAATGACCCCGGCGGCCCTCCGACCACGCCTATGTCCCTAATCACTCAGGTGCCCCGTCCACACGCCCAATTTTTTTGACGAGTCGTCCGCATAGTCAGTACAGGCTTTGGAAAAGGGTATGCGCTAAGCATTGTTAGTTTATTAAGAAAATGTTGCATTAGTTTTCAAGGCTTTTAGACTTCCATGTGTGCTTATTGGTAATGCATAAGTGATGACCGAATTACTTAAGGCGAATATGACACCTTATTCGGCTTCGAACTAGGTTATCAGCTGAGTAGAGTATACCACAAAACCCCTGGTTTCATATTTTCTTCTCGGAGCTCAGCTTTTAAAGAGCAGAAACGCTTCATGAGCTTACTAATTCATGTGCACGGATACCCCCTACGCGTCTGATGTTTGTCGCGGGCGGTTCGGCCATGGCGGGGACTCGCACAGAACCGTCGCGGCCCCGCTGCGCGTTCAGCTCTAATGGCGGAACTCTAATGGCTTTAATGGCGCTCAACTTACACGCGGTTTTACTACAAATAGCGGATTCTGGGAAAAAAGAAGGAATTTCGAACCAAACGTTTTTTGACGTGCTTTATCTCATGGCGCTCTCAGTCCAAATCCTATTGTAGAAGTGAGACATCTGCTTTAAATAGTCCAATGTTTCGTTATACTAGCTTTACGGTCAACATTTTCGCAAATGTTGATTGGATGCTCGGATTGGATGCTGCGCCGCAAGATGTGATAATTACGTGAAATATATGTCCTATATTTCGATGGTTCCTGTCAAAACTGGTAGAGCGTAACGTTGACCAAATGAATAGTTAACATGATTGAATAGTTGAGCTTTCACCTAAGCATTGTTTATCTGTTTGACATAAAATCAGCGCTGGTTGGCTTTCAATTTCACTTAGCTCCGGCTGAGGGTCACATATTTATTGTGGAGAGAAATCACACTAAAGACAAATATCCTGAAAAATTGGCACATAACAACATTTAAGCGTTAAAAACATGTGAAATAGTTTTATACATTTCAAGGGCTTAGACATGTAAAGTGAGTCTTTAAAATGAATGGACCAATTCGTTTGAATTCTACAAATAAGGACTATTCATGGACAAAAGGAGCTTGGAAATCAGGAAACCACATTTTGTCTCCGTCTTCAGTCGCACAAAACAAACATACCATATATTTTCTTACTTCCTTGGGTTGACCAAAGCATCACGTGTAATTACAAAGCTCACCTTAGGTGCCTTCCTGCGGCAAGTAATATTACAAAAGCTATACAATTTCTCGACATTTATCACGTAACATGCGTTGTGAGGTGCAAAGGGTTTTCATGGTTTTAAATCTGAACATAAATCTTCATGGTTTTAAATCTTCTTCTTTCCTCTGTTCCTTTATGGTTTTAAATCCTCATGGTTTTAAATCTGAACATAATGCCCTTCCTTTTAAACTTTAAACTGAGCTCAAATTCAATATGGAGAGATCAGGATAAAATAAAAGATGTCAACAGTATTTTCTCACGTGCTCCGAAAAACAGCTATATTAGCTCAAAACACATTATACAAGGAGTATTCTCCATTTAACGACCCTTGAAGCAGATCAGACAAGCAATGAAGTAGAATTACTCACCGGAACTGATGGGCACGGCCAGGATCAGGCCGGCAGTCACGAATACTTCGTACGTCACCAGAGCACCAAAGTTACTGAGCAGGTTGCAAACTGAAACAAATGCCACAGCTTTTACAATTTTATATAAGTATTTGTTGATTAATGCATGTATTGTACTGCAGCATCTACCAGACGCAGCCTTAAAAATTGACGTGTTCATAAGAATCCAATCTTGTAACGTCTACAGCTACATAAAACATATTGCAGCATAGATTAAAACTTTTGGTCTGATGCAATCCTTCAAGAGAGAGGGAGAAAAAAAACAGCGCTGGTGGTACTCTGTGAACTCTGCATTTGGCGGAAAATTAAACTCAATTGATTAGCCTAATTCCTAAGACATCGTGTTCTCATTATTCACGGTGGCAGTTGGCAATGTAGTTCTCCATTTTGCAGGTGCCCGAAGAATAGAGGCATAAATATGACGCTGTGTCATGAAAAGCACTGCGTTTATTTCCGTAGCCTCGCCACCTTGTCACCCAAGGACTACTGCATTCAACGTAAATGTGTTTTCCAGTTTAGCAAAAGTAAACTTGTGCTATTGAGCACCGTTGAAAATACCAACAACCATCGAGTCTGATAACGGCTCCGCCAACAAAGAGCTGAACTGAGACGTTCGCCGTAAAGCTCACTAAATGCGACTTTAAACTCGGGCTTACATTCCACTCCCCGTTTCCGTGCACAATATTGCCGGCGGTGACGTCACAGCCCGTTACCACGCCTCTCAGCCATTTCACACGACAGCTGCACGCTTTCAGGGAATAACTGTTCCTAACTGCACGTCCCCGACGGCGCCACTGAAGCCGAAGCCGGTGCTTACTGAGCGTGAGGCCAGCGGCGCCGCAGAGCTCGACCCAGGGCAGGCGATGCCACACAACCACCTCCAGACCGGCCAGGTACAGCCCCAGCACCAGCGGCCACAGCAGCAGCGTGCTGACTGCTGAGATCAGGCTCAGGAAGAGACTGACGGGACCCAGGCCGCACTCACCGAAACTCTTGCGGAAGAACACCTGAGAAACGGGGTGGAGTTCTGGAGATGACCGCTGCACGTGGAAAGATAGCTAGGCTGGCATAGCCTCGTGTAATTATCAAGTGAAATATCCAGACTTAACTAACGCCTCATCTATATCGCCTGGGTATTATCACTCAGAAGTTAACAAAGTGTCTTAAATCTAGATTGTTTAATATACCATTCGCTCAAACGCATGCAAATTTCTTCAACACATCACGTTACGGTTCAGTAAAAATGTAGTCCTGCAATTGTTACGTAAATGCTCGTAAAATCAGTAGGGCAATTTCACTGCAGACGCGGGGGCGGCAGGTGGGGCGGCATTGATGGTTGGTCGTAGTGACGGCGGCATGTTGTCGGAATGGCCTCCCGAAATAGCGCCGGCTCGGCTTTTAGCATATGAGGCGCGCTACGCCATGAGCGATCTCACTTTACGGCATGGACACTTTGACTGAGCAGCCAACAATGCAAGCATTGCAGGCTTTTCAGCAGGGCAAAGTCTGGGCCTTTGAAATCCGACTGTAGTATCTGAACTTGAAGCACTTTGGAACGCTAAAACAAGAGCCGCGGCCGCCGAGGTTTGAAGTTTAAATCCCTATCAAAATTTTTTCCTGAAACCACTAAGAACTAAACGGATTTAGCTGCCGTCGGGGTTTTTTCAGCAGCGAGGTGAAATATATGTAAGATACGAGATCCTGTCCCTGGAAGTTCGTATATCCCTAGGTTATCGAGAGGGGCAGGACAACTTACATATCCCAGCCGCATGGCCCCGCTCTAAGAAATTATTATGTTTGAATAATTCAAGTTCCTCTCAATGGAGCTAGTGACAGGTGAAGGCACACAGGCCATCAAACTCAAAACCCTGAGAAGCTTGACCAGCGAACTTATACGAGTATGCATTCTGTTCCAACTACTTGTTCTTTGATTCTATGACAAATGCCATACCATAGATAAGATAAATGTCATTGGAAGTTGTTGGTTTTCGCGAGACTAGAACATTACGTTTAGCACAAGTACATCACTAGTGCATACAGAAACAGGTTCAGAGGAGCCCCGCTCACCTTGTAAATGGCAGAGCCGGCGGAGCCTGCGGCCGCCATGATGACGCTGGCCAGGGTGGGTGTGTGCGCCACCCCGTCCATATACGCCAGCAACGCGATCCCCGTGCTGCACATGATGACCGCCACGATCTGACGGTCACAACGTCCATCACTGGTCACGCAGGTCAGTCAAGGGAGGCCCCAGAGCAACGCTAGTGAGTCACGCAGGACCCCAGAGCAGCCCAGGTCAGTCACTCAGAACCCCAAAGCTAACCAGGTAAGTCACTCTGGGCCCATAGCAACCCAGGTAAGTCACTCCGGGCCCCATAGCAACCTAGGTAAGTCACTCCCGGCCCCATAGAAACCTAGGTCAGTCACTCCGGGCCCCATAGCAACCCAAGTCAGTCAGTTAGAGGTGTTAGTCGCCAACCGGTCAGATTGATCAAATGTCTTATCTTGAGCAAGTGGTGAGCTACTGGTTAAATATTAATACACATAAATTCATTTGTCAGGTTGAAATTTTTCTATTTGCCCAGTAAGTGGTACAGGATTAATCCTTTACTCGCGTTATGCACATCGGTAGTTTATTAGTCGGCGATTTCTCGGACGCGTGATCCAGGCGGACATTTCTCAGACTCCGAGATACGACACCAATCGGAATAGGATAGGCTATCGGTCGGGCCATACCGGACCTTGACATCGCTAATGAACATTGCATCGCCTGGATGAAGGATTCAATTTACAGGACCAGTGACCCTGCAGTACAAAGCATGAGGATTGCCACCAGCTGAAAACTGAACGGTGGGAATCGAGGTTGCCACTGACTATTTACCATCTCACTAGAAGAAATATGTCTCCTCTGAACCAAAATAGCTTAGGCGTATAGGTGCACCCAGGATTTCAGAAGGTGAGGGAAGGGGGCGGGCACCTTACCGGTGGGACTCCAACCTCGGACGGCACAATTCGTCAGGAGGAGCAAGTATTATCAACGGGGCGCCGATGCCCGCATCCTAAGAGAGGGAGGGGGTGGTAAGCAATATTTCAGAGGGGCTTTTCAGGGGACTCTCAGGTCATTTAAGACGGCGCAGAGGCTCCATCGAGGGAGGGGCACCATATCTCCTGGACCGGCCAATGCTTGAGAGATTTGCCATTTTTGTTCCCCTACGCTCATGCTTCCGCCAACAGCCGCTCGCTTGTTTCAGAGTATACTTCTGTTGACTACTAACGGAGTCTTACAGGCAATCTCCGGGAGTATTATTGACATTGCGCTCAAAACTTCAAACTGCAATAGTCGTGCGTGACTCAAGGGCAATCTAATATGGAAGAGAAAACTCTGGCTCTCTGACTGAGCTGTCTGAGTCCAAAGTAATTCATTCTGATTAAAGTAAGAATCTCATTAGCTCTGCGCTCTAACGTAAACATGCATTGGGACTGTTATGCAGGAAAACGTTTTGAATCTAACTTTGCAAAAATACGAGCTGGAGTGACCAAATTGTCTCACGGTAGCATAAGACTAAGCCACTCGATTTCAGCCAATTTACAAATCACTAGGACTGCTAATTCGATCTTTTCAAACCGGCCTGCGCTCAACAAATTTCAATACCAAAACACTGCTCACAACATATAACGCGAACGTTCGGTCTGTTTTGGAGTGCGGTAGTGTAGTCTGGGCTGGTGTAGCCAAATCCCATGCCGAACGGGTCGAGCGGGTACAACACAAATTCTTGATGTGGCTAAATTCTCATACTTCTCAGTCTTGCGGCACTTTGAATTACCATTCACTTCTTCGGCATTTCGGCGTCCAGTCTCTTGCTGCAAGGAGAGTTCAACACGATCTTCTGTTTCTGAAAGCAATATTTTCCTCAAAAATTTCCTCTCAAACTCTTCTGAACTGTTTTGGCCTTCATGTTCCACCCCGCTCGACCCGCAACCTGCGACTTTTCACCGAGCCATGCGGCCGTGTAAACACGGTTGCCTCGGGGTTTCTGTGCCGGATACCAAAATCTGCTAATAGGTTTTTGACCATGATCAACTCCGATTTTTTTGTTGATACCTTTAGCATTTTTAGAGCTCGCGTTGTGGAGTACATAAGGGACCTAAGAGTGTGAGGTCACCAAGGTATATGTGCACCAAATATATGAAGAGGGAATGAGCTCAAACTATTTTAATAACTTTATTTTTACAGCACCCATTTTACTCATTTGTATGTTTTTAGCACTAGGGTGTTTCGGACATGTTTATGCGTATGTGTTGGTTTTTGGTGAGAGAGTTTTAATACCTGACTTCACCCGTTAGTGGGCATCGGCCTGTTGGTGATTATGTTCAATAAACAATAAACAATAAACAATTATTCAGAGAGACAGGGTTAGGTATTTACTCATTGATGCTGCCCCCCCCTCAAGTCCGCGCACATCACAGACAACAACCACCAAAGATTGGGCATCCCCATAGCCACATCTCGAACTTCTCTCAAAATTCAGAAATTAGTGCTGAGGATTAAATATTGCAGCTTTAAGTCCTGACAATGACTGTAATCCAATCGCATCATGCGAAGTCAGGCATTCAGGGCACGTGGCCCCTGGTTCATGTATGCTCATGTTATCTGTAAACCGCTTTCTGAACAATCCCACATAATGGGAAGCTCTGCAATCATTGCAGATCCAGGAGCGAAAAGAGGCTGGAGGGGGAGGTGGCAGAGAGACCCATCCATCCTCTAAACCAGGAAAATTTCTTTTAAAAATACACAATGCTATCTGAGCTGTTTTTAAACACCCAATGCGGGTGAATCCTTGACTGGCCACGGCTGCGATTTGATGTCCGCATTACACTATGACATTTCCTCGCTCCATTAGCGGCGTAACACACTGCACCACAGGCTACAAAGTTCTCAGGGTCGGGCCTCGGCCCAGACCCGGCTCACGAAGGCCACTGTTGCAGACGCGATCGATGACATAGCTATCTGCGACATCGCGACTAATGGCATGCAACCGGTTGCCATGGCAACCTGATGAAACACAATCACAGAACATCTGCTCACGCTGATTGCATGGGCTAAAACGCTGTCTTGGAATAATTAGCCGCACGCAACCTTTAAAAAGCCCCCTGCTGCTGTTGGAAAATTTATTGTAAGCAGGACATCGGGAAATGTAAAGAGGAACACGTGCTCGCGGTTGACGAGTTCATAAGAACTAACGTCCGGTTCTTCACTGGTCCATAAACCATCAAACCGGATTCAGACTCTTCAGATCTGTTGGAATCCGGCCACTGGACTTCCGAAACGGGGTTTCAATGAACGTCCGCGATCACGAAGTGAAGCCATGCCAACACTCTTAGGTCGAAAGCTTATTTTCCGGTTAACAAGTATATACAAATACTGATCACTATGGTTGGAGGTTAGGCAAGTACGACAGTTTCAGTGTGACTACAGAGCTTCAACAGATGCAGCTCTGCGAACACCGGGTAAGAAGCATACGCCTACCCGAGTTCGCGCTCAATAGGTAAGTGAAGCGGATTTTTCCGAAACCTTCCATAACTCCACGATCGAGCTCCACGGGATCTGCTAGTGACATAGTGCTGGCATAGTGTCATACAGTTCCATAACTTAACGTACGAGCCCCATGGGACCCGCTAGTGGCATAGTGCTGGCATAGTGAGTGTTGCCGTACAGCTTAAGTTCCATAAAAAATGCAAGTTCAAAGCACCCTTTCCCCTGAAATGCTGCACCATAAAATCCTCGCAAAAACAAACTACAGAACTTCAAACGGAAAACAATTAAATTGTTTGGAATGGGCTCGAAAGCTGAGTGTCCGTTTGGGTAAAAGCTTAGTTCATTTCAAGGTGCAAACAGGAGGACGGAAAATTATACACACATGATATTAAATGAAACAGTCATTGACTTTGCGAACCAAGAACCATGCGAAACAATAATGCTCTATGTAAAAAGGTTATTGTAAATTGTTCCAAAAATAACTGTGTTGCAAATTCGCACTACGTATTATACAGTGTTAGCGTGTTGATATGCTGTGACTATGTCCATCCAGCATTTGCACGAAACCACTCAAAGAGACACCCTAAAGCTAGCGGAAGGAGACAGTGTTGGTCTACCCTAATATCATGCCGGTGAAAAATCAAAACCAAAGCTCAGTTGTAATGATAGGCGAGTCGTCCGGGATCTGAGCTGAACAATTATTTTCAAATCACAACTTTGATTGCTTCGGTTAATGTTAATTATGGGGCAGAGCGCAGGGCTGAGGGGCGGACACAGGGGCTGGTGGCTAGGAGAGGCTGTTACCTTCCTGGGAATGGGAGGGGATAGTACTACTGCTCCGAAGGATTAGAAAAAATTAAGTCCTAGACTAAATCACAGCTATTTTCTAGTAAAAATAGCGCCACTGAGTAACTGCATGAGCGGGTAACCCTATCCCTAGCTAATCCTAACCCTATCAGGATACACGCCATCAATAAAGTCTGCGATTTTACGTTGCGGAATACATAATTTCTGGAAGCAGAGACAAATTAGATTTTAAGGAGAATATGCGCATATTTAACCTGCTGCGTCCCAATTTTCCCCAAAATTGGTGCCCATGGTAGTAGCTGCCTCTCCCTTAGGAAAATTCTGAGTCTGTCGCCGCGTCGCTAAATCCTATCCTGCTGAATGAGATTCCGGGAAATCAAAGTACAACTTTCTCAGTGAAGCCGCTGAGACTCGTGCCCGAGTCCTCCCAGTGCAAATCCAGTACACTAACTATTACCCCACCTTGAAAACACTGGCCAATAGTCCGAGGGAGTCAGGTAGATGAGCAATGAGCCTACGTACCCAAGAAGTGTATGCACTGATGTGGAATCTCAAACCTGCTTTTGCTATAAGTTTTTATCGTAAAACTTAGAGTTTTTCTCTGCTAGAAAAGTGGTCTCTGCGCTTAAGTTTTTTGGCTTATTAAGCTAGCAAGCACTCACAAATTTCACTGTGCTTCTAAGACTTCCTGCTTATGTGCTGGCAATGTGTCGGTGACGCCATAGGCTATGTCAAACATGACATTTTATGAACTTATCGTATGATATAACCTCAGGGTCTCAGTACAAATGGCATGTCAAGTTCAGATAAGCCTTGAGTATCGGCACCACACCACCTGCCAAGTGAATCTCGCTCGACTGTCATTCAAACACGTGTTAAGGTGACTGGTGGGCGGTACTTGACCTTTCCCAGGGATACAAACTTTTCTCTGCTTAGCTCCATGGAAATGATCAGCAGAAATCGAGCTGGGATGTCGGCCGAGCTGAGTGTCTCGAATGAGTAATGCGAACAAGTTGGTAAATTAAAATTAAATAATTAAAACTAGGTATTATTATTATCATATAAAGATTAAATAAGAATTAAGATAAACAGGTGGACGGAAAATATACTTGACCAGGAAAATCCAAGAACACTAAAAACAACATCTTTCGGTAAAAAATGCACTATTTTCCATGCTTGACTTCAGCTTTAACATGACTTCTGGACACAGTGGTGATAAATTAGACACCACTCGAAAGCTGACGTTTTTTAAGCGCGGCGAATTTATATTCTTTCACTTTTTAATTAACTAGGAAACTGCAAGAAAAAATGTTACGGGGCAAAAATAAAATCATTTGTAAGAGTAAAAAAACCCATAGTGGAGCAGATTTCAGATTTTCAATTAGCGACATAAGCTAAGTTAAGCAGCATTTCAATATGCCGGACTCAGTATACGACCCATGTTTGTCGGTCGGTAAAATACGTCAGAATTCCACGATTAATAACCCATCAAAGTTAGAGATATGACCATTTCCATGTAAATTAAGTTGGTTTGCCAGTGGCATATGGTCACTGACTTTTGACCCTGTTTACTTTTGACCAGACTTAGATATGTTGATTGAATGCCATCAAATTTTTGCTATGGCTAGTTCAGTTAGCTACTACAGTTTTGAAAGTTTGGTTGATGATGACGGTCAGCAGTCCAGCCGCCCAATCTGTAATAAGCCACAATTCCTCTGGGGTAAGTTCTCAGTCTTTTGAAAATAAAACAGACTGTTCCATGGCTTCGTGATTTTGGTTACATTTCCGTGGATTACTACAGTTTTGAAAGTTTGGTTGATGATGACAGTCAGCAGTCCAGCCGCCCAATCTGTAATAAGCCACAATTCCTCCGGGGTAAGTTCTCAGTCTTTTGAAAATAAAACAGACTGTTCCATGGCTTCGTGATTTTGGTTACATTTCCGTGGATTAGTTCCCTATTAATCGCTCCCAAGCTCACATTGAGTTTGTAGCAGCAAAATCGCTCAGCCTAGTAGACCTGCATTTTCCCATACTCTCTTGTTTACAACTCGGTAAGACTCAAACAAAAAAGTACGCTAATGAGCCTAAGCTACAAAAAAGCCAATAGGGAATGGTGAATGAGACGTGCGGAATGGGAGGTAGCAGAGCAGGTGTCGTGAGGAAAGAAAGCAGGGGTCTAAAAAGTGAGCTTGTGGTCGCTGACTAAAATCCAAGCTTCTTAGATGGTCGCCGAACCTAATACTACATGTATTACAAAATCGGTCTTAAAAGTGGTATAAATATGGCTATAGGGAATCACTGGCGAGTGCAAGGGGGAAGGTTCCGATAAAATATAGATATAAAAAACCTATAAAATATAGATCGGGTTTCTCGATATCGATAACCTAAGCCAGAATCAAGTCATTACCTAAGTGATTTCATGAGATTATAATTCAGTATTAAAGTCAAAGTTATGATCTGAAAGCAACAAAATTATACATGCTGGCTAGGGTGTTTCAGCCCACTATAGTAAAATTTTGTTTGTTTGGAACGAAGTCATATCGACTTTCCCCAGCTCTAGACGTAAAACTGAATCGATTGACACCCTTAAAAGCAAAATAAAAGGGCATTTAGAGGTCGCGCACTTTTATCACCAAAAACCATTACACTTGAAAGAGGCGCATTCTTTCTTGGTGCGCTTGGGTAGAGCCCTCCGATGGAGTTCCACCACCCGGAGCAGGTACTGCTTCTGCTTCTCGTCCTTGACGAATCCGTTGAAACTCTTGATGAGGGCGATCTCCCTTTCCCACTGTTTTTGTCTTGAGTCGAAAGTTAAAGTCATTGTGGCGTCCCATTTGATATAATGATCCTTCGCATATGTAGGAGTATCGCAACAGATTCGACGCATATGTTCTAAATTCAACGTAAGAACATATTTTAAGGAACATCAAACGATCAAACAATTACTGGTCAAACCAAAGGACAGGATAAACAACCGGAAAAACCAGGCCCAGTATACAAGATGGAATGTAATGACTGTCCAAAAATATACATTTGAGAAAGCAAAAGGATGATGGAAGTCCGACAAGACGAACACCGAAAATCTCGACAAAAACTAATGCGAGAGTCAATTGACGAGAGAGCAGCGGAGGCCACAGCAAAACAATCATTCGAAAAGGATCATTATATCAAATGGGACACCACAACGACTTTAACTTTCAACTCAAGACAAAAACAGCGGGAAATAAAAGATGCATTTTACATCCAAACCACCACGGAACCAAAATGGATATAAATATCGGCAAAGTTACCATCTTCTCTGGATTTTGGACCTCTTAAAACGCCAGCCAAACAAGAGATTGAATTGAAAAATAACACGTGTTTAGAGCTAATAATTCTAAAATGATTCGTCATGTTCATAGCTAAGATTGTTCTTTCAAAGTTTACCCTGTCTTCGTGTTTTTCGCTTAGTTAGGTTTATGTCATAGTGTTTTCTTCATCTCCCTTGAAAACGGCGGCGGGATGCTCCCGAAATCGGTCGGGTTTTATGCTCAGGCTAGTCTTGTGCAGTAATAAATCTTTTATTTAATTTTAAGAATATTTCAGATGTGAAATAGAAAACCAAGCAAAAGAAAACCAGCGCCAGTATCAGTGTGGAAATGTGTACATTCATAGGCGTAGGAACAGGGGCAGGGGCCATAGCCCCCCAATATTCTTGATTCTTAACCCTTAACCCTATGGCGTTGACTGGAAAGAAATGACTTCCAAATGCACCTTGGCCTCCCCAATATTCTGGACGTTCCTACGCTTATGTGTACATTTGAATACATTTGATAAAAAACTGCAAAAGTGCGCGACCTCTAAATATTATCGAAATACATGGAAATCTTGCACCGAAGCTTGTAAGCAGATGAGGTTTGAGGGGAACGTCGATATGCGTCAAAATATTGCATTTTGGAACAATGAAACACCCTAATGCTGGCCCTTAACCCTAGCCCCGATGACCAGCATGAATCACCTATGACCCCCCTCTGGTGGGAGGGGTTAAAAATGACACCCTCGATCTCGGAAACAAAGAAAGATAGAAGCGGAAAAAGCGATCGAAAGGTCGTCGGAAATGCAGTCGGCGTTACTCCCGGAATTTTTGCGGAAGGTCAATACCGTGGTCACCAGAGGGGGATAATTCATATACGTCAAAATGTATCAAATGCAGTGCTCTATAAAACCTTGCTTATCTCCGTACGCAAAATAACCGGAACCACTTTCTCAACGCTATTCGACAGAGCCGGACCAGCTCTTTCACAAAGGCAACATCCATTTTCATATCGGTTCAAAGGCTAGGGCGCAACAGGACACTGAATATTGGGGATGTTATCACGTAGCTTCAAGTTATAATAGGAAGAACGCTCGCATTGGGCGTGATATGTCGGACCTAAGAGCCAATGTTGGATAGTGATCAGTCATTTATACGCACTACGCAGTCATGAATACGTGTCGATAGTGCCCACTAATCTTAGGCTGTCTGTTTAGAGGTCAATCGAGGTCAAAGATGATACACTGCCCGTACACAAGGGCAATTAAATGGGCGCCGAAAGAGGTGGGACGGGGTACCTACGCATCCTCCTGTTGGCCAACCAGGGGAGGTCTCCCCAAAATTTTCGGTTCGTCATTAATGCTGTCAGGTACCAAATATGCTCACAATTCCCCTGCCCCGGTCAGCACAAGCCCGGGTCCGTTCCCCTGTAAAAATTCCGTGGGAGCGTCCCCAGGCATTAACATTTTCGCCCATCACTTCTATACCAAGCAAGATACAACCATGATTGATGCAACATTGTTGTTCTCTCATCAATAATGGTTTTATTTTGTGTCCATCCATGTGAAAAATTGTTAGGCCTTATCTTAGAGACAAATAAAAGGGTTTGCAGCACCTTAAAAAGAGCCTCAGAAACAGTTCCGATGTTTCATTTAACTAGAGAAAAATGTTTTCATGTACATACATGCGTCGTGAAATACTTGTGATTCTTCACCTTGAGGCGTCAGAAATCAGATAAATTCCTGTAACATTTCAAATAAATAATTCAAACATTATTCATTGGCAACATTTCGTCAGAAAAGCAGTGGAAAATATCAACCATTGCTAAGATGAGGCCCAATTTTCACTCCATTGTTGAACATGGTTCTATTCAAAGCAATAGCAATGCTGTCTCTTGGGAATAACCTTGTTTTCTTTCCATGACATCATTCCCATGATAACTATTTCCAAAGCTCTTAATTGATGCATTTTAGCATTAATAATCAGGACTGAAAAAGTTTCCAGAATAGTTGCTGATGACCTATTTGGACCAGGATTGGTACTGAGAAGAACAATTTGCATTTCAGCAACCTGTTCTTTTGTGGTGGACACATTCTCTCTGTGATATTTCTGCTGTACCTCTGTGGCAGTGCTTCCATATTTCATCCATACTAGAGAAAACAAAACGATTCAACTTTCTTGTGACAAAAAATACAAGATATTATCAGAAACTTGGATGCATATAATCAGTCAGTTAAAAACATACACACACACCTTGATCACCCAGTGTGCATCCATCTGTGCAAAAGACACAGCTTATTCTATGTTTGGCAGACTTGGATTGGACCATTGTCCTTGCAGTGGAGTCTTCTGGCAAATTGGAAATGGTTTATCACATATTTGTGCTGTGCAGGAATGCACATTTATATCCCTTATGGGGTACCAATGCACAGAGATGGATCTAGGATTTTAGTAAGGGACAGGCAGCCCTCTGAGATTGCATGCTGTCAACCAAAATGGCACACTTCACCCAAAAGGGTGGCTATCATCATCAATCAGTGGGAGAAACTGTGGTTGGTGTGACTTAAAAATGGTAACAGTGCCATAAATGGGAATGTTTGACCCATAGATGGGAACACCCATTCTCAATTATGGGAATGCATGAGACCATTTTCCAGAACAATATTTTAGGCCATGAAACAAACTTTTGTTCTTTCTACCTGGCTTATTTCTGTTCTTAAAATTTTAGAGGACATTTATCTTTAAAGCAGAAACAGGAAATCAAACTTTATACCCTGCTTCAAATATTGAAGCTCAATATGTTTATTATGATCATTCACATGTCTTGGTGCATCTGTGTAAATAAAACCCTAGTCATATACAAAATAAATTAATAGATACCTAGTGAAACAATAAAAAGTTTTTTTAATATTTGATTTATATTGCCACTTGAGATAATAATATATACAGACCAAGACACATGGCCATACAGAACATGACGTGAGCCAACCTAGCACAACAAAACCTGTTTTCAGTACCTTTAATGCCATTTTTCACAACTTCTAAACTTCAAAGCTCCATCTGTAGCCCCATCATTTGTATTCTAGTGGTGGGGGCAGTAGCAAGGTATTTTCTGCCTCACAGACCTGGTTTAATCAATTTTGGGGTACCCTTTTCCTCAGGCCGCCCTTAATCCTTTCAAACTTAAGGGGTCCTGGACTCGAGTTCAGGATCCCTTGCACCCGTAACTGCTGTGGCACCCCAAATGAAAGCTCAAATTATTTTCTGTGCCTACTAAGAGCATCCTTAAAATTTTCCATTTCTCATTTCAGGGACTTAAAAATTTATAAATAACAGGCCTACTTGGTCACCCAGTTATATGTCCAGCTATAAGGCCCAGTCTGCAAAGTATGGCAGCATGCCAGACGAGTCGCACCAGCCATCTAAAATTCTCGCACCACCAGCCTCCAAAAATTCGCACTAATCTGGCACATACCAGGAAAAAATGCACCCATTCCTACCCCTACAATGCAATGCTACCTCAATCATTAGTCAGTTAGTTAAGGAATTTTTTATAAGGCCCCCTCCTGTGTCTTAATAACCATTCAGCCATTATTTGTTTAGTTTAAGTGTCACTAACCTCGCAAGTTCGCACCAGGTTGATAAAATTTGCACCAGTCGGTCCTGTCTCCAAGGGCACTCACACCGACGAGATCTCGTCAAAAATGTTGTACTTTGCACACTGGTATAAGGCAAGAACATGGTGGTATCAAAAACAGTATGCTTATTATGGATAGTCTCATAATTAGGCACCCCAAAAATCATTTAGGAAATCCACCCCTTGGGAATGTGTGACTATACAACAATGTTTACGATGACATTTTAGTGTGATTGTGGTTGGAAAGGGTTTAAACATGCACCACTTGTATTCAAGTTTTTTCCTTCTGAGACTTTTCGCGATAAAGCAAAAACAAGGAAACATCATTGCAAGTAGACTCCAAAACCCACCTAGATTGCACGGACTGTCTATGATAAACGCACATCTTGATTTAGCCCCTCGGATTTAACAAATTGAACACCAGTCGTCAAAAACGGCGCTCACTGTTCCCAACAAGAATACAAAAATATTAACGGCAGCCCGCGCCGCGCTCGTTCTGAAGGCCGCAGACACCGAAAATGTACCAGGGCGACCACCGGCGACCAGGCGACCACTGCAAGTCGGCGGTTTCGGCCGACCTGGTCGCCCATTGGTCGCCTATAGAAAAAAATGAAAATCACCGACTTGGTACCGACTCGTGACAGATTCTAGTACATTCTAGTTTGAACTTAGAAATAGTACATAAATACGGTACAGGGAGATGGCATCATCTAAAGTACCAGGTCATTTCAGTCGTTTTTCATAAAATTGGAACCAAAAATTGTAGTAAGAAGAAACATAACTAGCATAGACTAGCAGCAACTAAGGGCGGTGATGATACCAGATGTAATCGGCCAAAGATGCCCCGTTGTAGCCAAGCTGTCTTTCAGAAACGCCAAACAAGCCGGGAAACGAGGGCTAACTTGGCTCTTTGTCGAAGTAGATTCTGCCCATTCTTGGCCAAAGGAACTGGCAGACTTCATCCAATAGATTTTGATGGGCTCTGTATGTATTACGATGACGGGTGGAGACAGTGGAGAGGGTAAGCATATTTAGAAGCAGGAGCGGATGGTGGAAGCTAAAATCATAGGAAAACAGATGGAATCAGAGTTTGAGACGGTTGCTGGGTCGCCAACCAAAAGATGATAGGTCGCCGACGGCGTAGGTAGATCGGCAAGTTTTTAGACCCCTGAAAGAAAGAAGGCAGCAGAATGCAACATGACACTTACATTTTTGGGAAACTCAGGCGATTGAAAACAGTATTGTGTCGTAACAAAAAATTCGACCGACTGGTTTATAGTCTCTTAAAGTCGCTGTAGGGAAGAGATGACGCCAACATTTTAGTCGACCTTCGTATGATTGTAATCGGCAACTAAAGTTAATAACATGGCTAAGCCTGATACTCCATGCCACATTCGAAGTTTTGAATACTACCAACGATCATCGAGTTGGAAGTCAAATTAAATAGAAAACTCGCGAGAGAGAGAGAGAGAGAGAGAGAGAGAGAGAGAGAGTGTGTGTGTGTGTGTGTGTGTGTGTGTGTGTGTGTGTGTGTGTGTGTGTGTGTGTGTGTGTGTGTGTGTGTGTGTGTGTGTGTGTGTGTGTGTGTGTGTGTGTGTGTGTGTGTGTGTGTGTGTGTGTGGCATTCTGTTGGCCGACCTTTCATCTCGCATTCTTCAATGCCCATCAACATCTCCTGACACCTATATCCCAGTTTCTTACCAAATCTCGCAATTTCTATTCCGGCCACAGCGAAGCCTGATTAAGTCTGTCCAGTCCCCAATGGGAGTCCGGCCATCTCCCTCGAGTACCGATGCCTGACACTCCGCTGAATTCGGCCGTCTCAGTTCGCAGTGACCTCTGGTGAAATATTTATGGTTGCGCGGCGATCGAAGCGGGCCCGGTCGGGACGGCGCCGGTCCCGGATGCTCTGGCGCCGGCCCTGACAGATTGGGCGTCAGATGGGGCAGAGTCGGGCCGGCGCTTCGGCGTCAAAACATCCCAGCGGGTGCTTCCCAAGCTCGTGGACATTCATGGGTGAAAATAAAGCTGACTTGATGCTGTCGCTCAGACCAGCCGGACAAAGTTTTAGTGGATGTGTCAGCTCGTTTGCCTCCCGTTCTTATATCTTCATTACTCTCTCCCTCCCTCTCTCTCTCTCTCTCTATCTTTCTGCAATTCTTTCCTCACTCTCCTTCCCCTCTGATTTAATCTCACTCTCCCTCAGCGTGTCCTCACCCTGACGCCAACGAACTGCTGATGCAGCACCACCCAGGAGAGGAGGTAGACGAACGCCACGTTGGTGGAGAAGAGCGCCATCACGTCCGCACTGAGCAGGGTCCGCAGCGATCGGATGTAGAGGTAGTTGGTGCTTACCCACAACAGACAAAACAGAATCGTGCGGCCGACAAACTGACCTGGAAAAGAACAATGGAAGCTTCTCGTTAGGATGGAGTGGATGTCGTACATCTATGCCTGCATCCATTGATGTACAGCTAGAAAATTGTGTTTATACCATTCCTTAGACATCACACGCTGCCGGCGTAAGAACTGAATATCTTAAATAGCCTGAACTGAAATGGCGTGGGCATTGTGACTGCTTTGTATTTTTACGAAATGACATGATAAGTGGATGTGAATGAATTACATAAATATAAAGGACTTCTCCACTAGTGAAAATGAAAAACGTTCGAAGTATAGCATGTCCACCGTTGGATCCGACGACTCGCTGACGAAGGCTGATAAAATATAGCCGAAAGCTCCGAACGTTTTTCATTTTCACTAGTGGAGAAGTCCTTTATATTTATGTAATTGTATTTTTACGTTAGTACAATTTTCATTTAAAGCAAAAACCAGATTGTTTGATTTAGTTCAATTACACTTGTCGGAATACACAATCCTCACTGAATATTTGCGATTAATGATACTTTTTGGGCTTCAACGACACACCAACTTCCAAGGATATACAACGTCGCCAACTCTCATCCTGTTGAGAGGGATTTGGGGGATCAGATCGACTTACGAGGCTCCGCCGGGACTTGAACCCGGGGCCAGTGGCTTAGGACATTTCAATGCTATCCGCTAAGCCACCCCCTCCCCCTCCCCGTCCCAAATATTTACCGACAACGTGTGCTCACTTTCATATAATTTAGCCATGGCATATTCGTTTTCAAAATAGTTGACTGAGGCTTGAGTCTCCTCTCAGAGTGTGACCCTTTCTCGTGGGGCATTTACCCAGAGCCCTTTCCCTCTCGCAGGATATTTACCCAGCGTGTGTCCCCTCTCTCGGAAGTAGCGGACGGCTTCCACGACCTGGCTGGGAGCTGGCTGCTCCTTCCTCCGGCATCGCACGCAGCGCACCAGGGTGAAGATTGGGAAGAACAGGGTTGTCCACGCCGTGCAGAACCACGTGGTCAGAAATGGTGCGTCGTAGTTGCCTCCCTGGAACAAAAAAAAAACAATTTTGTCAGGGGAGATAGCGTAGACTTTAACTGGGGCACCTCAACTTAAAAGCAATCGCTTTGCATTAGAACAAAATCAATGAAACTGTTTACGGATTCGACCTACTTATAAGAGAACATTTTCTATCATACACAAACATTTTAATCAGAGACCTCTTTCCAAAACTTAACAAACCAGGTAAACATATCCTGGCTTCTTTCTGACTAGACAGCCAATACCGACTAAAACTATTTATGAGTCAATGATGGAGAAGACTGCCAGTAACCGGTGAGTTGTCGGCATTGGTCCATTCGCTCCTTGCTTGGTTCATAGGCTCGGAAACTAACGCCTAATTTGCTATGAATTTTAAAAGCAACCAGATATTCCCGGTGACCGACAAATCCGTGCTTAAAACCAGCTTTGCCGTGGGCTGGCGCAACCAAACCCCACTCCGAGCTAAATGGATAAAGCGTGACATAAATTGACTACCTGGCTGAACAAGCTTTCTAACCAACAATGCGCCTTCTTATCTTATTATAGCTCATGCTTAAGTTATGTTGGAATACTCCCGCTCGCTGTACACAGGCTACAGCATGATCTACTTTGACTCATATAACATCTATCAAAGACAATTGATTCAACCAAGCTGCTCGAGCGTCTTCCAGTCGCCGTAAATATTTGCGGCGAATCCCGGTTGACTCGCTCTCTGCGTGTCAAGTTGCACGCGGAAGCAGTGTTAACAGCGTCAGCGGTGGTGGTGCCTTTGAAGTGTAGTTTGAAAGCTGCATTAAACCATGTTAGCTTGCAGAGCTTACTTGCCCGGAGGTTTACACACTGTTTTATTACTCGTTTTTTAACTGTCATCTGTTTTAAGCCCGTGCATTTGCATGTGTGTATCTTTTCATCTTAGTCGAAATATATGTATGGATGGAGAACCGAAGTATTTTGCAACAATATGTAATGGTAGACTGTTTTTGGTGTAATGTTATTTATGGTATAAACCGTTCAGGATATACGTTTCAGGATAAGTGATTACTCTGATCTGCCATCTCTCTTTAGGTTGTCACAATTTGGTGCTGTAGGCTCGTTTGTTTTTAGGTTTCATATTATTTAACACGCGCCCCGCTGGGGTCCCTGCCATGACGCGCCCCGCTGGGCGGGGGCGTTTTTCGCCCCCTCCGTATCTCGTTCCCCATGAAAGCTAAAGGAAAATTACGGGCGGTGTTCGAAAGCTCTTGGCAAGACGACGAGATTTATAAGAACAATTTTTATGGCAGGTCAATATTGAAGTCAGCATAGGTCAAAGAAGGCTCCATAGGCTTAAAACAGAGCAGTGTACGTTTTTACCTCTATATCTGCCCTCAGGGGAACTAGAGAAAATATTTATGCATATCGTGGCGAATCGAGTGATGTATAATATGACCTTGCTAGGTCAAATAGTGAAAATGACCTGACCTGGAGCTAGGTCAGGGTCACAGAGTGGCCTGGTGTGGTTATGTTGCATATCAATCGACTCCCCGTGATAATATAAGTACAATGCACGCAAAATGGGAGCTTTATTTCAATTCAGTGAGAAGTTATTGGCAAAACAATCACTCTATGCTCCCGTGACCTGACATGACCTTTGGGAGGACAGATGCTTAAAAAAGTAACTTCATGTTCAAGATCGTGGTAATAATAGACGTTTTGAGGATTTTAAGCTTTATCTATCCAGTATTTACTGAAAACGAGCCCATTCTGTTTTTCACCATAGACATATAATGGGTTACCAAAATTTGACCCCACCCTAGGTCAGCAATATCGAAATTCCGAGAAAACAGATTTGTAGACCCTAATGACCTTATCATATTGTGGAAGTTTCAAACTGATCGGTTCGCTGATGTTCCCTGGGCGCCGCTTCAAACTAGTGATTTTAGGTTTTGAGGTCGGGTCACTTGACCCTGAATAGCTCCTTGACCTGACATGACATTAACTAAAAAATTTGGTTAGATGTGTAAAATGGATCAGGGATAACGTACTGTAGGTTTCGTTATTCTGCGTCTGTTTGTTTTTGAGCTATCTGGGGAAAAACAGGAGGGGGGCGAATTTCGCCCCCCCAGCGGGGCGCGTGTTAACCCGCACCCCATCGGGGGTCTGGCACCACCATCGCCCCACCGGGGCCATCGATGGTCCCCTCTAACTCTGAAAATATGCGGGCTAGCGCAAATCTGAAACCTGCATTAGAAAGCTCGTGTGAATTCAGTAAGAAATTATTTTGCATGTTTAAGCGTTTAGGTCAATGGTTTGACCTCCATAGGTCAAGTTAGGTCAAGATAGACAATCTACACTCAAATATGCAATGGTTAAGCAAACGGGGCATAACTCTTATACCATTAGAGTCTATGCCATTATTATGCCATTATTGAGGTCTCGTAAAGTACATTTGATAGAAAAATGCCAAATCTTTTCCGCTATGTGGAACGTAATGACCTCCCGCCAGTGGTTTGACCTCCAGAGGTCACCTCGTGACCTAATATGACCTGTGGTCACTAAAGCTCAGAAAGCGACTTTGTCGTATATCAAATGAAAGTCAGTGACGAGACATACACGATGATGTTTGATTCAGCGCTCTAGCTTAATTAGGTCAAACGTTATGGTCAAAACACTGATTTTAACCCCTGGTGACCTTGTATGACCTCGGAGAGGTCAAAGGGCAAATATGGCCCTTGGGATCCGTGAAAGGGTGTCCAAGAACGCTTTCCTGAGCAAACTGAGCATTTGCAATGGTGTTTGTGAGTTTTAGATCACAAGACAGCTTCCCCCATGCTTTTGCAATGGGAGAGGCCACCTCGTGACCTGACCTCAGGTCACGAAATAAAAATCCCGGATATACACCTTGTATACCCTGGAGGGGTCATGAATTGTAGGAAGTTTCAAATCGATTGACACAGAAATATAGCTCTTAAAGAGCTCAAAAGTTGAAGTGAGGTGACATTGGTTGACCTCGCCTGATGACTTGAACTTGGGTGACCCGGAGTAGAAATTCTCTGGGATGGTGGGAAAATGATGGGGTGAAAGGTAGAGCCCTCAACCGCGGTGCTGTGCCTGGTCGTTTTTCTGCTATCACGAAAAAAACCTTAGGGGGCCATCGATGGCCCCCGGTGGGGCGAGGGTTAACCATGTAATATTCGACACAGACTCGGCTGTAGAGCCATATTAATACATGCATGCTACCTTTTTATAGATTGAATTTTCATCTATTTAGTTCTGTAATGCTTTGTTACCTACCTACAACGTACAGGGGTTTTGATCTGCTGACAATACAGATGAATAAAAAATGGGTAGATAAAATGCGTCACCATGAATTTATTTCTATGCGGGCCAGGCTTTACACGGGGAAGCGACTTTTCAGGGTGACGCCATCGACCTTTCAGGAGGCACCGTGACCATTTCAGGGGGCGCCTCGAGGGTCGATCGGGACGGACACCAAACCCCCTTTGCCCCCCTTCCCCGGCTCGCCTATGACTGAGCCGCATTCCTCAAAATGGAAGTTCAGACACTGGCGGAATCCGCCAGTGCAAACTGCAATCAATGCAAGCAGCCCAAGCTAACAACCATGGACTAGAATGCAAACTGTAAATAGGGTGTCACCCCTAGTGCTGAGCATTTACCAAATATTCTCTATCCACAGCATTAGATGGGAGGGTGTGCTCGCTGTCCTATATTCAATTTGGCGGACTTCTTTAAAAAGATCTGCGTCCATGTTTAAATCCACACCGCACCGGCGCACTGCGCGGTCTCTGCCTCAACGTCCACAAACACCACATCAACTAATGTATTACGCACGTGACCAGTGCGACAACACATCCTCTGGGATGCCTGGCCGTTCTACACGTAATGACAGTGCAGCAGAATTGCTGTTAAATCTCCCCTGCAGTCGCACCAGGCTCCATACTAGCGCCACATTCTCACGCTGGCGCGATGCATGCTGCCATTTCACCGTTGAAGGGAATGTGGCACCTTGGTCGAATCCTGGAATTTAGTGCACTTTTAATTAGAAGGAAATTAGGCGTACTTTTAGCCGAAAATAATGAAACCACTCATGATTTCTCTGACAAAATGGACAATAAGCTCAATATTTCGATTTTTTAAATACTCCTCTAGGAACAGAAATAAATATCAGCCTGTGGATGATGTCATGATCTGGCAACCACTACCATACTCGAAACGCTTCAAGGGCTTCAGTTGGCTGATGCTCATCGTGACGTCAGCATATGTCGTCACACCAACAGCCATGACAACTGTGGCCTGCTTCTAGGGGTACAAGAGGGGTACATTGTAAGTAGGTTTTATTTTTTTCTACGGAAATCTCGAGTTCCAAGACAAATGATATATGGAGTACCGGGTTTTCCGACTTACTTTACAACTTGGCTATCTCAGTTAAAATCACGTTATGAAGGTGCCACCTTCCCTTTAAAGGGAAAGCGGTACCTTCGTCGAATCCTGGAATTTAGTGTAATTAGGGGAACTTTTAGCCGAAAATAATGGTAGTGTCCATGATTTATCTGAGAAATGTACAATAAGCTCAACATTGTGGTTTTAAAATGCTCCTCTAGGGTGAAAAATAAACCTCTGCTTGTGAATGACGTCATGATCTGGCAACTACTACCATATTCAATAAACTTCAATGGCTTCAATTGGCTGACTACTTACCATGACATTAGCGCTGTTGTCACATCATAAGCTTACAACTGTGGCTGCCTGGCTGGGGTACATTTGGGGTATATTTCAGGTAGGTTTCAAGTTTTTCTCCACGGAAATTTTGAGTTTCAAGACAAATGATATATTGAGTGCTGGGTGTTCCGGCATGCTTTACAACTTGGCTATCTCAGTTAAAAACACGTTATCAAGGTGCCACATTCCCTTTAAATCTCCCCTGCATTCGCACCACGCCCCATACCGGCGCCACATTCTCACGCTGACGCGATGCTGCCCTTTCACCGTTAGCCGGCAGCGGCGGTGCGGACCGGACCCAACAGAGCGGGCCAGGCGTGGCGTGCCTCGGCGGAGTCTGGTGACGGCCGTGCGTGCAGCCAGTCAGTCTCAGGCGGCGTCCAAACAGACGGCGACAGCACCGGCTGGCGCCTCTGCCGCAGCTGCCGACGCTCCATATTTCATGCGCACCACCCGTGGGCGTCGAAAGAGGGGAACGGGGGTGGCGTGTCTTCCCTACTCGTGAATAAGGGGAAACGCCTCCCCCAAAAAAATTGAGCCTCAACTTAATTTGTTTGCATTTCTTGTTGTCTGTGTGAATCATCATAAATGAGCTGCTGAAGTGCATCGTAGTTATTGATTCATATGCAGCTGAAATTTTCAGAATTTGGCTCCTGCCCCCTCATCCCTCGGTCATCGCCAGTCAGAGGTCCGTCCCCCCCAGCAAAATTCCCTGACGGTGTGCCTGCGCATGACCTTCAATGCAGCTGTTACGCGTGACTACAGTAATTGTTATCGGAAAGCAATTGGTGAAGATTTATGAGATTAATGTTATGGTTTAAGGATTTAGCTGATTGAGTGTGAATATCTTTTTACTGCTACTCTTTTCCCCAAAAAGTGAACTATTTTGAGCATTCAGGGTAGCATCACGCCGAATTTTTTTGGCAAGGCGACATTGATGCGCGCACTGGAGTGAAAGTTTTTCAGCTGCTCCAGCTATTTTTCCGAAGTGAGTGGAGAACTGCTCAAATCCAGGAAACGTTACCTGGCTAGGCTTGACAGCACGTTATTTAGGACGCTTTTGTAACCCCTCCCTCTCCCGTGATCACTGACATCAGCCCCCTTCAGTGTAAATGTTAATATATGATTGCGGGGCTATGCAGTAATCCGGGGGCTACTACACACTCTATTTCTCCACTATCTATTACGATATCAGTCTTTTTTAACAAAAGTTGAAAATATAAATCTCACGGGGTCTTGGTACTCGCAGGAAGTCAGGGAGGCTACTCACTCCTTATCTAGTTAGTTCTTACTTGGATCTAGGCCAAAGCGATATTCATAGGATAGTGCTCTGGGAACCGTGATTAAATTAGCCCTCGCTCGCAGCCAGATAGTAACAGTCAAAAAGTTTCACTGATGTCATACGCGGAACACTAACGACCGCCATGAGCTAAAAATGCTTGTAAGAAGTCGCACATTTATAGTGAATATGGCACATTAATGGAATATGAACTAAGCTACCAGTCGCGGAGAGTTCAGTCTAAGCTACCAGTCGCGTACCAGCCCAAACACCTCAAGGTGTCTTTTTTCGATGCTCCAAGGACGCACCTTTAGTGGAGCAGCATTGCTTCATGGGCGTACTTCTTTTTAACCGCAGTTCTCTGATGCCTCCCTCTCTATACGAACCAACGGCCCCAGCCAGCTGTTCGGTGATAACTGGGGCTGGCGCAGGGCCCGTGCGGAAGAATACCGCTTTCAACACATCCTATTCCTTTGCAAATTGTGAGCTACACGAAGAATGAAAATCTGAACTAGTGGTTTTACGGTATGCACTATCTCCTGGATAACTCAGTTCAAATATCATTCGAAAGAAACCCCATTGCTTTGAAAAAACAATCTACGGATAAGCAACAAGGTCGATAAAAGCCTCCTTGTGGCGAAAAATAGCTCTCTACGAGGAAAATTTTCACCAAGAAGCCTCCAAATATATACTAACTAGCCCCACTGATTATGGTATCATAATGATTCAGAACACGGAACAAGATTTTCACCACAAATGACCATGACATCAAAGACTTGTTCACTACAAGCAGCGCTTACTAATTACATTTGCATGGGTAATTTGGTCATTACCGACAGATTGGTTTGTGCTTCATATCTAAGCGTCATGGGTCCGTGCACTGATACGTCCGGCCTTTGCAGCGATGCCGAATATCTTACCAATGTATGCGATATATACATTATGCATATGTACTCACTGGTGGATCCATAGGGGGAGCAAGGGGGAAATAGCTATCCCCCAAAAATGTTGAAATTTTGGCCGATTTTTTTCAAAAGCACTGTGTTTACGATTTTCCCGAGTTGTTTCCCCCAAACGGCGCTCCTGCGTCCGCCAGTGTATATAAAACTCGCACACATACGGTGAAAAGACAGCTACCATTGAATGCACCCACGCTCTTGAAGGCAAACCCTCCGCCGACTTCCCACAGCATTCCGGGGGATGGGATGGCAACGCGCGGCGTACTACTGCGTGTCGCGGACGCCCAATAGCCGCTACCATCAGCCCTGGCGGCCTGTGTGACAGAGCGCGCCCTGACGACACTGGCACTGTCCCGGTGGCAGGTGGCCATTGGTGGAGGTAACGCACTCAGGGACAGCCTCCGTCGTCCCTGATGGCCCGCCGCTGGTCTTCTCCTGGGACCTAGCGCTATATGTACAGGAAAATGTAACGGGTAAAGGGTGTGTGATTCTAGTCGTTTCATAGCTGCGATGGACAATGAATTGCGGTCAGTCTTGTAGCCAATTGGGAAGAGTTTCTCTCCCTCTCCCTCTCTCTCTCTCTCTCTCTCTCCCAAAAAAATATCCTGTTATCGGCTGTATATGTGTCTCATCCATGCACATGCCATTATTTCTCATAATTATCTGGAATGCTCTCAATTGTCTCTATTTTTCGTGAATAAATAATCCATCAGAGAAGATGATCAAAATAATATGTTGGGTAGGTTCAGGCATTAAAAAACGCCTTAACGATCCACGTTGTACGCCATTCAAACAGCAGCTCTCATGCACAGCGCAGTAAAGATGATTGAGAGCGTGTACTTTCCTCATGAAAGCGGCGTTAAGCTACTTCGCTGCAAATGCTGGGCATCTCTGTGTTTTGGATACGGGTTCTGTGGTGTGCCGCCCTTGGAAGGTCACGAGTCGCCTCATTAACAGCGCTGTTATCTGATGGCTGGTACGTTGGCGAGCCGGGCTAGCACGCTATTGGGCTGATGACCTCGCCCACCCACACCTCAGCCCCCCTCATGCTGCTTAACACACCCCTTATTACGGCTGCAAGCTAGCTTTACGAGCCCAGGTAGGCCAGCTAGGGAACTATCAGCAAACATTTTGGCGTGACTACCATGCAGCAGCGCTAATGTCAGCAGTACAGAAACAATGAAAGCACAGCAGTCGCTGCCAAGGCTGACAAAAGTGCTATTAATAATTCCGGGGGCTTTACAACACACCAGCTGCAGCGACTGGACATTGCATGGGTCACGTGCCGAGTGGGTGAGCGCACGTGGGTTACACTGCTGCGAGCAGGTGATCCGTGGAACCCATTACCGAGACCATAAGAGCACAGGTGAGCCGACGTTTCGGATCGGTTCACTATCCAGGCGTTGTGCCGCCGCAAATCCACCGCCGCCATCCCCGATCCCGATGACAATCACCACAGGAGGGGAAATTTACGATTTCCATTATGTTGGGGGGATTGTGATGGACATCTGCTCGACAGCTAACATTTTAAAGTTTTCTTAAATGGTAAAATCTGCACGCAATGGGAAAGTACGCTAGCTAAGCTAGGGTGTATGTACGATAGTCACGTGATGAGAAGGAGACATTCTTAGGCTGCGTGGTGAGAATTTTGCCCTACAATAACGATGCAAAGTTTTAGCTCGGACCGAAGCCGTCCGCCATTACTTACCTCGATCGCTGTGCGTGCTAGGTAAGTAACTGTAGCTTAGGGAGGCGATGATCATCTGTCAACAGTGACGTCTATCCAAATTGGAAAATTTTCATTTCAGTTGACTTAGTTTGTAATTGGCAGGCCTTCAAATTATAGATAAGTTCATGGACATAAAACTCTTCTACAAACGAAATCATCATCATCGAAATGAGCTCCCATGAAGCCAGTTCGGGATTTTCTTGGCCACAAAATCCTGTCTTTCCATCAGCGATTGGAAGAGTGGTAGCGAAAACTGGCTGGGTCAGCGCAGGGCAGGCAGTCCTAGATAGCGACAGCCAATGACTGCCGATCGACTTTCCTGATGCACTCGCTGAGAGCTGGGAGTAAATCGGATCTCTTTCTCTATTAGTCAAGTGAGAAATAAGAAGGAAGCATTAGCCATCTTAGCCGAATTCTAACTACAAAAGAATGGTGCAAGTTACTGCAGATCAAATATTCCAGAGTTAAGGTATTGAGCTTCACTTCAGTGGATGGTTGATTCCTGTATTATGGGTCTCAGCCAGGGCTGAACTCTGAACCTTTACCATGGTAAAACTGATTTTTGACATGGAAGTGTTTTTACCTGTTTAAACCGATTTTAACAGTCAAAACCTGCGAGGACTGGAAAAGTAGGACAAATGTTGAATAATGTTAAGTATATTCACATCTTCTGATATTGGTGCCGAGATGAGAAAACATATGACGGTACCGGCGAATCTTTGCAGCACAAAGAGCGGACGAACTTCCCGAAAATTATTAATTTCATAAGATTTTTCAATAATATGTTATATGGCATAATATTGTTTACACTTTAGACTCTGTAAACGTATGCTTGGCAACGTACAGAAGTCAGAAAACATGTTTACTTTCCCCTACGGAGATCGGTTTTTGCCCCGAGATCTGGAAGTTTCCCCGAACTAAAAGGGCTTTTAGAGTCATACAAAAGAGAAAATTATAATCCTCAGTCCACAGAATGAGTAGGTTTGATAACAAATGTTGATACCATATAATATTGAATGGGTTAATTACAGCTCTCTGAGTATTAGCCTCCGTTTTGAAAATATTCAGTCTTCTGGTCCCCGAGATTTTCCTCTAGTAAGTAAACAGGATTGGGGTTTTTCTGACGTCTGGTAAGGCCATCATTAACGAACAAAGCAATGAATCGAAGGAAAAGTGCTGTAAATATAATAATCAACTCTTTCAGATGGTTATCCCAGCAAATATTGGGCTCAAGACTGTGTGTGCAACACACCTAGCCCCGTTGGCTACCCAATATTGATCATTCGGTGCTTTGCACACCCAAAACTTAGGATGGCCTTCAGCGTCGGAGTCGTTCTCCGACAGTTTTTCCCGTCCTGATAGTTGACATCAGTGTTATCATTTCCTGCACATGTCGATAGTGAGGCAGGCGATGTTTCTATAGGGCACCTGCAGTGACGTTTCAGGGAGTGCCAAGACCATTTCAGGGGGACGCTCAGGATCAATCCGGAGCATGAGACCTCTCCCATATGCACCCTTTGATCCGCAGGTGACTGTAGAAAGATTTAGACTTTGGGATTGCCGCAATGACAGTTGCACGGCTGATGGTTCAGAATTCCTTAGAATGTTCAATTCGAGGATGATGTAAGCTTTTCGGCTCAAGGCGTTTACATTTCCCAACCATGCAGGCATATGATTTATTTATCAGACTTTCAACTGACACAAGATAATGGTAAATTATTCCCAATGACTAGAACGATTACGGGTGTGTTAGGTATACTTGAGCTTACTTCAGCACCATAATGGGTGGTAAAGGCAGCGGCAGGTCCTAAAAGGAAACACAATAAAATGTCCCCATAAACATTTGACCGTCCACTCCTCCCAAACCCAGCCCAAAAGATCACCTGGAGCGGATCTGACACTAGGTGCAGTTCAAAAGTCCTCAATGGAGGAAGGAGATGAGAGCATTGGGACCAAACCTGCTCACTGGGGGCTGGTATAGCTACGTGTTAATCAGAGGTTACAGGTCAAGCGGCACCGGGCGCGACGTTATGTTCCCTGCCGTGCGCCCCTGGTCGTGGTTAAATGTGTGATACGTATGTTAAATAGGCAGTGCAGCATTCATAGTGACACAGACTGCCAATTGCTGTTCGGGGAAACAAATTGTTCAGTACAAACAGAATAGTTAGGAAAAGCGTTTCTGTGAATGTCACCTATCTTTTCATCCTCAGCTTCGCACCAGTATAATAGGTACTTTTAGTACTAGTGGCTATGCGAAACCCAACCCATTAACATCAGAAAAATGGGCGCGGTTGAATGATCATTTGTGCATCTATGTTTACATACAATTTATTATACTATGACACATCTGCATGCAAAAAAGCACACCTGAATACAAGGTGTTTGTTCCCTGGCTTCAGGGAGCAGTTGGATCAAATCTACTTTACGTAATTTCCCGACATTCTTTGGAAACATGCAATATCAAGTGCACATATGTGGAACTTTCCACTAACGTATCACAAATGATCACTCCACATACCTGCTAAAAACAGTTACATAGCCGCAGGCTGGCACAGAAAAAAAGGAGCGCAGTTACATTGACTTTATTTTTACTGTAGTGGGGAGGCTTAGATTATTCCCTGTAAATACGTCACTTAAACCTAACACAAACCATGATTTGCACAACGTGACACCGTAAAATATGCATGTTCAAAATTTGTTATTCAAAGCGTCGTCAAAATGGCTTCTGACGGCAGCGGGAAACTGAAAATGCAGGATCTGCAGCTCCATAAAAAACAGCAGACTTGCCCGATGTACTAAACAAAGGTAACAAAGGTATAAATACAAAAGTTTTTACGCTCACAAGTCCCTGTATCTCGTTTGCTTAATACAATCTAAACTTCATATGTCTTCAGACTTAAAAGGATTGTCCCATTTTTGTAATGGGTTTTTAAGCTGAGATAGCTGTTTTATCACGCGCATTGACGGGGGTCTGAGCCACCTTCGCTTTCACGGGGGGGCGGGTACCCGCCCCCCTAAGATCTCGAGAACCACGGTAGGTAGCGAAAAACGGTAAACGGTGTTGGGTAGCCCATCCACTTCTCTATCGAAAATATTTGGACCATATTTTGTCAGGTCACATTTAAGGTCACGAGAGGTCAAAACATACCGTCATAGGGATAACATGTAAATTAGGTTTTTTTGGCCATTTCATCTGAACAAGTCAAGATAGAGCAAAACGACTTAAATTATATGAATCCTCGCAGCAAGCCGAATCGAATGATATATAATTTGACCTTGCAAGGTCAAATCAAGGATTTGACCTGACCTGAGGTCAGGTCAGGGTCAAATTATATAAAATGCATATCATTAGAACTGCAAAGCCAAGGCGAGTCTAATGCAGCTAAAATAAACGCTCTATTGCCATCCGTTACTGAGTTATTCAGTAAAAAACATTTTTCCCATGTATTTCCAATGAAGAGGTCATGCCTCATACATGACCTTAGGTCATCGATATAAAAAATACCAGAACATATTTTGGAGAACTTGGTTGGTCCATTATGTGATATGAGTTTCAATAGGATAAGTTCATCCTGCTCCGACTTATGCCATCTTAAACTTTTTTTGAGGTCAGGTCACTTGACCTGTACTGGTGACATGACCTGAGATGATCTAACCTTAAAATTTTCACAGAAGTTGTAAAAAGGATGAGGAAAAAGGTATGCGAAGTACGGCGGCGCTACGCGCCGCTGTTTTCCTGCTATCTCCGAAAAACCCGAGGGGGGCGGGTACGCGCCCCCCGTCAATGCGCGTGTTATGGAGCGTGGCGAGAAACCACTTATATTGCCATATCTCATTTCACCCAAAGCTCTATTCATTAGATTTCCGTCCAATTCAAAGTTCAAAATAAAGAGCCTTAAGACCCTTGCCCAAACCATGAAGTAATTAATTTCCATCTGCCCGCGCATGTCGCGTGATAAATATTAATGATGGCATCGCTATCGCAACGTTGCATGCCGCGAGCGGCCACTCTCCTTCTTACACGGGACGCTTAGGCCAGCCCAGTGTTGTAAAAAAAGGCGACACTTTTGTTCTGAATGATATAAGGAAGAAACCAAAATTTTATCTCAAGATTTTAAGACTTACGTTGTATATAGATAGTCCTTTCGTAAAGTTTACCAGCTGGTCCGTTCCCTTTAATAAAATTTTTTACTACCATTGCCATTTTTGTCCGGATCGAATAACGCCGGTCATGGGCTACCTATGTCTGGCGAAAAATGGTCCGGCAGAAGACCGGGCGCGGACCGGTTTAGTCCAGGGATGAAACAACCCTCCGGACCACGCCCGGACCTGCCCCAGACTTCAGCCCACCCAGGACTGCTGGCTTACAGCCTGCTGGACCGTGCCGTGCCGGTGCATGCATTCCAATAGAGATGACGGCATGTGTTGTGCACGTAACTTACACAGCACTGAGGATTATGGGATGTAATCAGTAAAACTGTGACAAGTGTCTTTGTATTTTCCTATTAGGAGACATAGCTTGTGTGCAACCCAGTGGCGGATCCAGGGGGGAGCAAACAAGCCATTTCCCCAAAAGGAAAAGCTTGAGGCAAAACTATGCCTTTGTCCTCCCCCGAAAGCTGTCCACCTCCTTTTTGCCCCCATTCCTTTTAAGTTTATAAACAAGGTTTTGGTGCTTCAACTCTCAACTTCAAACAAAACCAGTTAACTTTGGTGTAAAATTGGGCCTTGGATAGCAAAGCAAGCATCTTAGGGGCACACGTTTGACCCGGCGACGTTTTCTTCTTTTGCTTATCGACTCCTGGGTTTAGCCCCAAAACCTACCAACTAGTCGAATTGTGGCATACTCTCATTGCGTTTTTTTCCTATCAATTTTTGCTTGCCCCCAAACCTACTGGCTAGATCCACGGTACAGGGCGCAGCCCTGTAAGAAAAAAAACTAGCAGCGATGTGAGAAGACCCCACGCCCCGGAGAGACGGGCGTCTTATACCAGTGCCCTACACCACTCGGCAAGGCTATCACAATCTTCTCGCTCCAAAGTAGAGCTCTTTGACAATGGTAAAGCGTGCACCGGTCAATTTTGCACCTCCAACCACCACTGGTTCCTGGTTCTGCCAGTCGGTCAAATACCTGATCACAATGCTTGGCCCGGCTACGTCCGAAAAGCCCGCTCTCAGCCCGCCCACCCGTGAAACGGATTTAAAGCGGGGTAGGGCTGTAGACGGATAGGCGCCGGCTAGCCCGCCTGGCCCACCTGCAGCCTGCTCTTATGCCACCCAAACTGTCTGCTGGGTTATTGCTGTTCTGAAACGTTAATGTGGCAACGCTTCAAAATTCCGTGATTTTCATGGGCCATAATTTACGCATCATAGCGCCATATCAATATATTGACCACTGAGTGAAGGTGGCGGGCCAGGCTACTTTTCACCCTCAGGCCTCCCAGTGTCGGGCATAGTTTTGAAATGCAGCATAGTCTCCGGACTGCTGCTCCTATTCTGCAAGCAGGCAAACACACTCATCCAATCCCGGATTCTTATCATCAAAGTCGCATTAACACTGAACAGAGACTCTCAGAGCGCACTGAAAATGCATTGTGGAAGCAAGCTACTAGCATTTTTCTGAAATTCCATTCACAGTCTTGGCGTTTACGAGGCGGAAGACGTCGACGCCGACGCCGTTGCTGGAACTCGATGTCTCCGTTACAAACATAGAAGTGGCTAAACTGCAGATGCAGCGGTGTCATAGTCCGTATGCAGCATGCACTGCTGTAATTGGGATAACAGGCGCGTTGTGTACCGCTGACCTGATGCAGAGCTCGGAAAATGGCGTTGGTCCTGTTAGGAAGCTCAGGAACAGCGCTGCCGTAGTAGGTCATCTTGATGAATTGCGTGGCGCCCACCCAGGAGATGGCGATCAGGGACGATACCACGAGGCCGCTCACCATCTGATGGAAGTGGACGCGTCACAACACCCACACAAAAAAGTTTATCACTTTATCCCTTCACCGCCTATGCGATCGGAACCCCTTCCCCTCAGTTTTTCGTTGATATTGCAAGCCGATTCAAGCGAGGTGTGTATCGCTTTGCATGTCTCTAGGGTGATCAATCTGACAACTTATGACCAAGAACTGGCATCAGGCTATGTCCGGTCAACGACTTACGACGTGATTTCTAAACCCTTGCTCCTCTAAAATGAGGCTGACAAAACCAAGGTGTAACCCGGCTTCAAGAATAGTTAGATCAAGTTGCTAAACACCATTCGAAAACTCTTAAAGCGAGACATCTACATGAAGATATCTATTTTGAAGTCAGTTCAATACCAAGGTCAACAGAGGCCAGCAAAGATCACAATCTTCGAAAGTACTTATGTTCATGACTTTTGAATAAAACAAGAGATACAACCTTAAATTTGGTATCATAGTAATGGGCATGACCCAATTATTCAAGTGATATACAACATGACCTACAAAGGTCATATTTTAGCCTTGACGTAATAACATGGTCATAATGTGACCTTACTAGGTCATGCTGCATATAATTTAAATCATTGGGTCAACAAAGACACAGTGATACATTTTGTTTTGTTCTAGGTCCAATGGTTTCAGAGTTATATAGGGTTTCCTAAATGTTTCTAAATTTGACCCATTTTGGTTTCCCTGTGACGTCATGAGTCAACGGATGTGGTGCAAACTCAGTTGCAAAGTAGAAGACGGCAAGTCACATTCAGCACAGTTTCAATTTTTTCCGTGTCACTTCCGGTTCTCAAAATCTTAGTGGTTGAGGTCCCAACAAACCACCACCACCAGATGGTGATGTGTACGAAAAGAGCCCAGGCGGTGCCGGGTTATTTCTAACAAACAGTGTGTCTGCTGCATGTGAAACTTCAACTGCGCTTCACAGGTTTCATATCGCTGACATAAATTATAAGCAACAAGCAAGGAACTTCTGGGCTTTACGATAGACCGACTGCTGAGGTCATATGGTGTCACCAACTTTCACCCCGTTGGAGGGGTATTATGGGGATCGAAACGACTTACACAGAGTAGCCGACCGGGGATTTAAGCCAGTCACGGGGAAGTCAGTGTAGACGCTTGGAATCAGAAAGGAAGCTAAAGATAGTGGTTGAAGAAGCGTGTGGTGGATCAAGCCGGTTTGCGCTCATTGAACCATTTCATGGTGCTGCTCAGTTGAATCATACTAGAACAATATATTAACACGCGCATTGACGGGGGGCGGGTACCCGCCACCCCTCGGGTTTTTTCGGAGACAGTAGAAAAACGGCGGCGCGTAGCGCCGTCACCTACTTGGTATACCTTTTTCCCTCATTATTTTTATAACTTCTGTGAAAATTTTAAGGTTAGGTCATCTCAGGTCAGGTCACCAGTACAGGTCAAGTGACCCAACCTCAAAAAAAGTTTAAGATAGGATAAGTCGGAGCAGGGTGAACTTATCCGATTGAAACTCATATCACATAATGGACCCACCGAGTTCTCTAACATATGTTCCGGTATTTTTGATATCGATGACCTAAGGTCAGGTACGAGGCATGACCTCTCCATTGGAAATACATGGGAAAAATGGTTTTTACTGAATACCTTAGTAACGGATAGTGATAGAGCACTTTCTGTTGGCTGCATTAGACTCGCCTTGGCTTTGCAGTTCTAATGATATGCATTTTATATAATTTGACCTTGACCTGACCTCAGGCCAGGCCAAATCCTTGATATGACCTAGCAAGGTCAAATCGTATATCATTCGATTTGGCTTGCTGCGAGGATTCATATAGTTTAAGCTGTTTTGCTCTATCTTTCCTTGTTCAAATGCAATGGCCGAAAACCTTGATTGACATGTTATCCCTATGACGGCATATTTTGACCTCTTGTGACCTTAAATGTGACTTGACAAAAAATGGTCCAAATATTTTTGATGAAGAAGTGGATGGGCTACCTAACGCCGCTTACCGTTTTTCGCTACCTACCGTGGTTCTCGAGATCTTAGGGGGGCGGGTACCCGTCCCCCTCGTCAAAGCGAAGGTGGTTCAGACCCCCGTCAATGCGCGTGTTAAATGTATGTGAGACCCTACTTGAAGTCACCGATGTATATCTTTAACGGACCTGGCATGAACATTTATCAATATTAATCGACATGATTTGAGCATGCAAAGCCCATGCAAAGTCACTTTGATGAAGCTTTCATTTAGATTAGCTCTCAGGTCAGTGCAACGACATGTCGTCATCAGAGATTGATGGGAAGGATATAACACCACTTGGTACTGTATCATATTGTATTCCTAATGCATTCGCTTCTGCTGAAGCATTGAGAGGCTACATTTTCCGAATGCCTTCATTAGCCTTTCGCTGGATTTGACTCATGTCAAATAGACCTAAACCTGCGATTTGTATCAACCCAAGCCGATCTCAACCTAAACATTTAGACGCATCTTCACAAAAAGATGGGGTGGTCCAGCATCGAACAACCAAGACACTGGTACTTTCCCGGGCTGTCCCTGTGCCATATTGTGGACAGGTGATCGCTCCAACAACCACTTTGTGTGAAACAAAGGGTTAACAGCCACAAACAATCAAAGCATCAGGAAGCAGGCATCCTGGCAGGCATCGCGCAAGCAGGCGCACCCTAGCAGTGGCCCACTGACGTACGGCATCGCCCACACAGAGATGCTGTCTCTTAAATATTCGAGTGGGTGGGCACCACTAAGCTGTGTTGGTAGAACAGTGGAAAATGTGTAGAAGGGTAAATGGTAGCACATATTTTCCACTTTAAGATTCCGTCCTTCCTTTAGAAGATGTGTGGGCTGTAGCCGTGGCCATCTTTCAGGCTGTGCGGCTCTGACAAGACAGTTAAACTGGAGTTGCCCGTCCTACTGACCTGATGATGCAGGTGAAACCGCTGATGAGCTCTCCGCCCGAGTAGTGAAGAACGGCCCGGGAACCCGGCAAATTGTCATGGTGGAGGCGGCTAAGCTAAGGCTGGTGCATGTTTGGGAGCAGCTGCCGAACTCAGGATTCTCTAGGCGATGACTACCCTCACAGGGCCTATTCTGACCCTCTTCATTGATTTCTTGGAATGCATTGATTATCCATATGTTCAATAGTTATTCAATAGTTGTTCAATAGACGATTCTACATTACTGATGATCACATTTGCAAATAAGGCTGGGTGTAAGCTGTCGCCGCCTTGACGGCTTACAACGCACCGCGGGCGACCATCAGCGCTGGTACTTCAGTGCGAGACGAGCACCGATGGCAGCAGGGCGGTGACGGATTGAGAGTTGGCGAAGAGACGACAATGAAGGCGGAGACAATGGGTACAATGAAGCTCCGGCGTGTGTGGGTGCAGTAGCATGCTGTAAAGCGACCGGCCTAAAGTCGTCCGTCTTAGAGCATGGGATGACGGAAAGCCCGTTTGTTTCGCCTGGAATTATGTAACCGGAGGTTGGTTTATAAAAATGTAATTACGAAATGCATGGAACAAAGCTGATCCTAAGAGCTTGACTGAATCATAGATGTTCTTCAAATGGTACCTATCTACACCTTTTTAGTTTCAGTTTAAAAAAGATGAACACCAAATTAAAAAAAAATCATAAGCTCATGTTAAAAAAGCTGAGGCCCAATTTAAAAGCCCGAAGTGGAATTCAAAAATACTCAACAGCAAATTAAAAAAGTTGAAATACAAATTAAAATGGAGGATCCGTGCTCAACAGGCCGTATAATATAATTATGCGCGTGAAGTTAATTTGTCTAAGAATGATTTATTGTATAGCACGTATACTATGCTTTCAATATTTCAAGGGTAGGCTTATCACGTTTACGATTACTTATTCATTGATTGTATGGAACAATTTTATTAGAAACATGTCATCCGACACGATTTTCAATGTCCGGGGTGATCTTGAAGTAACTGAGGAAATCAGCGATCCAGATGAAACCATGGCTGATGCAGGAAACCAAGAGAAAAGACGCGGTGTCAAAAGGGGTTCAAAGCGGGGCCCATACAAGAAGGTATCTGTGGATTCCCGGCCACGCATCATTGACTGCGCTAAAGCAGGCGGAGATTGGAAAATGGCTGCCACCGCTAACGGCGTAGCCCTCCAAACAGCGTACGGCTACCTGAAGCGAGGGGATGGAGACGGGCCACGAAAGCGAGGTGGGGCAACTTTTCACAAGGTTGACTCTTCTATGGTTGACAAAATGTTGGAGTATGTTGATGAAAACCATCAAATCTCTCTTACTGAGATTGCGGGCAAGCTTTATGCGGAAACCGGTGTTCACATTTCATCAAACACGGTGTACAAACACCTCCATGGAAAGCTCTACACGTTGAAGTTGACCTATCCTTGGACTGTGGCAATGAACAGTGCTGACAACAAACAGAAGAGAGCAACATTTGTAAGGAAGGTGATGGAGGCAAACGGGCGCGGAAGAACGGTGGTGTATATGGACGAGACCAACTGCAACCTCTTCCTCCGTCGATCCCAGGGCCGTTCCCGACGTGGGACGAGATGTACAATCAAAACCGCCACCAGTGAGGGGGCCAACATCCATATGATCGGAGCCATCTCCGAGACGGGGATGGTGTACTGGGAGCGGCGCCGTGGCTCCTTTAGAAAAGAGGACTGCAGCGAGTGGCTGCGCCGAGCACTGCGCAACTGCCAGGAGCCCATGGAGAGCATCGTAGTGGTATGTGATAATGCACCGGTTCATAATGACCTGGAAGCAGTTGTTGCAGAACCTGAGTTCCAGGGCGCTGAACTGCTCCGCACTGCTCCTTACAGTGCACCACTGAACCCCATTGAAGAGTGCTGGTCTGCCATGAAAGCAGCCATGAAGCGGGCCATGTCCTCCACGTTTGTGGAGATGATGCAGACGCAGGACGGCCTCAGCCAAACGGAGCACCGGCTGCGTTACCTGGAAAGGCAAATCGATGCTGCAGTTCCGGTTATCACCCCGCTCCTGTGCCTCCGGGTGTGCAGCCACGTGCAGCGTCACTATGCCAGGTGTCTGGCCCTGGATGACCTGCCGATGGGCGTGTGACTGTCGAGCGGAACAAACGGAAGTGAGATGACTGAATTTCACAGATGAAGCCACCTGTGATTTTTTGTCTGTCCATCCTAGCACCCCCCCCCAACGGAGAATGCAGTTTCTTCGTGTGTTGTTCATCCGTACTCCATGTTTTATTTTTACTCTTCTTCTTAATGATAACTTATGCATTTGTATGAACTGTACTTCTACATACACAATTCGTTCCAGGGTTAGTTTCTGGAAATGCGTTCTTGTGAATCATTGTTCGCTTAGGGCCGGGGTTCCAAATGTTAATACACTCTATGCCTATTCACAGATTTTTCAATCAATTTTGTAAGAGACGGCCTAAGCCAGACAGCCGCGGGATGGCCTAAGCCAAACGGAGCATATTATCTAATATGGGCTATTTATCACGGGTCCTCCTTTTTAATTTGCTGTTAAACTTTTTTAATTTGCTGTTAGGGTTTTTTAAATTGGACTTCAGGTTTTTTAAATTGAACTTCAGTTTTTTTCAATTTGGTGTTCATCTTTTTTAAACTGAATCTGAATAATCAATAATTAAACTGAATAATTAAACTGAATGTAGTAATAATCATTTTCACGGGTGGTTAGATACATGCTCGGATGTAGTTTTTCCGCACTTTATTACATGGAAGACCCAGCTGTTTCGTATTGTACTTTTGCACCTATTCTGAGCTAAAATACAAACTTACCTTACGTGTTCTTTTCGAGAAAGCCCTCTTCCGAAAGGTCTTCCACTTGCTCGTGCTCTCTTTTTCTTTTTCCTCTGAAAGAAAAAAAAACGGTTTTAGGCACGGCCTTTTGCTTCAAAGTTGAGGTATTTTGCCCTGACAAACCTAGCCCTGCCAAGGAGGAGGGGTAACTTGCAAAAAAAGGAATCTCACTTCATTCATGAAATGCTTATCTCATTGAGATCCAAATGTATTGACAGCTAAGCTTTGGAGAGGCCTCTTCGAGCATTGTTATTTCACCTCGTCTGGTATTGATGAACTCGCGTGTTACCTACGATGTAGATATTGGCAAATCATTTATATGAATGAAACTCTTGACATGACCTGGGTTTTTACAGTTGAAGGGCTGCAGTTAACCAGGCATTACCCCCCCCCCACACACACACACACACACAAGTTGATCTGGTATGACAGATAAGTGTTTTTCCACGCTTCATTGACATACCGATACTAACGTCCTGTATGAAGCAGTGGCGTTCAAAATTTACTTTGATTGAAAGCAGGGCGCCAGATGCAGAATCGGAAGGGTGGTTGTTGCCCCCGCAGGACCGCGCTACTGCCAAATCGCCACTGCCAACGTCACGGCTAGCATTTGGCTTCTTTGGCTTCCCTTCCATTTCTGCGATTGCACGGCTTCGCAATGCATCGGATTCCGTAAGATGACAAGGGGCACTAGTCGGAACGTCAGTCACCCATGGCTATGTGACTATGGAAAATACTCAGGAGCAGGTTTTTTAGCCGTGTAACTTGGGCCATGTTCCTCACATTAGCGCTGGGAATGTCAGCTAGTTCTTGAATCAGTCTGCCAGACATATACAAGTTTGCATGCTCAAAGATATCGGTCTTTGAACGCCGAAAATGTTTATACATATAGACTTTATTTCCTCCTTGGTGGAAGACAACAGCAAGGCGGAATATATTTTTTACAAAAGAACAAGAAAGCGAATGAGGCATCTTATCTCGGCACCCAGAAATACGTAACATGAAATATTCCGCTTGTTCCTAGACAAATCGTACAGCTAAGCACAAACTATTCAGCATCAATCCTCAGATTTCAACCACATTTTGCAATAGACTTGACCACTCCAGATAACAGATGACCCCTCGAGTGGGTCCTTCATGCAGGAACACCGTGACCGTCACACTGCCAGCCAGCTCTCGTTGGCCCTTGCAGCTGCTAGCGCGGGATTAATTCCTTGATCTTGGCTTTAAGTTTAGAGTAACAAAATGTTATGGCAATGAATCGTTACAAGAGGATTAGTTAATACTTGTAGCAGTTATGAAATGCGACAAAGTCACGTAGACATATGTAGTAGCCGCAAGAAAATGTTATTGTCTACTGGCTTTATTTATAACATCTATAAAGAATTGCGACCAAGGATTCGGCAGACCAAAAATGTATTAACTGATGTATCTGTTAGCTATATTGCTTTGTTAGGAAACAGATCAAGTGCTATCAGGTCATGAGCTAAGGTCACACCACATAGACGGCTCCAGGGGGCAAGAAGGGGTACTTGCCCCCCCCCCCCATCAACCCACTGCGCCCCCTGAAATGATCACAGCACCTCCTGAAAGGTGGATGGTGGCCCATGAAATGTCGTTTCCGATCCCCCTCCCAGAATTCAGGTATCAGAGCCCCCATGATAGGATTTTGCTCCCCCTGATGGGTTTTACCGTCCAAAAGTGGCGCTCCTTGTTCCAGATGGCGCCCCCTGTTCATGTGCCCCTCCCCCGATCGGCAGTCTTATATCCGCCTACGTCACACAAGGTTACAAATTCAACGCACTGTGCACCAGACAAGGTTTCCAAGGATATCCATATCGACTTGTTTATACCTACTCCCCTCCAGTAAATTTCACTTAGGTCCCATCTATATCTACATTAACATCATCTACATCTCTCACCTACATCTAGGTCCCAATGTCAAGTTACTAGGGATATTTCACTCTTTTACACCATTATTGATATCCGATCTGTTATATGTGAGCCGTCAGTTCCCATTTGGCACTTATGTCTGATATATATCCCAGTCTTCTAAGCCACTGGTCCCGGGTTCAAGTCCCGGCGGAGCCTCTGAATAAGTTGATTTTATCCCCAAAATCTCTTCCAACAGGGTGAGAGTTGGCGACACCGTATGACCCTAACAGGTGGTGCGTCGCTAACCCCCAAAAATATTAAATTAGTTGAAGTAATTAACGAAAAGTAACTGTGGAATAGCCATTTGACATATTAATGATAAAAGGTACAAAATGAATACCGTCAAGCATTGTTACTACGGTTCCGCAGGAGGAAAATGTATTACGTGCACAAAATGTATGAGCTAATTACTCCTTTTCATCGGCGCCATTTACTTAGATGTATGAACGGATCGATGAGCAAACAAGTAGTAAGTTAGCAGAATTTCGCCTTCCCGTTTTGAGAGCACTCCTTTGAGGGCGATACGAAGTGTCGTTTGTGGCGAGGCATGATCAAAGAATCGACATAACCCACTTGGTCCAATCAACAAAAAGCTCAGAAACATTTTCGGATATAAGCCCGGATACAATTTCCCCTGCGGCTCCCACGGAATGGAGGTGGATCGAAGCTTGTGCTTGGGTGGGACCGGTCGGCACGTCAAACAGACGTTAGCAGGCCTCGCGTCAGCGCCCTCCATCGACGTCGATTCTCACAACAGCCCTGATTTGCCTTCTGCACCACATCACTCGATAATCTGACTCCACTGCTGATGTTCACTCGCTTTAACCATAGGTGGGAATGATGCCGTCTCTTTGTCTTTGTTTTTAAACCCATGTTGGCGACAAAGTTGCCTGTCTCGGGGCTCGGTGGCGCATTGATTCAATTATTATACTTTCAGACCGGATTGCCTATGTACAATGAATGCGGGCTCAATTTATGTGACGGAAAATCGGCTTTTGTGCCCATCAGGGCCGGTGAAGCCGATAAAAAATCTACAGAACCCATCGGTGGACACTTCCTATAATTTGGGATTCATGCCAGCGGGGGGGGTAGGATGACACTAATAAAATGAAAAATATCGGAACAAACCATGATCTGAAACTATTCCTCACCTTTGCTGGGTGTCCGGACCGGTAGGGTGTCCATTTTCGGCTGGGTGGGACTCTCCAGCATACTGCCATTGCCACTGCTGGGCACCCCCGCTGAGTAGAGACTTCGGCCGTCGGAGAGCGGGAGTTCTGGCGCGGGATCGTCGCTGACGACGAGCGTCGGCGGCGCACGAGACGGAGACTTGCGCCGCGCGCTGAAGAAGGCGGCCAGTGAGCGCCGCTGGTCGGCAGCCATCGCCACCTGTACTAGATTCTGGCCCCGGCACTGCAACAGACGGGGGCAGGGGTCAGCGTCGTGAGACCTGACAGTTCCGGTCAGGATAGCTGGAGGACGCAGGTCTCAACTGTCGAGATTATATACCTTCTCTTCCTTACTGGATCAGTTAAGTGTCGGTCTCTTCCTTACTGGATCAGTTAAGTGTCGGCTGAAGCAGATGGACATGAACAATGCTGATGGTATAGGGTTCATTATGTCAGATGAATGCATTTATGTCAGATCGAAAAAAATCCAAAAGCGTGGCCGAATTGATCCAGATAATTCTAATAAAGATATAAATGGATAGCATCGCCTTTCGCACCGATCACAACGTTGGAAGACCAGGGGATCCATTCATACCTGAATCATCACCATCTCCAAGCACTCCTGAGCTATTTTAGGGTACAATGGATGTTATTGCTAGAGGAAATTTCCAGCAGCTATACCAGCGAAGGTAAGTAGGCCACAGCCCGGGGAGACGCGGTCCATGCCGCACAAAACTGAATCGGGGCGTTCCGCCCCCGTGACATGAACAGGGCTGCAGTCCGTTGATGTAACGGAACAGGACACGACACTTCGGTCAACCTGCAGACGGGAGCGCTATAGCCCAGCCTCTGCACCGCCTTGGCTCAGCCTGATACTACCGCCGATGACTCCTTCCCCTGCTACTAAAACCGCCTAGGCTCATTCCCCTGATACTACCACCGCCTTGACTCCTTCCCCTGATACTACCGCCGCCTTGGCTAATTCCCCTGATACTACTTCTGCCTTGACTCCTTCCCCTGATACTACCGCCGCTATGACTCCTTCCCCTGCTACTACTTCCGCCTTGACTCCTTCCCCTGCTACTACCACCGCCTTGGCTAATTCCCCTGATACTACTTCTGCCTTGACTCCTTCCCCTGCTACTACAACCTCTTAGGCTCATTCCCCTGCTACTACAACCGCTTAGGCTCATTCCCCTGCTACTACAACCGCTTAGGCTCATTCCCCTGCTACTACCGCCGCCTTGACTCCTTTCCCTGCTACTACAACCGCCTTGACTTCTTCCCCTGCTACTACAACCTCTTAGGCTCATTCCCCTGCTACTACAACCGCTTAGGCTCATTCCCCTGCTACTACCGCCGCCTTGACTCCTTCCCCTGCTACTACAACCGCCTTGACTTCTTCCCCTGCTACTATAACCTCTTAGGCTCATTCCCCTGCTACTACCGCTGCCTAGGCTCATTCCCCTGCTACTACCGCTGCCTTGACTCCTTCCCCTGTTACTACCACAAGCTTCATAACCCATCTCCTCCTCTGTGAACAAAAGAAAAAACTATCGAAAATATTGTCATGTGATAGAAGGCCAGAGCTTCCTCCAGCTTCCTTTATCCAGTCTTCGGAAAGGCAGCCTGGCAGCGAAAAGAGTGAGAAACACCCAATACTAAATTTCGTATTTTGGGCGCATGAGAAAGAAAACTTGGGTGCCGGAGATTTTAAATGAGTTATACCAACGTACAAGTTACTCAGGACGACAAAAGCATAGGAAACGTGCGACGTGTCTGGCAGATGGGCTGTACCCTTCATATGCTAGCGCTGGAAGGCATTGCCGCTCTCCTCATATGGGTCTTGGATGCTTAGAATGACGGGAGAGAACACTGCATGGAAGGAACGCCGCCATGGTGCGTCCCAGAAATGTTGGAAGACAGGAGCTGCGATGCCTACCTGGGTGATTGGTAGTTTGTTTTTCTACCCGCATTTATTATCTTATTTACTTAGTGTTTGATGTTAGCCACACCTTTGCATGGTTTCCACTAACTTCGTCGGCACTATGATCACAGCTGGGAGCTATTGGACGAGCAGCTGCAGCACTTTAAACCAAAAACAAAACAACAATAGACCTCGCCCAACGGAGACGATGATTCTGTTTATGAAGGATGGAAGGGCAGCAGTCCCCGGGGAGATGCAGAAGGATCGCGAATAGTGGGAAAGACTGGTGACAATTAATCGCCTGAAGTTGTTAACGGTTTGGAGACAAAATGACATAGTCATGTTTAATAATAAAGATATGTTGTTGGTTGTTAACATGCCACTATATTATTTTAGAACATGGAGAACAAGGTCCAAAATACTACAACGTGCTTCTATCACAATATTATTATCAGGTCTGAATAGTTAATTTCAATTAGTCTGCAACGAAAAATATGAATCATATTCCAATTCATTTGTGTTGATTTTAGGTAGTGATGCTAATAGGGGAGCTTTGGATCAATTTTATCCACGAACCCTTCTGACCTCGACGGTCGCATTTTAAGGAACGCAATTTATTTAATTGCTTCAGAAACTTTATGTCCATACTATTTCACTCGTATCAGTACACTTAACTGTTTGATTTATCCAGAATTTATCTTATGTTTAATCAATATCCTTGTGGGTACTGAACAAAAAGAATTAGGATAAAAGAATCTAGCTGCTCCTGCGCTTAGGAAGTTATCAGTAATCTTCTCAAGGCACCACACGGTAAGGGCGCCGTCTCTTCGCCAAGATCGCTAAATTTAGAATCAGAACTATGCTCGGCGGATCATGAGAAATCATGCCCTTTATAACAAACGCATTTTCCGCGGGCACACCTCCTGACACAGCGACACCACAAGACCAGCTCACCTCATGGCGCGTGGCTGCCGCAGACCTGGTGCTCCATCACCCTCCCCGTCCTCCTGCTGGCGCCGCTGAGCAGCCGTCCGCCAACCGCTCTGGCCACGCACCACCGTGTGTGGGCCCGCCGCCGCCGCCGCCGCCGCCTCATCGGCAGCGTCGGCGCCAGCGACGGAGCGGCCCACCTCCTCCAAAAACAGGCCCGCCAGAGGGCGCCGCGGGATCGATACCCTACGGGACGTTGGCCGCGTTGTTTTGCGGCGATCGGGATGAGCTGTCTACCCGCGGTGCTCATAATAAAATCTGAACGAGAACAGAGCAAGCTAATGATTAAGATCGATACGGCTCAATTTCAGTCAGGAGTTGGTTTCCGAGGCAACAAAGATTTAGTGGAAGTGTAATCTCTTGTGCCGCACACTTGAGTCGATTGTTGATCAATCGCATGATATTTTGTGTGCACTTAAATGAAGTCTCTAGTATACTTCTCATATATTGCGTACATCTTCCACAAGGCTGGCTGCCTGCAAGGGTTTATATGACCTGCAAGGGTTTATATGAGCGATGAATTTTTCCAATCTCCAAGTACGGTGACATTCGAAAGAAGTTCTTACTAGATAGGCAAGGCCTAAGCACATGCAAATTTAGCATGCTAGTTTGAGGCTTGATGGCAGTACATATTCGGAAAATTATTATAAGCCCCAAAAAAACAACTTTAAACTTAAGGGCCTTAACCCTTTAATACGTTATGGTTTTGTTTTGTTAGAAAACAAAATTGCTCTCACTTCTCATCACCTCACTGTGGAGTGGGGGAGGGGGTTAATACTCCCACACCGCTGAGCTTTTCCAACCATGTAAGAAAACGGAAGAGCGATGCGCCGCCGCACTAAGCGCACTTTGTTCTTGATTAATTGCGCAGCTTTCCTTAAAATCTTAAGCTTGAGTCATCTCAGGTCAGTTCACCAGGCCAGGTCAAGTGATCTCTCCTCCAAAAATGTTTCAAGTGGCAGCGGTAAGAAAAGGTTTAATAAATTAGTCGAATATATATGTCACACGATAGACCCACCGAGTTCTACAAGTTGTGATATTGTGATTTTTTGTATCAACTACCATGGGTAAGGTAAGAGTCATTACCTCTCTTTTGGAGATACATGGGGAAACAGAAATTAGCTGAAAGACAATTTCTGCGGTAGAGACAGCTGATAATAACTTTTTATTTTCACAATCATGGTATCTCAAGCCGCTCTCCAGGATTATTTTGCAAGTGTGACAGCTTCCTGAGACCTCTGGAAGGTCATCTGGGACTACCTTAGCAGCTTTTCAGACTTGGATCAATAGCTTCGCAATAATGGAAATATTCTAACATTTTATTATCATAACAAGTTTGATCATGGTTACACGTGGAACATTATTCATACCGACTACATTCAGTCAGATGGTAACCATGATCTGACCTGAGTTCAGGTTAGTTTTACATTTTGAACTGGCATGGTCATGCCATACATCATTTGATTTGACGTAGCAAGATGAGTCGGATGAAGCCTAAAAGTTTTTTTTTTCTAGCGCAGCCTAGTCAGTCGCTAGAACCAAAACATATGATCTGAACTGTTACATGTTTTGTCCTGCCTCAACCTCAATATTGACCTGAGCCAAAATTTGCCTGATATAGTTTTCAGCATTTCTTACGGGTAACCTACGGCCTTTGGCTTTTTTTCGCTATCCTGCAAAGAAACCGAGATTGAGGGGCGAAGGCTGATAGGAGGCCCACTGATCATAAATTCTCAAACCCTCCGTTCACTCAGCCCAGTGGAGTGAATAGAGAGGGAGAGTGGCAGATTTTATTTGGCGATTAATCATTTTTACGCGTTTAGTACCTGCGTTTGTGTTTAGCATCTTCATCGGTCATTAAGTATGTTTTTCATGTTAGGCATCTTGATCCTTCATCGTCTTCTAGTCATCGTCATAGTGAGCCTTGAACATGGGTGGCAGAGTGTGCCCGTTTGGGCGGACTGAACCCGCCTGATTTTCCCCAGAGTTCTGTTAGCCATACACACAGCTGCTGCGGCCCGCTCAGAAATCTTTACGTTCTCGTTTGCAAGTACCCCTGGGTCCTTCTCAGGAACATCCTGCATAATGTACTTTCCGGGCATTACATAAGGTATTCTAGAACTTGGCAGATGCAGCATGTTCTACTTTTTGACATTGAGAGGCACCAGGTAGTTTTTTGTCCAGGCCCCTAGCTTGTTTAGACCTGCTGCAGACTGCCACTGTTAGCCTCGTTGCAAAATTCGCTGAAATGTGTGTGCCATTTGCGAAGAGCACTATCCCCGACGACAGCTTTCGTGACAGATAAACATACTTTCTGGCACTTAGCAACGCACCAACTGCTAAGGTCACCGTCGTTTGCCCGGGCTTCCACTGAGGGTGTGTATTTTTACACACAACGTCGAGTGGTAAGAAAGAAGTAGGATAATGTAAGGATGAACTGTCTCATTAACCACAAACCTCCCCACAAATTCATCACCCAGCATCCCCAATAAACTGTTTGCTCTCGCCCCTGTCTTTGCAGTCACGTAGGCATATGAGCCTTCCATAGTCAGCTAAAAGTCGGGAAACTCCTCCCCCTCCCCCAATATGCACACATGCCATACACTTCTCAAGAAATTGAGGCAACAGAAACACAGACTGACCCAACCGCAAAAAGTCCGCAATACACTGCGCAATCCCATCCTATATTCCACAACATACGTTCACGAAACATTCTTGACGCACTTAAATATGTCATACTCCCAAAATCCGGCATCTCATATCTTCCAACCATGTGAGCTAGCGTGCCACAAAATTTTCCAATTTAGGGCCAACGAAAAAGCATCACTTACAGCAAACGAAAACGTATCAGCAACAATGCAGAATAGATAACATCATACCTCATACCAAGAACACGAAATACGACTGAAATCGAACACTCGGTGGGCGATTGCCTCCAGTTATACGGCATCGCCAACTCCACACTGTTGACTGAGTTTTGGGGATCAGGATGTACTTGTTCAGATAATCCGCCGAGCCTTGAACCCGGGATCGGTGGCTCAGGAGTCAAGTGCTCTACAACTGAGCCGTGGTTCTACCACCTGACCTGTTGAAGCCCCTGCGAATGTTTTATTTGGCCTTATGGGGTTTTAAGACCCAAGCTGTCGGTACGTCCTAAAAAAACAAATATGATGATCTGCCAATGAGCCACGGATCCCCGGTGCGGTAGGTCATTGGCGAAAAACACGAACAGAGTGAGTTCTAGCACAGACTCTGAGAGCATTCTGCTTGTCATTGGTGCCCTCTTAGATACTCCACCGTACACCTCTGATGGTGTCCAGTTCAGGTCTCAGTCGATTGGAAAAAATCGTCTCTCACTCCGAAGTCGTTTATGTTCTGCAGCAGCAGAAGAGGCGCGGCTATTTGTGGAACATGGAGACAAAGGTCTTGGCAGGTGGCGACAGAGAGCCCTTCCTCTGGTTCGCAGGTCCATGTGAACGACCTCCTTGGGGCAAACTCATGCTGTTCGTCACCAGCCTCGGTGCTGACGTCTCGTACAATGAGCTTCATTGTCTTGGAAGGTAGAATGATGACACGGCTTGCAACGTTTTCGCGCATGTTTTAATTCATTTTCATGAATGGGACTGCCCCAGCAGTTTTGTAGTATCCAAGGTCCTTCCACAATTGAGAAGTTTCGTGAAGATCGAGTAGGTTGTAAACAAAACGTTTGGATAACATAAGGCGCGGAATGGATCAAACGAGGATGCATAATTGACCAAAGCCATGAAAACGTTCCAAAAAATCCCGCTGCCACAGAATTATGTTTTCTCTTTCACTTCTGGTAAATGTGTTATCAGGCATTTCCATAAAAGCGATGGCATTTACGAAAAAACATTGATTTATGGAAATCACGTGGTTTCCTCCCGAAACACAATATCAGTGAATGTTCCAAAGTTAGGCCCACCCGTCTCACCCATTAAGCAGATTGGATATAGAACCACCTCGTTTAATTGCAGCACTAAATCACTGCAACCACCATTGTCCTCAGGGGCCAAGCGCGAATCCAGTGACTCTTATGGCCACTGGGTTTCAACCATACGCGGCAGTCATTTTGAACAGGAACAGTCAGACATAATTGCATAAGCTCGCGCAAGCTGTACTGTATTGAACAGAGCGAGTTTGTCTGTCTGTCTGCCCGTTGTCTTTTTGGTCTAACCTCGCGCCGGTCCGACAGGCGTGCATGCCACATCAATTGAGTGATGTGCCTGAAACGGCACGCCTGCTTGCTCTGATGTGGCTGACGTCCAGTGTCTTGAATGAAAATACTATATATATATAAAATAAGTCAAGACAATGGTTAGGCTCATAATAGAGTTTGGGAACAATATCTGGGGCCGCTCGATGAAGGTGACAATATTTGCTTAAAGGAATGTATCTTCCAGCTAGAAATTTATTACAAGAATTGCGAAGTTTGGCGCATCAGGTCAGAGTAGAAGAGTCTAGACTATTCAATTTGTACCATCCAAGAAACGTCGTGGCATTCTCGTGCCATACAAATCCATATAGAAACAAATCAAGGTCAATATTTTGGTCAACGCAAAGTCTAATGGTTAACTGTATGTGTCCCTTGTGTTCCTTGCGTTTGAAAAACAATAAACTATTAAGCTAGTTAGGAGACAGAGCCTTCCGTTGCGTGCCTCAAGCAGTAAGAGGGATCTTGCAGGAAACAACCTGCAGGTGCATACGTACAATCACATACTTTAATATGAACCTGAATAATCCCTGGCAGTATCAAGAATTCGGACCCGATTAGACTTCCACATTAGGGTGCACCGTCAGAATCTTTAGTATTTAATTTTTGGGGCTTAACAACGCACCAACTGCCAAGGTTAGACGACGTCGTCAAGTCGCACCCTGTTGGGATGAATTGGGGGGAGAATTATTATCTGCGATATCGATAAAAAATGGAATCATGCACAAGATCCCAATAAAAGGGTTATGAGACTCGCCCGACGACAGAACATATCCCATAGGTAGTTTCCAGCGTGAAAGTTTCCCCTGTATAGGCACCATCAGGAATCACCATATAGCGACGGTCGGCCGGGCTGAAATGGGCTCATGCGGCTGCTCATCCTAATATCTATCTGGTGATAATGACTCACACACGTTAAAGTGAAAATAAGCATGTTAATGTACGAGAACAACATTTAGCTAGCTTCTTCAAACCGGAAGATGTACCCATGGCTTTAAGACAGGTAAACGAATACTTCCCTGCACAAATTGGTAGGCAATCGATGAATTTTGTCATTACTGAACACTGCCACGTTCATGAGATGCAGGTGTTTTCTATTCTCACATTTTCATCCCCCATCTTTCCATGATTTCCTCACAATATTGTAGGAATACTAAGAATTGACAGTAAAATCTCCCCAGCAGTGCTTCTTTCCCTTATCAGATCCCTAGCACTTCTGGAACCGGGGTGATGGATTTGAAGGCCTTCCTCACTTGGATTTGTTTTATTTCCTTTCGGCAAGGATTGAATAATTTTTTTCTTATAGCATTCTTCCATACGTCCAAGAATTAATTACAAAAAGATGCTGAAGCTCAAGTGAGGCAAATCTTTTCATCACTAAGGTATTTTACGGTAGAATATTCATAATATCTACCTGATCCGCTGCGCTATCTTCTCCATTTAAAATGATTCATTTGGTTTATTTTCCTGCCAAACATTTAATATGTGACATTGGCAACAACTCTGCTTTAGATATATCGATGTTTCTAAGACTGAAGATCTCTTCTCGATCCAGGAGGGGTTCTTGATGGGTTAACGCTGGCAGTACACTGCAGTCCCATACATAACCTCTCATGCTGAAGCGAGAGGGTGAAGGAGGAAAAGTGAGAGGAGAGAGAGAGAGAGTCGGAACGTTACAATCGTATCTGCCAGTGGACACTCTGCATGTGAACAAATACGATAAATTCATACACTGGCGACGGCTAAGATACCGTCGCCGCACCCACCTCATTAGGCAACCATGGCCTTGGAGGCGATTTGTGAACCCTCTCCGTTTTCTGTAAATGACTCTGAACCAGTTCGAAGGAAAGACTCATCGCTTTGCCTACTTTTCAGGTGATCAATTTGAAAAGTTCTATCTAATAGAAACATCAGATCAGATCAGATCAGGTCAAGAAGTAATGACGTCATCTCTAACCATATGTAAGGAGATTTCGCTATTCTAAGATGTAGCGGACCCATCCAGGGTGTTACTCGGCTGGTGGAAGAGCTGGATCAAGTTTCTAAACTTCAGTTGAAACCCCCTCGAAAAAGACCGGTAAGTCACAAAATAATTTAAGGTCAGGTCTATTTTAAGGCTACCAGAGGTCTTCAGAGGCCAGGCTTTGAATGATAATTTGCATCGATAGCTTTTGAATAGAACAAGATATAATAATTAGTCTGATATAATTGTGTCTAAGGAATCAAATGTTGGGCAACACTTTGAAAAAAATCTTATTTTACCTCAACATTGGGTTAACGTCATTGTGCCACCTCACATGACCATGACGCAGATCAATCGACAACTTTAGTCAAGATAAGCATACTGATCTGCTTGGCGTTGTTTCAGGTCGACCAGTTTCTGCGTTATGAAGGACTCTCTAAATCGGCCCAAATTTGATCCACTTTGGGCCCCTGACTCCTGTGACGACACGGTGTAACATATCTGGTTGGAGCAGCGAAAAAGCAAAGACAATTTCAGCGCCTTTCCGATTTTGTCTTCATCACCATTGGTTTCCGAGATCGCATGGGGAGGTAAAAAATGCCCTCTAGGTGCTTGAGTGTACCGAAATAGCTCGAGATGTGGCAGGTTAAAACTAGAATAAAATGTTATATTAGCAGAGCACAAAAGTAAGGGACGAGGCATGGCAGCCAAAGTTCACTCTTTTGCCACTCTGTAACATTTCTCAGGCTTGTATCGTTCCCTCGTCAGCTATTTGCACGGGACTGTAATTAAGCGGACCTGGACCACTTGGGGGAGGGGCGGGGGCTGGAATTCTTTGAATATTTAAAAGACAGCACAGCCTAGTCTGACCAGAACGTTTGAGAATGTGAAATAGATTCACTTGGCGCAAGAAAATATCGCACTTCAACGCGCTTCCACTGCTCCGCTGCATCACTGTAACTTTTTTAGCGATAAGGCCCATAGTATCTAGCATATTTAACAAGAAGTTACATGGAAAATAAGAATGGTCGTTTCTGCGACCGCAAATCCGGTGCACTTCTAATTGTTAGTTTTTTATAACATGGAAGAAAAACAAAGTAAGTACAACGCGAGAATATATTCTGTAAATTTGATAAGGCCTGTATGATCGGATTCAATTTTGATATTAAAGAAACTGAATACATTTTAGTAGCATTGCCTTTATATTTAACTGCTTTAATTATAAGTGTGCTCAGTGACCAATGCTCAATGTCCATGCTCAGTTCCCCATGCTTTCCAGCAGCTTTATTAGTTCCTGTCATTGCAAAGTCTTGTATATATACACACACATATATATATATATATATATATATATATATATATATATATATATATATATATATATATATATATATATATATATATATATATATAGACAACTAATAAAGCTGCTGGAAAGCACTAGGGAACTGAGCATGGACTGAGCTGGAAAGGCTGACGAAAAGGCATTCAAGACAATCATCCACAGCAACTGCAAACCCAGACACCCCAATGACACCATATCGCTTAACATCTACTACAAATCACCAAAAACATCATCTCTCATCATGAAAACAACCCAACACAAGACCAGACACCAATCAAACAAACCAATGTCATCTACTACTATGAATGCAACATAGGAGACTGTGCGCTCCAGCCAAGTAGTGGGTACATTGGGAAAACAACCACCACACTCAGCAGACGACTAACAATGCATTTACAATCAGAGGGGGGCCACTGACGCACACTGATAAATTTCACGACGAACCACTCACACGAAGAACACTAGTAAACAACACGACCATCCTCGCAAAAGGACATAACCCACGCAGACT
>JAOTON010000826.1:600000-852500 GCA_034440635.1 Lepas anatifera | reverse complement strand
CAGGACGGGTTGTCGCCGCTGGCGTTGTCCTCAGTGGCGTCGCCGTCGGCAGCGTCGACGTTGGCGTGCTGCATCGTGGGAGGAGGTGGTGGAGTCATGGGTGCCAGCGTCGCCGTCGACGCTACCATGTCATTGCTGCTTGCCGGGGATTAAATGCAGGGCCACAACTGAGTACGGTCTTCTGGAGAGATCGAAGAGAGAGACGAGGCAGCATGTTATTAATGGGAGGCTGAGTTATTAACGGTAAAGTATAAATATTGTAGTGTGGAAACTGTTGTGAATATCTAAAAGTTCTGTAGCCGAGTTTCATTGTCCTTAGTTTGTGATCATTTAAGTATTGAGCTGCGCCGACATCACTTTAAACCTTACATATACACTTGCCAAGGCTTATAATGTATCTCTCTGTAGGATTCGGAACCATAATAATAATTGTTGGGGTTTAACGACGCACCAACTGCCAGGGTCATACGGCGTCGCCAACTCTCACCCTGTTTGGAAGGGATTTTGGGGATCAGATCGACTTATTCAGAGGCTCCGCCGGGACTTGAACCCGGGACCGGTGGCTTAGAAGACAATGGTGCTATCCACTAAGCCACCTCATCCCCTAGGATTCGGAACCCTTTGTTTAATAAATCACATTATGATTACCGCAACAAATAACGGTAATATGACAGTCATGCTCCTAAGTTGTCGTGTTATGACACCTCCGTTATTGGATTTCAACGTAGTTAAATGTCTCTGTTCGTATTTCTTACCAACAGGTCATACAAATCAAATTATAGATGAAGTCAGTTTATGTTAAAGTCGGTGGTGGTCACTCGATGATTTCAACCCGACTTTGATTATGATATTTTGATAACTGGTGGAATTTTATATTATGGATATAATATATTTTGATAAATATTTTGGAACTGATGATGCACTTTGGAAAACTAGCTTTTCCACACAGCACTTGCAATCGCTGCTAGATATCCTAAATATGATCCTGCTAGATATCCTAAGTATGATCCTGCCAGATACTGCTAGAGATCTTAGTTAGTTAAGGGCTTTTTATAAGGCGTTCTGTGCAAGGCACCTTTGCCCGCCTCTAAAGTACTAGAGATCTTTGTAGATTTAAGGTGCGGAATCCCAGCCCACCACTTGTGTCTGACACCACCAAACAGCTGCTGATCTTCCGACGTGCCGCCCGTGCTCGGGAAGACAATGCTGCTTACCGAGACTTCAAACGCTGTGCTAATGCTGCTATCCTGCGTGACACTCGTGATAGTATTACGAGCAGGATCAGAGAGGTCAGCCGGAGTTCAATGTACCGCTGCAATCGTTCCATTGTCAACACCGCGTAGGGCATTAACAACAAAGTGCCGAACATTGACCTAGATAACCTGACCACTTACTTTTCTGAGATCGGAGTGAGAACTGCGGCAGTAGTCAATGCGTCCGGACTTACCGACAACGCTTGGCTGCCACGTGTTGTGGCCGATGGATTTTGTGTGCACTGTGAACAGTGCCAATGCAAGCAAGGCCTGTGATTCCGACGGTCTCTCCATGCATTTTTTAAAAAGTGCTTCGATGCTGTGTCACATGTTTTCTTATATGAATCATTAGCACCAGCTTGGTCACCGGCATTGTGCCGAAACCCTGGAAGCTTTCAGTCATCCAGCCCATCTACAAAGCGGCCGGTACACTTACTGACCCTTCCTCTTTTCGGCCGATCGCTCTTCGTTATCTGTATTGCAGAAATTTTTGAACGCATCTTTCACGGACAGCTCTATTCTTATTTCACCACTCGTCACCTCTTCTCCGAAGGCCAACATGGATTTCGGGCCAACATGGATTTCGGCTTAACCGCTCCACTGAAACGGCACTAGTCAAGGTAAGCGACATCATTTAGAAAGGCATGAACAGCGGGGAATTTTCCCTCCTGGTGTTGACGGACCTCAGGAAATGCTTTGACGTCATTGATCACACAAATTATTAAGAAAATTAGAGCTTTACGGGATTGATTCCAAATGGTTCGTAGGTTACCTATCACACCATTATCAATACGTCCGTATGACTGCTAGAACACCTCTTCACAGTAGTTTCAACCAACACTTCAGGCCCGGTCAGGTACCTCATGTCGGATACCAATATTCTAAAGCCACAAAATATCCGATTGGCGTATGTCAAGGTAATTGTTTGGGCCCCCTTCTATACTCCATCTTCTCCAATGACCTCAATCTGTAGGTTAATGCAAACGTCAAAATTGTAAAGTGTGCCGACGATACCCAGCTCATCATTACTGGTAAAAACACACCCTACAGCACATGATTTGCGAGATGGAAGGAGCGCTGACCATGCTCGACGTTGGCTCACTCAAAATTCTATGAAGATAAATTCAGGAAAAAACTCAGCTTCTGGTCTTAGAAACTCGGGAAATGCTTCACGATCTTTCCCCGGTAACTCTGTCCGTGACCGGCGCGATGGTAACTTAAGGTCAAAGAGTAAAGAATATAGACTTATTTATGGACAACACTCTTTCGTTCAAAAGCCACATAGATATCAATTTGTTGATATGTGCACCGGCCAGCTCCTTGGACTGCATCATGCCCGGCACCGTCTACCTAGGGGTACCATTAAACCACTTGTGAACAGCCTGATCCTGTCCGTGCTGCGGTACTGTGTAAGTGTATGCGGCAGCTGCACAGCGCAGCGTGCGCATCGAGTGCAGAAAGTTATCAATTTCGGTGCTCGTGTGGTTACCGGCCATAGAAAGCACGATCACATCAGCGACGCAGTACGTGACCTAGAGCAGTCGCCTGCACGTGAACTTGGAATCTACCACTCCATGTGTCTGCTGAAACGAGTGATGGTAAGGGGCGAGCTGGGTGGTCTGATGCTTCAGTTCGTAAGCAGGCGAGAACACGACTCTCCAGGACAGAAACCTGTACCTCACGCGCATGCGGACTGAGAATGGAAGAAGATTGTATGCGAGTAAGCACCGTGCTGCGGTTTGGGATAGCTCACTACTCAGTTTTAGTTTAAACGATCTCAGAGAAAACATATACGCAGTGGGGGGGATGTACGAAGCTGACATCGGCCCGATGTATGACTTTTAATGTTTTTTTTTGCTTTAACTGCATGAATGTGTCTCGGAGTGAATTTGTATGTTATCTCCTACACCGCCTGTTCTTTGACTTGGGCTCACTAATAGCCATAGTAATGGTTGAGTTCCGTGGTGTTAAAACAAATAAATAAATAAGTATATTAAATATATATATATATATATATATATATATATTAATGTTCGAATATTTCGGAAGAAGTCGTTCTTTTATACAAGCTTCGTTGAATATTACAGCTTCTTTGGCGTTGATAAGTTTCTTCGTGGTCGGCTCGAGTTTTCGTATTAGGCTTCGGTCATTCTCGTCATACTGGTGTAAAACATTAGAAAAAGACATAATTCGACGTTTCGTCTTACGTAAGACATATTCATGTTATTTTGACACTACAAGTTTCAAGTTACATAATAATAAACACACAAGTAAGATAACACTGGTTAATGTATCTCACGATGAATCGCATTTCTTTGTTTTTTGTTTGTAAAAACAAAGAAATGCGATTCATCGTGAGATACATTAACCAGTGTTATATTACTTGTGTGTTTATTATTATGTAACTTTAGTATTATGCTTTTTTGTTTGTAAAAACAAAGAAATGCGATTCATCGTGAGATACATTAACCAGTGTTATATTACTTGTGTGTTTATTATTATGTAACTTGAAACTTGTAGTGTCAAAATAGCATGCATATATATATATATATATATATATATATATATATATATATATATATATATTCGTATAGTTGGGGAGCAGATTCTCTTTAATGCATTGTTCATTAAATACAATTGCTTGTTTAGCCGCAGAAAGTTTTTTAGATTTAGATTCAATACTACGAATAAGTTTAATGTTATTTTTGGTATGTTTGTGCAAAGTCGTAGCAAAAGACATAAAATAGGTTTAAGTTTCACATAGTAATATTTCACCAAGCTTATGGCATGATCACACACAAAATCGACGCTCTTTAAAAGTATTAATCAGTTTGAATTTTTGAATCCTAATATGAAAGCGCACAGCATATCGACAAATGATCCTTCAACACAAAAATACCAAGCAAACACCTCAATCACGTCTAAAACATCACATATCACAAATAACAGGAATAAAACACGCTTACAATGCTTCCTAAATATTCACCGAATATTCCTATCATATAGGGGAAGGTGTGTGAGTTGTTTGGTGTGGATGTTGATGATGGATGACGTGTCCCGGATGTACAGTGTTTCTAGTGTCGTGAGTCTGCAATGATCAGTGCACTGTGCTAGGACTGTGGTGTTTTCTGTCAATATGTTTCGTGTAATATCTGTGTTGTGGTACTCCTGCATGTGTCGTTTAGGTGATCTTTCCTGTAGGTGCATGGTGAGTCGTCTGCTGAGAGATGTGGTAGTCATACCAATGTAACATACCTTTCGGGTTGCGCAGTCCCCGGCCTTACATTGGAACTGGTATATTACATTGCTCTGCTTGAGTGTCGTGCTCTTCTTTGAGATGTTGTTTTGCATAATGAGATTGGATGTCTTAGGGCTGCTGTAGTAGATGTTGAGTCTCAGTTTGGTGTTTGGATCTGTTGTTGTTGTGTTTTGCGATATGATCTTCGTGATGGCCTTTTCATCTTGTTTCCAGGATGGTGTTAGAAAGTTTTTGTAGTAGAGGTTGATGCATGTTTCTGTTGGGGTGGATGGGTGCTCAGCATGTTTCTGAAGCATATTCTTGACCACAGAGTCAAACATAGTGTTGCTATAGCCATAGCTATAGCCATTGTTGACTTTGAAGATCTATGCAAGTTAAAGGACCAGGGAAAAATAGCCCTCAACCCAGACATTCAGGTCCAACTCCAGGCTGAAGCAACTCAGCGTAGACATCGTGTCAAGACAGGCATCCTCACCCCTTCTCTACGAGAAGCTGCTCGTGAGCTTAAAGCCAACGAAAACATAGTCGTAAGGAAGGCTGACAAAAGTAGTATATTTGTTATTCTTGATAAGTCTGATTACCTAAGTAAAATACGGTCAATATTGGAGGATAGATCTAAGTTTAAACGGATAAGTAGGGATCCTACATCTTCACTTAAGACTCGTCTAAATAAGCTTATAAATGTAGCGAATGCTGAGGTTGACGGTATTCACTTCCAAAAGATAACAGGTGAATTCGGACCAGGATATCTATACGGAAATGTCAAGACTCATAAGCAGGGATATCCACTTCGACCAATAATATCCCAGATCCCTACTCCTACCTATCCAGTTGCCAAAAAGTTGAATCAAGTTATCACTTCTTTCATCCCCGAAACACACACGTTGAAATCCTCAGAAGAGCTGGTTGATATACTAAAGGTAAACAAACCTAAAGGAATCTTGGCATCTCTTGATGTTTCTAGCTTATTTACTAATGTTCCAGTCCAGGAGACCATTCAGATTATACTTCAATATGTATACCAAAACCCTGAGCTCCCACCACCACGTCTTCCAAAAGCAGTTATGGAAGAGATGCTGCAACTGTGCACGATGGAGGCTCCATTCAAGTGTCAGACAGACAGACAGACAGACATATATTTTCATAATGAAACATACAAAAGTTTTCAGTAATTTTTCGCGATTGGTGCAAAAGCACGAGTGCTTATAACACGCACCGCTCGCACAGTCAGCCCCAGACGCCGGCCACCACCACAAGAGGACCACCCGGTGCCGCTGCCTAAATAGACCACGTGCCGCTCCGCAGCGCCACCTCCACTCCAACCCGGGCGCTGAGAGTCTGAACTTGAGTATATTCCTGGCTTCAACTGTCTTTCTGTTCAAAACGCTTGCTTTGAAATATGAATTTGAAAACAGATGCTGCTACTCTTTCCGCGTTCTTGTCGTCTAGAGGAGAGCCATGAAGTAGTATATTGAGTTTAGTTGAATGGTCTAGGCTACTTAACGTGATTTGTGTTGCTTCGAATATATCTCTAAAGAGTTTTGTTCTAGCATAATGGAATAACGGACAATTAAGGAAGTAATGTGATGTGTCCTCTTTTCTGTGGCCGCAGGAGCAGTGTGGAGTTTCGTTAGCTTGAATTTGGAATTGGGGGGCGTTTAATTTGCTCATTCCCACTCTCAACCGAGCTAACAGGTAGTTTTCTTTTATTGCCAAGGGAGTAGTATAGTGGAGGTGGAGGAGTGCCAAAAATACATTTTACTTCCCTCTTAAATTTCTTTGTTGATGTGATTTCGCGTATGTTTTGAGGCAAGAGGTTCCACTGCTCGATGGCTGAGGGGAGGAATGACCTCTTGAAAGTTTGAGTTTTATGGCGTGGCACCGTTATAAGTTCGGAATATCTTAAGGTTCTAATCACGTGATTTGCTCTTGGTTCTGGGATTATACTGCGAATGAATTGGGGTACAAATGAGTTGTGTAGAAGGTTATGAAAGAACGTGATTTTATTTATTTTTCGACGACATTCTAGGGACTCCCAGCCAAGCTCTCTGGTCAGTTTGTCAGTAGGTGTCCGTAGTAGAGTCCCTGTCACTAGTCTGGCGGCCCTGTTTTGCAGTCTTTCAAGTCGGAGTTTGTCGTGGGCTGTGATGTGACCGTCGTAAATAATGTCACAGTAGTCGAAATGGGGTCGGACATAGGTAGAAAAGATGTTATTCAAAATAGGTCTAGGAAGATACTGAGCAAGAGGGTAAATTGGACTTAAGGTTACATTTACTTTTTTGATTATTTGGTTAATGTGTTCCTTAAATTTCAAATCGTTGGAGAGGGTAACGCCAAGGTGCTTGTGCTTCTTCGCCACTGGTACGGGCTCTCCACCGAATGTGAGTTTCGGGACGGATGGGTTATTTTTTAGAGAGAACGTTTGCTGGACTGTCTTTAGTGCATTGAAAGTAATAAACCATTTTTTGCCGTACCTGTGTATTTTGTCTAGGTCTTCCTGAAGTGTCCGTTGAACAATTGGGAATGTGTCAGTCGTATGGGCCGCGTATAAAGATGTGTCGTCAGCAAAACAAAGAATGTCGTTCGTCGTTTGCTTTGCAAGAGAGTTAAGATAGAGAAGTGCAAGGAGGGGGCCGAGAACAGATCCTTGTGGACAACCAGCATGAAGAGAAAGCGTTGATGAGGTCGATTCTTCTAAGGAAACATGTTGTCTTCTGTCTGTCAAGTAAGAAGTGAGCCAGTCCGAAACGGCTGTCAGTCCGAATTCTCGTCTACATTTTTCTAACAGTCCTCTATGCCAAATTTTGTCGAAATAGCGCGAAATGTCTAAATACACTGCAGTGAAGTCTTGTCCCTTATCTAGCGACTCGTTCAATTTGTGCGTCAGGTAAAAAAGTTGCATATGAGTGCCATGACCCGGCCTATAGCCACTCTGCCTGTCAGTTAGAAGATTGTTGTCGGCCAAATGTTTGTAGATTTTCCGAAACACTATCTTTTCAAAAACTTTCGATAAACAGGAAAGAAGACTAATGGGCCTATAACAGGAAATATCAGAAGGGGATCCCTTATTTTTGAAGATCGGTTTTACTCTGGCATGTTTCCATGATGTGGGAAAAATTCCGTGTTGTAGGGACTTATTGAACAATTTTGCCACGGGTTCAGCGATGAGAATTGCAGTTAGTTTCAGAAGTCTGGTTGATATTTCGTCGGGCCCTGTAGATTTGTGGGGGTGTAATTTATTTAATTCCTGAAGCACTTCTTGCTCTGTGACTGAAACGGGGGCGATTTCTGGGACTGGAGAGTCTGTTGGCTCTGTTGGAATTATCTCCGGTTCCTGTATGTCCAATGTTGATTGTTTTGCAAAAAATAAATTTAGGAGATTAGCCTTTCGTTCGTTGTCTGATATTAAATTTCCGTCCTCATCCAACAATGGGGGAATTCTACTGTCTGTCTTTCGTCCAGTAAGGTTACGCAATATTGAGTGGTACTTGTGTGGATTACTTTTGTACTGGAGGAGTTGGTTAGTTTTTGAAAGTATGTATTGTTTTTTTAGCTGGCGTAAGTCGTTTGTAACCTTATTTCCTGAGGGAAAGCTCTATGTACAAACAGATGGGGTGGCGATGGGCTCACCCTTAGGTGTACTCTTCGCCCAAGCCTACATGTGCCATGTTGAGAGTTTAGCGCTAACTGTGGTAAAAGTTAAACCTAACCTCTATTACCGCTATGTTGACGACATTCTTGATATTGAAAATAGTGAGGCTCTAGAAACATTAAGAACAACACTTACAAGTCACCCTTGTCTTAATTTCACAGTTGAAATGAACACTAACGATAAACTCCCGTTTTTAGACCTTATGATCCATGGAAGCGACGAGGTGTTTAAAACTGATGTGTACAGAAAGGAGACAGACGGTGGACGGTGTATGAATGCTAACGGCGACTGCACTGAAACCTACAAAAGAGGTGTTGTGCGGGCCTATATTCACCGGGCTCTAAAAAACTGTTCGACTTGGAAACTGTTCGATCGCGAGCTGACCAGAGTTCGCCAGTTCTTAGTCAACAATGGCTATAGCAACACTATGTTTGACTCTGTGGTCAAGAATATGCTTCAGAAACATGCTGAGCACCCATCCACCCCAACAGAAACATGCATCAACCTCTACTACAAAAACTTTCTAACACCATCCTGGAAACAAGATGAAAAGGCCATCACGAAGATCATATCGCAAAACACAACAACAACAGATCCAAACACCAAACTGAGACTCAACATCTACTACAGCAGCCCTAAGACATCCAATCTCATTATGCAAAACAACATCTCAAAGAAGAGCACGACACTCAAGCAGAGCAATGTAATATACCAGTTCCAATGTAAGGCCGGGGACTGCGCAACCCGAAAGGTATGTTACATTGGTATGACTACCACATCTCTCAGCAGACGACTCACCATGCACCTACAGGAAAGATCACCTAAACGACACATGCAGGAGTACCACAACACAGATATTACACGAAACATATTGACAGAAAACACCACAGTCCTAGCACAGTGCACTGATCATCGCAGACTCACGACACTAGAAACACTGTACATCCGAGACACGTCACCCATCATCAACATCCACACCAAACAACTCACGCACCTTCCCCTATATGATAGGAATATTCGGTGAATATTTAGGAAGCATTGTAAGCGTGTTTTATTCCTGTTATTTGTGATATGTGATGTTTTAGACGTGATTGAGGTGTTTGCTTGGTATTTTTGTGTTGAAGGATCATTTGTCGATATGCTGTGCGCTTTCATATTAGGATTCAAAAATTCAAACTGATTAATACTTTTAAAGAGCGTCGATTTTGTGTGTGATCATGCCATAAGCTTGGTGAAATATTACTATGTGAAACTTAAACCTATTTTATGTCCTTTGCTACGACTTTGCACAAACATACCAAAAATAACATTATACTTATTCGTAGTATTGAATCTAAATCTAAAGAACTTTCTGCGGCTAAACAAGCAATTGTATTTAATGAACAATGCATATATATATATATATATATAAATATAAGTTACAATGATGTTTAGGCGAATTTCAAAAACTAAATTTATAAAAACATTATATTGCACCACATAAACGCGTTTCGTATTCACTTCATCAGTATGCAGCACAATATAAGTATGAATTCATACTTGTATTGATTCATACTTGTGTTGTGCTGCATACTGATGAAGTGAATACGAAACGCGTTGATGTGGTGCAATATTAAGTTTTTATAAATTTAGTTTTTGAAATTCGCCTAAACATCATTGTAATTTATATTTGTCACTATGAACACAACATATATATATATATATATATATATATAACTTTCCTTCAAAAATGTGAGCTTGATAACCATAAATGGATAATTAACTGGGTAAGTTCGATCAAGCGGTAATGATAATGGTGACTCTTCGTAAGAGTTCAGAAGAGGGCACAAATGCCTCAAATGCCTCAGCTGATGCCTCAAATCGTCCAATCTCTAGTTTTGTCTGTTGTTCGTTACTGTCTGTGCGTTTACGGCTCATGTAACCCTACTCAGATTCGCAAAATTCAAAAAATCATAAACTTCTGCGCCCGGGTTATCAGCGGACGTCGGAAACACGACCACATTTCCGGTGTTGTTGAGCGGCTGAAGTGGCTGGACGCCAACAGCCTCATTCACTATCACACACTTTCCTCACTTCACAAAACCATTCGCACTGGCACTCCACCATACATAGCTAACACCATAGGCCCACCACGCAACACCATTCACAACCACGCGACACGCCGGTCAGCGGAGCTGTCCCTCCCGCGGATCCGGACTGAAGCCGGGCGGCGTAGGCTGGCATACCGGGGGGGGGGCAGCTCTGCTGAACAAGCTGGATATAGGAGAAGACGTGCCTTTCAAGGCAACTCTAAGATGTATGCTGCTGGAGAGACAGATGAGAGAGCTGCAGTGATCGGATTTGTTTTATGTATGATTTTATGTGTGACTACTCTGTATGCATGATTTTTTTCTGTCTTTTATCCCAAGTTTTTATCTTATCTTAAGTGTTGCCTTCTTTTAATGACTAACGTGGAAACACGAAAAGCCACCCCATTGTTTTTAACTCGTGTGGATTGTTTCTTAATATACTGAACTGAACTGCCATGTTAAATTTGAATTTAAACAACTTTATGTTCACTTATGAAATACTTGTACTCTTCAGTCATTTTCTAAAAAAAGTTTTAGCTCAACAGTAATGCACTTTTCACCTGAAAACTGCAATACAGACAGAGCAAACAGACCAGCTGTAGGTAGCAAACTTGGAAAATAGGCGTATCCATAGATATCTACTATGACTGTTATAGTATATCGTTATGCATGGGTGGAGATCCCGGGGGGTTGGGGGTCAGGACCCCCCTGAGTTGGAAATCGAGAGAACCTGAGGGGTCAGCCCGGGTCCTACACCTTCTGCTCTCACAAAATATTTTCTGACCTATAAGTAGTGATAGCTAAATTCGCTGCATTTGTGTGATCGGCTGAGTCATAATTTGACCTATCTGTCCCTTTGCATCTTATTTGTAGAGGGGTGCTAGAGACCAGGGCGGCGCCACGGCTTTCCGTCTCGGCTATGCGCCAGGAAAATTATGGGACCCCGAGCTGGTCGGAGGTATGTACCTCAGCTGAACTATGCAGCACCCTAAGTCGGTCTTTCACAGTGGGTACGTGTTTTAGCGTTGGCCCATGCTCTTACCTTAACACGCACATTGGAGAGGGGTCTGGCGTCAACGAACAGTGGAGGGTCCTTAAGTGCCCCCTCCCCGAGATCTCGGAAACTAAGAGGGTTTGAAATCACCCGTTGAGAGGTGCGTGATGGCGATGGTGATCTACGTTATGGCCAAGCTTCGTTGACCTAGCTCAGTATCTTCAAGGTCAAAGGAGGTTGTAAAGGTCCCTCAGCTGAACTAAGCAGCACCTTAAGTCGGTCTTTCGCAGAAGATATAGACCGGCTGGGAACCTATTGGGAAATGCCATGATTATGCAGAAAAACGATAATGCACTGAAAGTGAATTAAGGTCACAGAGGTAAGGTCCCACTCAATGTCATCAGAAAGCGTGAGGTCAAGGTCATTCAAGGTCAATGACTTATGATTAACAAGACATTCCCAATAATGTACAATGTGACTGGCACTGTAGCAGCCTTTGGGCAGAACTGAGGGTTTCATCTTGAAAAAAACCTTTGACCTTGACCAGTGACATTGACCTTGACAGTGAGTAACCAAAACTATGAAGTCATAGCATCGTATACGTTTGTGAGTAACGGCATCTGTCCGGAACACTGGGGTGAATAACCTGGGCATGAGACCCTGAACTTTATTTCGGGTGACTTCGACATATAAGCCGATATATGAAGTTATTTTTTATTTCCTATGTTTCTATAATAGGCGTTCTGAGCTTAGCTCCTATGTCCACCTCTAAAACATCGTGGGATAATTTAAATTGAACCAATTTTAGGGAAAAGCAAAATATAATTTAGAGCCTGGTCATTCTCAATCTAATGGAGTAATTTTAGCCTATTTGTTAGCAATATTATATGGCGTTATTACGTCACCACTCGATCTACAGTGCAGGCGAACTGGTGCGACTGCGCGATTGTGACGGTCTCAAAATAATGGTCTGGATCACCACGTCTGGATCACCACGTCTGGTTTAGGAGGGACCGACCCACTCACGGAGGAGGAGTAGCATGTGCAGTTCGGACTCAACTCTTCCCCACGCGGAGAACTGACCTGGAACCCGACATGGAGGTGCTGGTGCTGCAGGTTGGAGCAGTGCGGAAAGTTCTTGTGGGTGTCTGCTACAGGCCGCCAGACCAGGACACTGACATTGCCAAACTTACAGACCTCCTGGGGAGACTGAGCGATTCCGGCTTTCCCTTTCTCCTGGTTGGAGATGTGAACTTGCCAGAGATTGAGTGGCCCTCGGAGGCTGAGCCAGTGCTGCTTCGGAGGTCAAATAGGGCCATCCAGTTTTTAGATGCTGTTAGTGCGAATGATATAAAGCAATCCGTACACACCCCTACCCGCGGTGATGCAATACTGGATCTTGTTTTATCTCGTGGGGGTGAGACCCGATCTGAAGTGGTAGACGGTACGTTCAATTCAGACCACTACGAAACAAGGTCATTTTTTCGTGTTACTGTCACCTGTATGCCTAAAGTCTCACGAACTCGTGTTTTTAACTATCGAAACGCTGACTTCGACGGTCTGCGTACCGTCCTCAGTTTGATTCCCTGGACCGTTCTGATTGATTTAGATGTAGACGCAGCCACCGCACTGTTTTATGACTTTTTAAATGCTGCAATCGCTGACCACATACCTACTGTTTCCTTTTCTCGCCGTTTTCCACCGTGGTTTGACAGCGACGTTAGGGCTGCCTTGAGACGAAAAGACGCCGCCCATCGCCTGAAAAAGTCTGTGCCGTGCCCAGAGCACAGCAATGATTTCTCGAGAGCCAGGGCAGACTTTAAGGAAATCACTGATACCAAATACAGGGAGTATCTTCTTGGACTTGTAAATGACTTCCCCGATAACCCCAAAAGATTTTGGTCGTTTATCATGGCTCTCAAATCATCTAGGCAATCAGTACAATCATTGATGCAGAACGGCACAACCCACAAATCTCCCACTGAATGCGCAAGTCTGCTCAACAGAACTTTCATTTCAAAATTCTCAAATCCAGTTGTACAAAATTTTCCCGACTGCCCAACACTTCAACCATTACAACTAAACCGATTTGCTGTACCACCCGGCAAGGTGTTGGCTTTGATTATGAGTATTGACGGGAACAAGGCGTGCGGGCCTGACGGTCTCAGCGCACGCATTTTGAAGGAGTGCGCCCATCAGCTCGCTGTCCCTATAGAAATTATATGCAAACTCTCTGTGAACCAGGGAGTGTTCCCGCAACTCTGGAAAGACGCCAATATTATACCCATACACAAAAAAGGCAGCAAAACATGCGCAAACAACTATCGTGGAATCTCTTTACTCCCACTTTGCTCCAAAATTTTAGAAAAAGTAGTTTTTGATGAACTGCTTGCTCATTGCCAACTAGCAATCCCGGTATCACAACACGGGTTCTTACCAAGACGATCGTGCGTGTCAAACCTGAGTGTATTCTTACACCACGGATGGAGGTCGATCCAGGAGGGCGCTCAGACAGATGCTATCTACACTGATTATTCTTCGGCCTTCACAAGTGTCAATCATGCATTGCTTCTTCACAAAATTAAGAAATCCTTCAATGTAACTGACGGAGCGCACTCCTGGATCGAATCCTACCTCTCCAATCGTCGTCAACGCGTCGTCATCGACGGAAAAATGTCTGACTGGGCACCCGTCCTTTCAGGGGTGCCGGAAGGTAGTGTCTGTGGCCCTTTACTTTTTATATGTTTTACTGCAGACCTACCACACTGCATACAGACGCAATGCGTCATGTACGCTGATGACGTCAAGATTTTTAATCGCATAAAATGTTCAGCCGACGCAGATGACCTGCAAGCGGACCTGGAACGACTCTCCGCGTGGTCGAAATCCTGGCTTTTGAAATTGAATCCTTCAAAATGTCATGTCATAACGTTCACCCTTCGAAATTCCCCCCATTTTGGCCGGATATTCATTGGATCATTCAATTTTGGAGCGCCGCACGGAGACTCGGGACCTGGGCGTCCTACTTGACACAAAACTGACATTCTCAAATCATATTGACTCAGTAGTAACACGAGCAAACCGCATGTTGGGGCTTCTTATAAGAAGCATGCAAATCCCACAATGTCGGCACGGCGGTAGACTGAGATGCCAGTCAGTCACAAGTGCGTACTTTGCTCATGTCCGGTCCAAATTGGAATATGGTTGTGTAGTGTGGGCTGGAACAGCTGTCACCAACCTGAAACGCCTAGAACGGATTCAGCATAAGTTCCTTATGTGGTTGGCGGTGAAGTCGGACAGACCAATCGCAGTCACTGACTATAACACGCTTTTACTACATTTTAAGCTTCCTTCAATTCGTTCGAGACTCGCGCAATATGACTTGCTTTATTTGCATAACATTTTCTCTGGACGTCTTGACTGTCCCCATGTGATGGGATGTTTCGGGCCTATTAGTGCAGGGGCGTGTATCGCGAGTACAGAGGCTGTGGAATGTTCCATACGCCAGAGTGAACACTGTAAAGAGGTCTTTGTTCTGCAGGATTCCGGTGCTCACTAATGATTTTCTCAACTCCAGCAGAGATGTTGATTTTTTTGACTCAACGCATTTCACCTTCAAATCGGTGGCCAGACAATTCGCGAATAGCCTAGGGCCATTTGTGTGATTACAATGAGTGCGCTTTGTGACCGTGGAAATGTCTTTTGTTAGGCCTGTAGGCATGTATATGACCCGTTTTTACACTTTTACAGATGTTTAGATGTCTAGACCGTCGTTTAATGATGTATTGTTCGTGCTACTACGCTTATATAACTTATTTACCTTTTTTACCACTTGACTGCACCTGTAATTGGGATACATCCTGTTGGTGTTTACGCAAATACAAACATACAAACATACAAAATATAAGTCTGAATTTGAAATCCTATAAGTAAATCAATTGAACCAATTTTTTTAATTCGTTCACCAATCGACGCACTCATGCGTTCTCTCAAATTTGGCCGAGTAACGTATTCTGGCGGCGAACGGTTCTCCGGGCACCTTGGAAAATAGATGAGGGCACTTTAAGACATCCTGAACTTCACGTGTTAAGGTCACCGAGCGGTGTTAGGACGCCTGAACTGGTGTGGCCCCCTGAGTTGATTTGGCGCTCCTTGAGGTGATTCAGGGCCTCTTAGCTTGACTGGGCCTCTGAATTGCCGTGGAGCCCTCGCGTTGGTATTGCTCCCTCCTTTAGCAGTTTTGGGATCCTGTGAAGTTCTAGTCCTCGGTCTCTGAAATAGACTAAGGCCTGCGACTGGTTTGGACCCCCGGAATGGTGTGGGCCTTTGAGCTGGTCTGGACCTTGAGCTGGTCTATGCCCTTTACATGGTCGGGTCCCCTGCAGTGATCTTGAGAACCCTGGGCTAAACTGAACCCTTAAGAGTTGGGACATGAGTCCCTGAGCTCATCGTGGGCCGCTTATCTGGTCTGTGGCCCCTAAACTTGTATGGGGCCTGCCAGGTGGTCTTCGGACCCCTGACCTGGTCTGCACCCCTGAGTTCAATTTGTGCATCCTGAGATCAATGTTTCGCAGGGGTCCTGGGGCTGTTCAGGGGCCCGCTTATCTTGAGACACATGGGCCGATATGGACCCGTGAGTCTGGTACCCTGAGCTCTTTGGGTATTTATATTGTCCTACCCTCCTGAATTGATATTGGGCCTCCTTCAGATGTTTTTGGGACTACTGAGATGTTCTGGAACCCATGAGATATTCTGGAACCCCTGTGTTGGTTTTATGCCTACTGAGATGGAGCTTCACTAGGGGCCCCTGAGCTGTTCTGGGGGCTCTTGAGAAACTCCTGCTCAGGAGGTTCTAGACTTGAGCTTGAGGCTCCTCGGTATCGTCCTCTGAGTTTTTCTGACCTCCCTGAGCGGCTTTGGGGTCCCTGAACAAACCTGGGCCCCCTGAGTTGGTGAGTTCTCTGGCGTGATATTGTGTCACCTCACCTGATCTGGGGCCCCTTTAGATAACCAGGCCCCTCACACTGATCTTGAAACCAATGTGTTGGTACTGGAGCGCCCTGTGCTTGTCGGGACCCCTTAACTGGTATTACTGGTTACTAACTGGTTAACTTGTCTTGGGACTTCTGAGTTGGTTATGAGCCGCCGGAGAGGGAGTTTTGCAGGTAGCCCCTGGACTGTTCTGTGGGCCGTGAGAGGATATTGCACATGAGCTTACGGGCTTGGCCTTAGACCCTGAGCTGGCTCAGGGTCATGAACTGGTCTAGGGCCCCTAAAATGATTTATCTAAAAGGTCCCTGGCTTGGTCATAAGGCCCCTATCTGGATTGGTGTTCCCTGAGCTGGTAATGACCCCTGAGCTGGTATTGGGCCCTTTAAATGGGTATGGGTCTCTTAGCTTGTCCATACCCTATTAAGCTGATTTAGGTCCCTTGAAATCGTCGGGGGCCCAACTGGTCTGGCCCCCTGAGTTTTTGTGGGCCTGCTGATCCGATTTAGGGCCCTCATAGTGGGTCTGGTCCCCTGAACTGATCTGAGGCCCTTTCAGATGGCCAGGGTCCCCTCGCTGATCTTGGAACCCCAGTGCTGGCACTGGCGCTTTTTGAGCCGTCAGGGGCCCTTTATTTCGTCTGGAACCTCTTAACTCGTATGGCCCCTCTCGGTTAATCTTGGGTTCCCTGAGTTGGGTTTGGGTCTCCTGAGAGGGAGTTTTACAAGGAGTCCCTGGGCTGATCCGGTACTCTGAGAGAGTATTATACAGTAGATTAATGACTTTGTCTTGGGGCACAACTTGGTTTGGGGTCACCTTAGCTGGTAAGGGCCCCTGAGAGGAGCTACATGAGAGGTTTTTGACTCGATCCTATGTCCCCTATCTGGATTAGTGCCCCTTGAGCTTGCAAGTGCCCATGGGTTGGTATCAGGTCTGTTTAACGTATGGGCCCCCTTGTGCTTATTTGGAGCTTCGTGAGTTCGTCGAGGCACCCAGCTGGTCTGGCCCTCGTAGTTTGTATGGGCCTCCTGAGCTGAGCGTGTTGGCCTGGGCCTCATGAATTGACACTGGACGTCTGGAGAGAGTTTCGCAAAAGACCACTGGGATGTTCTGGGTCCTTGGGAGGATATTGCACAGGAGTTAACTGGAGTGATATTGGGGCTCAAGCTGGTTTGGGCCCCCTGAGCTAAAAAGAGCCACTGAGGTAGAATGTCAAAGGAAGTCCTGAGCTAGTCTAGGGCCCCTGAGAGAAATTATGTAAGAGGTTCGTGACTTGGTCGGAGGGCCCCAAGCTGGATTGGTGTCCATTGAAGTGGCATTGAGCGTGTTTAACTAGTATGGATCCAATTAGTTTGGGCACATTATGCTGATCTCGACCCCCCCCCCTCTGAGCTTTTTAGAGCCCTTAGCTCGTCTGGCACTCAGGGTTGGTGCTGGGCCCATTTAGCTGGCCTGGGGCCTACTGAAAATATATTTTGCAGAAGGTTTCTGACTCTGATCTCAGGGTCCCTGAGCCAGTGCAGGACCCCTGAGAGACAACATTGGGCGTCTGTATCCACAGTCATGTATCGGAAAGAAATCGTGGTTGTAAATGGTGTGTTTGCAGAAGGCCCGCTCTTTGTTATTCGCTCTGGTGTCAGTACTCGGTACAAAGTTATGGGACCCTGTGTGAAAAGTGATGGGAGGAGGGGGGACAAAACATACTCCGTCATCTCCCACTCTCAAAAAAGGGGGGACGCGTCTCCCCTCTCCTTTCCCCAGCGGTGGGACCAATGATTCTATACACAAAAAAGTATCAAGAAAGTGGTTTAATGATAGCTATTCGATTTTTCATACATTCAAGGAACGAATTTTCGCGGCATAATTACTTTTTATACAATTTGCTTGTATGGTGCAGTTTTTTTTGTCTTGGAATTTGAGGGGGCAAAACCATCGAGTGAGAGAGAGAGGGGGGAAAGAAGCTTAGGCAATGAGCCAATTTTACCGAAACAGCATACAAGACCTAGCTATCGCCATACTGTAGCATGCCTCATAATTTTTTGGTGATTGATTTATACCATCAAAATATTCATATGGTGATAATCGTTTTGGGCTAAAATGATGCGCCAACTGCTGGGAATTCTCAGAAGGGGAATACGCTAGACTTGAGCATTGAAATGTATTTTGATTTCACACACTAATGTTGCCTACTGCTAACACGTTTTCATTGAGAACTAGATTAAAAAGCGTACGGGACGTTATAATCTCTGTCCTTTCAAAGACCGAGTCAACGGCAGAGGTATCGATCCGTATCTCATTTTAAGTTTCCGGAAAAAATCTGATTAAATGCTCGAAGTGTCTTGAAAAGCGCATGTAGGTTTTACCCAAGATACCTTTACTTAAAGGTACGTTCAAGAGGGATTCCTCCACGCCCGAGTGACGTCACATGGGCGTGGAGGAATTCCTTCACCCATGGTCCGTGTGTCAAAGTGCTGCTAATGGCACTGCCCGCCTACGAATTTTTGAGAATACACGATAATTAAGCTTATCCAAAATGCAATAAACAAGCATTTGATTTTCGATTCTGGGCCTCTTTTTGCGAATATTTGGCTATTTAGTCATTTAATTTTCCCATGCTATATGCTACGAGGTGTGACGTCACATCTGGTATCTGCGCTGGCTGTTGGAGGGGGGCTGGGTTTTACCTCCCGAGGAAGTCATGATCGGCTCGTGTAAACATCCTACTATCATAGGGTTTCATGCGTTATTTATAGACTTTTCCCGAATTTAAGTGTCTTCTTTTTCTTACGAAAAACATCCTCTCTTGCGGCCTCGACTGGACCGGGACTCCCCCTGATTTGAAAAGAGATCTCCACCCCTGTCTTTATGGGCATATCTATCTGTCGTTAAGAGAAGGCTCTTGCCCCGGTCTCCGACGTTTTGTCAGGCAAATGTGAATCGATCTCCTCGGCCACCTTGTTGTGGACGGAACGACAGGTAAGAATGGACTCAACTGAAAAAAACCGGCCCTCCAACTCACTGAAGGAATTCTCTTGACTGTTCTCAATCGGTTCCTTCCAGGCAAAAATCCCTTCTTTGTCCTCTTCAGTGTTGAGCTGGAACCAGTGCGAGTTGCCCTTTACCGGCACAAATATATCAAAGTTCATAGACGTCAGGTTGTTTCCTCTGGGCTTTACGATGTCTCAGCCCATTAAAAGCACCCACTCCAACGCGGCTAAACTTGAAATGGTCGTGCTACAGCGCTTGGACAAGCTCACGAACAACTGTTACGCGCAGAGGAGAGGCTCGTGTTTGTGACCCGCTTGGACGCTCCATCAGATAACCATGCATCGAACTCCTTAACCATTTGGATGTGGACGATGATGCGTGGGGGGGGGTTGAAGTCAGTACTAAGGTTTGGCAAAATAGCGCGAAGTTCTTATCTGGACTCTCCTTGCCTCAGTCATTCTTTCGCTTCTGGATTCATTAGCATCGTCCAGCTTCTCCCTCGCCTGCTTTCATTTATTGCGTTGTATTTGCCCACACAAATTTAGTCGCATTTCAAGTGCTGTTTTGATGGATATGCAATTATCAAGACTATAGCAGGAAACTGAGGAGTATATACCGTCAAATAGAACTTCTTTTGCGGATTTTTAAAACTACCTATATTGCATGATAGGGTTTAAAGCTTCGCTGTGAGAACTCTTTGTTCTGGATGAAGCTTGACAGTGCCCTGTTTACCGGCTGAAAGTGAAGATTTTCGCAGTCTATCGCTGGAATTTTGGGCATTGCAAGACAACAACAATTTGGCAAATGACGAATGACATTTTTGTGTAAAAATAGATTCCAAAGATATCAAACTTCATGCCGTAAACACAAAAGTATTCGCACGGCAGCCCTGCTAAGATACCGAAAAAGGCAATAGACGGTTTTGAATTGAAAAAGGCGCCCAACTAATGATTTGTCTATTAAATATTTGAAATATACACATACCACTGTATCAGAAGTAAGGGAAAACCAGGTAATTGGTCTCCTCAAATTATTTACATTAGCTGAAGCAGCTTGCAGCGTGAAGCACTGCAGTCAGTTATTAGACTGATCACCATCAGCATAGTTAAAGTTTTGGATCACATCGATAGCTTTTAGAGCGGTGTGAGGATGGAAATGAGAAGAGGTGAGTGCCCCACCAAAATTTTGAAAGTGCTGTCACTATTAACACTACCATGACCAGCTGAAACCGCAACGGCTACTAGCACTAGTTTTTCAAGAGTTTTAATTCAGTTTCACTTTATTTACCAGGGGAGCAAATAATTTATTTCAGTTTACATCTCATAAAGCTTTTGGGGGTAGTCCCCTTAACCGGCTGTGGGTAATTGCAGCAGTTTTAAATTCTTTTGAGTCCGCTGCATGCTACTTTGGCTATTTTTGGCTATAAAAACCACTCCTGTTAGTCCGCTATCATTTGAAAAGTCCACAAGTAGCGGATTAGCAGAGTAGTGGGCTAAGTAGAGGACAGCCCAGTCCGAAAATGATCAATTCAATCGCTTCGGATTTCAGACAGACCATGGACTTGTCTTGCAAGGCATATTTGGTAAAATCTGAAATAAAAATATAGGAAACATACAAATATACAAAAAAATCAGCCAACACCCGATCACATAATAGGGTTCACACCTCCTGTGTTGAACTTTATGTGAAAAAATTAAAGCAAATTAAACCCAAAGAACCCAAACCCTCTGTTAAAACCTGTACCACACAAATCACACCACGGCGTTGTGCGGCTCGCGACACGACACAATCCTTGTATCAAACATCTGATCAGTGTCATCACTCGCAAAGCAAATTATCAGACACAAACATTATGTGCTCCATGGGGAAGTGAATCAGACTGGCTCATGGCTTGTACCGGTGCCCTTCCTTCAGATAATTGAAAGTGCCGGCCACGTCACCCTGGCTTCAGGGGCGTGTATTTCCGAATATCAGTGGGGACGTCCAAATTTGAGAGATTTGCCTTTGTTTTGCATACCACATAGCTATTTTTTAACCCTAAAAATGATTGACAATATAATATGAATGGTATTTTAACGCTAACTCTTTATTTCATCGCAGATGCCAGGAAAATCTCGAAGAGCTGTTAAATCACAACCCCGCATGGAATCGCTCATTAAGGTTCGAGCAACAACCCGCCACTATTCGAGACCGTTTAGCTACCGTTTCCACTGACATGTGCTGTGCTAAACAGATTTCACAGTTACATTCTAAGCACTTTGAGCATGCTATAAAAAAACAGTCATTCAAAAACTATCAGAGCTCGACAAACTTAATTCAACGTTGTTTCATGTTTCATTAGTTTGTTTTCCCATCCTCGTGTCTAATTTCAGTACGCTGAATTATTTCGGTCAATTTACGGAAATTCTGGCCTGAAAAATCAGTATCTCCCTAAAGCAAGTATTTGTTTTTCTATTATTTACCATTTTCAATGCTTGCCACGACTTGTGAGGTCACCCACTGCCTCACATCCCTAGATTAGATCTAATTCGAAAGCTAGGTGTTGAACGTCTTGATCTAACAACGGTACACAATTTCTGACAACTGATGATAATATTAAGCAATAACTAACTAGGAACATGACGTCACGCAGGAAATAAATAATGGAGTACTGTGGCATGCAAACCAATTTCAGGCCTGAGAATAGAAAGCCGGACAATCACGGTTAGAGGGCCGTGCACTGTGGTTTCTGACCACCTGGAGGCCGGGTGGCGGTGGTATCGAACAGGGTGATATGGGAATGGCCCATGCTGAAGGAATACAGTGATATTGATGCCATTAGAATATGCAAATTCACTCATGTAGTGGCCTTATACACCCTGTGATTCCCCTGGACTCTCTTGTTTACACGGTCAGAACTACGTATCCCTCTGCTTCAAATAGCCATTTTGACATTTTGAACTTCCAGTGTTGCATATGCTTGAAATGTCAGCTAGACATGGATGTCACATGTACCGTGTGTGTTGCATCACTGAGAGAAATTTTCACTAAGTTACAACCTCGTAACGAGGGCTACAGAACCCTAAAGTTTGTGTTCTAAATGTCTGCATCATTAGCAAGCATTTACCAGTTTTTTACTCCAAAACTAACATTGCGGGCCCAAAAGTTAGCACGAGAACAAAGTTTTGACCAGGGTTGAGATGGTATTAATCATCGGCCATCGTATTGCCACGAAGTGCCTACAATGCTTAAAATGCAATAACCAAGTCTGTACGAAGTCTTTACCATGGCCTACAGGTGTGCTAGCATTTCTTACTTTAGTAACTTATCGCAAGAACGAGGCTTTGACCATGGTTTAGTTGGTGTTAAATCAGTCACCATCCTATCGTAACTAGATGCTTACCATGCTTGGAATGCAGAGACCAGGTCTAGACAAAGTCTTCAGTCGGCCTCATTCTAGTGACTGAATTAGGAAAGTACGATTTTGGGTGAATTATAAATCAGAGAATAGGTCTACAAAAAATTCCAAGTATATCATTGATCACTATTTGAACCCCAATAAAACTCCTCTTCGTTCCTGCTGAAAAACACTGATCGCATCTGAGGTAACTCCCCTTAAAACATGTTTCCTTTGTTGTTTTTCTTTTATTAAGAGCGATCAATTTATTAAAAGAAATCAAACACATGACTATCACAGATCGTAGTAGTTGCAAAATCTTTGCATGAATGAAAATAACACCTGAAAATCCTACTGCAATCATCTTGGCCATCTGAGCCACTCCAGCTCAATCACCTGAGCCTCTCCAGCTCAGCCATCTCCCATTACCATCGCATCCCGAAATTCTTTGATGATTCCAGAGGGCGTTTACGTCCTTTGCAGTGAGGACATTGAAGGCCAAGAAGCGAGCTGTTGTTTTGGTCCCTTTATTTTCCAGACTGAAGACAAATTGGCATATGATCCACATGAAGAGGGCTTCAATTGGCCCATCCACCACCACCACCACCTCCACGTCATTTACTGTGTGCGCTCTCCGTGTCGCACCCACAGCCTGGATGTTATCATATACTCGCCGAATACCCACTCCAGGGCCTTTGGAGCTCGGGCTGAAAATGAGACGCGAGGCGGTTAGGACACCGTCATCGGAAAACCGGAGTGCGGATGTATTCTTTGTTTGCGTTCGAAAGCTCTTGACGAGACGAATAACCATTATGCAAACTTTTTTATTAAGTCAATATTGAAGTCACCAGAACTCAAAGAAGGTTCCAAACAGTGGCCGAATCAGGGGAGGGGGCGAAAAAGGCAGCTGATCCCCCAAACGAAAAAGTTGAGTGAAAAACCATACTCCCCCAAAAGCCGTCGACTTTTAGTCATTTTTCCCCGGCTCCTGCTCCTTAAGTCTATAAGCAAGGTTTTGGTGCTTTAACTGAACCATTCAACTTCAAACAGAACCAGTCAACTTCAGTGCAAGACGAATTGTAAAGCATTGGATCTAGGTCCTCTTGATATCAAAAACCACTTTTGAGTGAATGATCCTTGAATAGCAAAAGCAAACATCTTGTGGCCAAATCTTTTACCGGTATTTTTTTCTTTTTGACTTTGGTTGTCCCCCCTGAACCTACCGGCCAGATCCGGCACTGGTTCCATATGCCTGAGAATCCCTGGCTACACCCATAAAGCCATTTGTATGCAATGGAAGAAGTTTCGAAACACGTAGGTATGTACCTAATTGGACACTTTGCATTCCAATGCAGCTGCTTACCTTGCAAGTCCAATCCGTTTCCAAGTTCACACCACTTTAGCGACTGCCTGCTCCCAATGTCATAGGGCACTGACACTGAAAAAGATTGGTCTAGAATATGCCTAAATAGCCTATGCGCTAACCAAAGAAACTTTTCCACCGCAATCCGCTAGCTGTACTAACAGCGTCCCGCGCACACTCCCCGTGGCCTGGGTCCTTAATACCAAAGCAATAAAGACACTAGGTAAAACTTTGGCCGGATTTAAACAATGGACCAATGGGTGCACAGTTTGACAGATGTTGGAGGCGGGGCCTCGAGACCACCTCGAGACTAGTTTTCTTTTACATAAGCATTGAATATGAAAAATCGTTACATTTTGGATTTTTCTAATTTAATTGATAAACAAATATTTTATCCAAAAAATCCAAGACAAAGCAGTTTCTTTGCTGACTTGGTAGTCTTGGTAAGGGGGTAAACGGTGCAAAGAAAATGTCTTGCTCGTGCTTGAACCCAACACTGTACCACGAAAAAATTCATTATTCTCCTTAATTTGGAGATAGTTAATAATTTGTGTGTTTTCAAATTATTTTTTCTATTAGTTCTAGAATATCTAAGGTAAATTTAATGAATATGTTTTTGTAAAATATAGAGATTAAGTGAAGCCAAATCAAGTTCATTAATTGGCATCTTTCAAGACCAAGGAACCGCGCGCAAGTCAGTCGCGCCATTTATTTGCCGCCACATGTGCCCACCATTGTTGATTTTTGTTGTTTATTGCCGCAGTTTATAATCTATGTTCAACTGCCCTGGCAAGGGCGATGTATATTGCCGTGTGTGTGTGTTGTCTTTTCTATAGCAAGTTTGGGGAGTGATTGTCAATATTTTCAAAGTTACTTGATTGTCCAGGTTTGTGCTCATGGCAATTAGTCGCACAGGTAAAGGTGTGGTTCTCGTCCCTAGAAAGAAGCGATGGGGCTGCCGAAGAAAAATAATCTGGAATGAAGGGGAGGCCAAGGGAACAGTACTTGCTTATGCAGTACTTAAAATACACTTGCAATATGCAGAGTTCAAATGTTGCACTAAACATCCAGCAACGATGCATCTGTTTCTTTTCACCCATGCATGGTAAGTGGTCAAGTTTCCTTTTCCATGCTCAATGATATGCTCTCTTGAGTATGTAGGTATAAAATCCATGTCTAGGTGCTCCACACTGAAATTGAATTTGTGAAGTTTATCTCTGATCAGGTCAAGTGGTAAATTAGTGTCAGTGGCTAGTTAGCAGTGTGCAGTAGTTTGGTTTGTCTGTCAATAATCTGGGGACGGGTACTGGCCGTGCTCTGCTGTGTGACATGGTTGATATGTTTATGAAACTGTCATAACACAGTGGGTTCATAACTATTTGGATGTAATGTCTTCCTTGGTTCCATGGTGATGTTCATTTATTTAGTTCCATTAGTTTGACAAAGTCAGTTTTCTTTGGAGCCTATTTGCTATGCTGTGGATGTATTAAAGCCAAATATTATGAAAAATGCATTGATATAATGATAAGACAAGGAGTACAATTATGAAAATATGTATCACGTATAAGTGTTGTCTTTACTTGTGTCGCGTTGGGGAAATGGTGACCAAAATTTCCAGTAATAAGCATGCTCTCTATTCTGGGCACTGTGACCCGTAGTTGAAAATTCTCCCTCCAAAATTGACAATGTATGTGGCAGCACCTCTGTGCTGTGATACTTTCATATTAGGGGTGTTCACGGCGCATGTGTACAGTGTGGACGTAAACATGCCTCAGGCTATGTAGGCCCTGCCCATCTGTGCCATGACGTCAGACTCATGTGTACGGTGTGCACGGTCAAATGAACAGAACGAACACATGTGTTTGGTGTCTGACGCATGAGCCCTGGATGCTGAGCTTCTGAAAACACCATCATCAACAGTATAAATGTCATTTTCCTATGACTGTTTGCAAAAAGACCAACAGCCAACTTGCAAGATTCTTTCATCAGAACAGGCACCGGCTAATTCTAAAACCGTTGGCAGTACCAAAGGAATAGAGACACTGGCAGTACGAGATATCCTTGAGGAAGGGCTAAATACATTTCTATATTTGATTTTTTTCACACAACCACGTGCCTAGAATAAATTTCCCTCGAGCCACAGTCCCTCACCCACGATTGATTCCTCTTTTCAACTTCCAAATGGAGAACTGACGGTTTCTGCGGCCCTCTGCTTGTCGGGATCGCAATGTCGTAAGCGCGCCACTTGCGTCGCTTTTTTCATGTGTACGGTGTGCACGGTCTCCAACCGTCCACACTGTACACAGGTTTGTGACGTCATACCCTCTTCGCGCCAGATTAGGCCCCGCCCCATGACCTAGTTCTGCTCGACGCTGATTGGCTGTACTCAGACCGTACACACTGTCCACACCGTACACATGCGCCGTGAACACCCCTATTGCTGTATTCTCTAGGGCTCATTGATAAGAATAGTACCTGCCTCAAAGTCTGGTCAAAGTTTTTTTAATTTATGTAAAAAATATAATTTGAATCATTTTTCTTAAATCATTAAATAAATTTTGTTAATTATTTATGCTTATTACTGAGCTGAAACCATGGGCATAGTACTTTCCATGCAGGAAGTGAAGCTCTACTCCTGCCTAATTCACAGAAGAAGAAATCACACTGCTTGATGGTAGAATCTTGTATTAATTGATGAAGTTGCACTTGCCTAGCAAGGTAAAATGTTTTAAACAACATAATTACTGCATTGGAACATTATACCAGCTGATAATCCAGAGAACAAAATTATTTGTCCAGGCATTACCTTTTAACATTTTGAATATTACATTTTGGTGTATTTTGACTTTTGCAGAAAGATCTACACTTTCATTGACATCTCTCACCTGCTGAAGCTGCTGAAGAACCACATCTTGGGCCAGGATCATTGGCTTCAAGGTCCAGAAGTACCAGTACTGGACAAGGACTTCTACCAGCCAATTTTGGCCAAGGACAACACCGAGTGACAGCCTTGCCATTCTCTTCAGTGGGAGCACATACAGGTGCGCAGTAAAAAGTGTGTGTATCAAATTCCCGTTCACTCTCGTTTTTGTCTCTGTTAAGCGTGAAGTTTAAGTGATTTCCCTGCAGGAGCGGATTCAGGAGCACCATTGGGGGAGGACGCGGGAGAAATTGTAAAGTTTTTATTTCAGAAAATAAGCTCAAATTTTTGCCATTTTGGAGAAGCATGGCTGCTTACCCTCCCCCTTGTGTCTGCTAGTGTTTCCGTAGCATGTGGACTGATTCTGAACGCGGGAGCACACTTTTCCATCTGGTTTAAAACATTTGTATGATTGTTATGTCCCATTCAACTTGTAGTGACAATTGATCGTATGACTATCAAGTGAAAGTTCAAACTTAACTCAAAGATTGGCATAGGCTGATCCAGGATTGCCGATTGGGGGGGGACATCTTCCCGTGGGGGGCGCCAATTCTGACCGGCAAACTTATGAGATGGGCGCAAAATGCTATAGGTGGGCGCTGATTTTCGCATCCTGGGGGGGTTTGGGAAGCAACATTTCAGGGGGGTGCCATCGACCCTTCAGAGGGCGCTGACTTGCCCCCCCCCTGGATCTGCCTATGAAGTTTAGTAATTGACTGAAGCATGGTTAAGTGCGTGTGTAAGCTCAGGTCACTCATTCAAATAAACATATTTTATTATTCTCGGGCATCGGGAACGTAGTAGTTGCTTATAAGCGAGTACTTTTTATCTCAGCTAAAGGTGCGGAAAAAATAGTAGGCGTGACTACCATTGGTACTTGATGAACCGTGGATTAATTGCTGGGATCGCTGGACTGTGGATGACTGGTGTGGAAAAATCGGAAATCAGAAAGGCCCGTGGTTCCCTAGTGAATAAAAAGAGATAATGAACCTTGCAGTGGGTAGGTCAAAATATATTTTGTCAGTTTTAAGTAAAGACCAAAGTGTGAAAACTGGATATATTTTGTCTCCGGGTTTTAAGTTGAAGAACCGTAAATCACCGGCTTGTGAATATTTAACAGAAGTGTCTGCTACTTGCTCGATATAGCGATATATGGGATAAAACTGTTCGCGTATGGCATTTGCTCATCAGTCGATAGTTTTGATGGTGAAGTTAATAACAAATTTCTCCCGTCAGGTGACTGGCCTGGAGCGACGGCGAGTACGCCCCGCAGCCTAAATGCTCGACGAGCGTGTCGGAAAGCGTCTGCTCCATCTATTCAGTCAGCGTTTCGCCAAGCAGGCTTAGTTCATCATCACCTGCGATAAGGTGTTTGACATCTGTAGCTCTCGGTGCATGCTTGACGGCAGGGCTTATCGGTCGGCGTTCGGCTTCGAGTACACTATCGTTGCTCAGTCACCTCTCCTATCTAGTTAACGCGACTAAATCGGGACTCCTGGCGCGATGAAAGCCAGAACAGGTTCATCATATCCTTAACTGCTCTGTGAGGTCCCCACAGCATTATTAAGAACATATACGGCGTCAAGTACTTTCTGACGTCACGGGTGAACCAGGACGTGGTGGAGAACTTCTTCTCACAGGTCAGGGTGTTGGGGGCAGCCAACACCCACCCAACGACGGTCGAAGCCAAGACTCGTATGAGACTCTTGTTGATGGGACCTCACCGTCCGTGGCCGCTGGTTCTCATGCCAGACCATGGCCCGCTGGAGTCCCAGTCCTGCTTGATGAAGAAGAACCAACTAACCTGGGTGCGGCTACCCTGCAGCTGGACTCTGACAGTCAGTACTGAAGAGTTTGACGTCGCCGCTGTGTTATGAGGTGGAGAGGTTGCAGCCTTGCCCCGCTCCACATGTACAAAGAACAGGACTGACGGGATGAAGATGACCAGGACGCCGCCGCGGAACCAGCTGCTCCGACAGAAAGAGGCATATACCGAACAAATTTTAGGCAGGTGCTGGCTTACATGGCGGGCTTTATTGCTATGTAAAGTGTAAATCTGTACAGCTCTATCAAACATATCTCATCGGTCGTGCTTGTAGTAAATGATAGTGGGGATCTGGAGTGGTTGCCACGTCTTAGTCGGAGTGTTCTCACAGTACCAAATGAAAAGTGGCTTAGACAATTAAGGGAGCTTAATGTTTTGTTTTGTGTTATCCGTGAACCTAGCAACATGGGTATAAAAACAGGAGTTATCCTCTGTTTTGCTTTTGGTATGCTAGTTAAATTCCCGGACCTTAACACGCGCATTGACGGGGGTCTGAGCCACCTTCGCATTGACGGGGGGCGGGTACCCGCCCCCCTAAGATCTCGAGAACCACGGTATGTAGCAAAAAACGGTAAACGGCGTTGGGCTGCCCATCCACTTCTCCATCGAAAACATTTGAACCATTTTTGTCAGGTCACATTTAAGGTCACGAGAGGTCAAAACATGCCCGTCATAGGGATAACATGTAAATTCAGTTTTTCGGCCATTACATCTGAACAAGTAAAGTAGAGCACAACGACTTGAACTATATGAATCCTCTTAGCAAGCCGAATCGAATGATATATAATTTGACCTTGCTAGGTCAAATCAAGGATTTGACCTGACCTGAGGTCAGGTCAGGGTCAAATTATATAAAATGCACATCACTAGAACCGCAAAGCCCAGGCGAGTGTAATGCAGCTAAAATAAATGCTCTATCACCATCCGTTACTGAGTTATTCCGTAAAAACCATTTTCCCATGTATTTCCAATGGAGAGGTCATGCCTCGTACCTGACCTTAGGTCATCGATATCAAGAATACCGGAACATATTTTAGAGAACTCGGTGGGGCCATTATGTGATATGAGTTTCAATCGGATAAGTTCACCCTGCTCCGACTTATGCTATCTTAAACTTTTTTTGAGGTCGGGTCACTTGACCTGTACTGGTGACCTGACCTGAGATGACCTAACCTTAAAATTTTCACAGAAGTTTTAAAAATGATGAGGGAAAAGGTATACCAAGTACGGCTGCGCTACGCGCTGCCGTTTTTCTGTTATCTCCGAAAAACCCGAGGGGGCGGGTACCCGCCCCCGTCAATGCGCGTGTTAACGAAAAGATAGCGCGAAAGTACGCGGTGACGATGACTCACATTCGCGTTAGGTGTGCAAACCATGTAAGAATACGTATGGAAATTAACGCAGCACTACATTATTCGTGTTTACGGCGTTGTGATTTCTTTCAGTCTGTGTAAACCCTCCGTTCTTTACTCACACCCATCATGAATAGATATATGGGCATGGACTGCGTATTTCAAAATGTTTTTTTTTGAGGTAGTGCTGGTTTAAATTGTGTTTTTCCTGAGAAATTAGCGCACTATATGATATCGAAGCCTCGTCGTTACCCCCCATAAACATAAACACACTGCACTGGTGCATAGATCTTGTTCCACGATATTTACATAAGCGTTAAAAAGAGTTAAGTCGCATTCTGTAAAATTCCTTGCCAGCATTTTTTAACGGAAGTGCCTCCCAGCTCTGTTGTGCTGTGGCCTTCAGTGTAATAAATTTCTCGGAAAATAGACCATTAGAAATGTTCCTTCTCAGTATATGACTGATGAATACTAAATTTCGAGACAATAACTTTGGATTGAAACATGTCTAAGAAAGAATTTCCTAAATGCCCGTTCTTTCCTATTTAAATTTTTGCGATTGTGGAGAAAAAATCTGAAAAATTAAAAACAGAAGGCCAGATTCCCGCTCCCAGAAAAAAATAGCTGCCACCTCGGATCCCTTTGATCAAGCACATTTCCCTTACCGACTGCCCTCGTATTCCCATGAAATGTCGCGGGGTCCAATGCAGTTCTAATTTGTTTGCTCGCCCAGTGCATTCTTGTAATTCCCCAAGATGAGGGGCATACATTATCTTCCATAGGCGGATCCAGGATTGTCGATCGGAGGGGCACCTCCGGGGGTGCCATCCGGACCAGGGGGCGCCACTTTTGACCGGCAAAACCTTTCAGGTGGGCGCCAAATCCTATCGGTGGGCGCAGATTTTCGCATCCTGTGGGGGGTGGGAAGCGACATTTCAGGGGGGCGCCGAGGGTCGATCGGGGGGGGCACGTGCCCCTTTGCCCCCCCCCAGGATCCGCCTACGTTATCTTCAGGAGCAAGTGTGGATTTGGCTTATTATGGCAAATTGCTTCGCAAGAATTTCCCAGGGAATTCAGGGGACAAGGCGTTCCAACGATAGAACGCTTAAATCCCTGAAGCCACCACGGCAACAGAGATGTCTCCTCACCCCCCCTGGCATGCGAGAATTGGTGTCTTGTAAGACAACCATCCCCCACCCTACCCCAAATATTCTTGGAACAATGTTGGTGGCTATCCGTGCGTGACATCTGGCCCATTGTCAGAACCAGGGTATCTCCGGGCCGAACTCTACCAGCAGCGGCTGCAGGATGTCTATGGGGCTGAAACTCCGCAATATTTCTGGATGCCGATAGAAAGGGGTTATTCGGAGGTGTGCAGAGGGCTGAGTACCCTAGCCCCCTCCCCCGAAACAAAAGTATACAAAGCCGTCGCTGAACGTTACCTCCCCTCCCCGATCAAGACCAGGTGAACCCTGACAACGTCTATTGCTAGCCCCATTCCAAGGGTGCGAGCATTGGCATCTTGGTGGCTGCGCTGCCCGGATTCGAAAAACTACATTCCCTTCAAAACTAAATTCGCATTTTGTTCCTTCCCAATTCCCATACACTGCAACTCTAGCAAAACCCTGGACACTTACGGCACCCTCATAGTTTCTAGTCTAAATGCCACCTTCTTCCCCTACAAAAGAGAAAACCTGGATCTGACATTACAAGTTCCTGTTAATAACACCATGGTCTCCACACTTGAAATACTAAAACCGAACCTTCACTGCCCCTTTTTCTTCAAACCGAGCTCATTACGGCCTTCGGTTTACTGCCGGATAAATTTTCATCTCTAGTTGGGTTTTGAAGTGAGCCAACAGCAATTTGCATCAATCGGTATCAGCTGACTGCGCCTGCCCAGCTTCGCGGCCGACGGTCCCGGCCTGCTTAATACTGAGAGAGGCGTTTGATCACGACACGAATGAAAAATGCAGTAGCGCACGTGCATCTTACACTTCCAGTGCTTCCGCGACACAAGTAATACCAGGTCAAAATGTGTACGGCATTTGTAAGGATACGACCATCATGCCAATGTATTAGCAAGGCTGTCCTACTGCCGGCTTTGATCATACGGGACAGCGTTGCTACCCTAGTACTGGCTTAGTTGCGTGTTCATATCATTATGAGAGGACGACTAATGTTCGTTTTAAAACAATGCGTTAACTACTTTTTGCTTCGCACGAATTGGGTTTCGTCCTTCTTTAGCGTTGGTTGTGCTCTAGTAAACCCCAATATCAGGGCTGTATTCGTATAGACATTGTGAAAATTTCTTTCAGTGATTGCGAATAAGTGTGTATCAATTAAAACATCAACTTTTGAAAAACTGCATCATCTACCCTGATGCTGAAAAAAATACTAAAGACTCAAAATCGTTGACTGCAGTTTTGCCCACCAAGTATATTTACACACCGAACCCATTTGATGAACTCGTACTCGTTTTTTTCAGTGCCACACTGCGCAAACACCTAACTAACCCATATACCCACCCACGGGCACAGAATGCTTCTACGCCTGTCCCTCCCTCTCATTCTAACAGCAGGCACAACTACCACCATTCTCAACTCAACACTTGTAGGTTTTAGAATCCGCTCGCGACACCTCCCCACTTGGCTTGAACTCGGCGTCGGTGGTGGCCCGCTTGGCCCCTCTAACCTCTGTGCCCGCAGGCAATCGCTAGCCAGCGGACGGCGGCTGCTGATTGGTGGAGGCGTGTTTACTCGTATTGTGAGAAATTCAGCGGAAATTTATGCATGAAAATGACAAAACTTTAAACCATGAACCCGGATATGTATTACTATTATCTTTAATAAACATCCCTAGCTATGTTTTTGCCTCTACTGGCTTGGTTATCTGCTCCACCATCCGAGGCTGTTCTTCGCTACATGCGAGACGGCGGCAGAGTCAGCACAGGCTAGCCGGCGGCCGAGTTTGCTGAAGTCGGGAACGCCGCGAGATGGTTTCTACAGATTGGAGAGGAGTGGGGGCTCGGTCCGAAGGTACCCGAGGGAAGGAGCGTAGAGAGATGTTAATTAACTAAAACTTAGCCATCGGACGAGTTGTAGAGAGTTTTTGTGATGAGTTTTTGCCTAAGTAGGGCACTCTTAATGGATCCATCCTACTAGCGCGGATTTTAGAAAACCATTGGAGGCACCCAAGTCCGAAAACTGTCTATCACGATGGCGTTAAGATAACCATTGATATTATAAACACTGTACACTGTAACCCTCTTAAACACATGAAACCCCGTATGACCATAGATGTTGGCGCGCCCTAAAACGCCAAACACATGAAAACAAGCGACACTCCCTAATGTAAGACAAAAGCCTGGGGCAACCCACTTCCAGAGACAGAAATCCACACCTCAGACATGTAGGTAATTTGAAAGTTCCATTTGACTGGACACTGGGTATATACCAAGGAAACATACTCCTATAATATAGAATATTTTGTAAACAAATGTAGACTACGTTTCAGTGGATTAATAATATTCCCAGCAGTCAGTCAGAGCCTCCGACCATTGGGAAGACTCATATATGGGCGCCAACGAATAAAGTAGCTACAGCATCTAAAACCACAATTATCATGATGATGACATTCCTGGCCATCTTAAGGTCAGCGCCAGAGAGTTTTCCTAATCGTATTGGATAAACTATGATGTCGACCTTCCCGGCTGTTTCATAAATACTATTCCTCTTCGTGTTTTCCGCTGGTAATTTTGTTAGTACATCTAGGTTGATATTTTCTACAAGTCGTCATTATCTAAGCGGGGGTAGGTGGAGAAAACAGCCGCATTATTATCTTGGACACAAGCTCTCAGACCACTCGATTCCACACACAGAGCCGCGTTGTCTCTTATTTGTATCTGAGGCGCTGCATTTGTCGTTATTAAATGCTTGATAAATGCTATCATCCAAGCTTGTCTAATCATAAATCATAACTAAGTAATTATAATTGCCAAAACATCGTAACATGTTCACCATAATTATTAACATTCATTTTTGTAAAAAAATAGAGCATACTGCAAAAGTAGTTATACCATACATATATATTTTAGGCTTTTAATATCATTTCTTGTGCTCTTGCTCAATGTTATTTTCATTAGTTGACTTACGTTTGGTGGGGAACATACGCAGATCCAGGATGGCCAATAGGGGCACCTTCCCAGGGGGGCCGGGGACATCCAGCCCTGGGGGTGCCACTTTTGAAGGAAAAAAGGGGGCGCCATCAACCTTTCAGGAAGCACCGTGACCATTTCTGGGGGCGCTTAGGGTTGATCTGGGGGTACCTGCTCCCCCTTCCCCATGGATCCACGTATGGTGGGGAAAGAAATCGACAAAGTGACAAAGCAAAACTTTTCTGAAACATCAGGCGAACAGAGGATGTGACTCGGCATCTCAATCAGCATCTCAGTTTAACACTTTTGTGGCACTATAAAATTTTATCTTTTAAAATAAATTTGTTCAAGTTGTTCCTAGTACGTGTGCTGGAGTCAGAGTCTCACTAAAGTCATCGAGGGATTTGTCACGGACCTCCGACCACACCACCCGAACGAACAACTCCCTCAATGGAGGGTTAATTTAGAACCCAAAGTTAAACATTCCACAAAGCACAGGGACGGCCGCCCAGCTCAGGTCACCCTCTCACCAGTCAGTTGCCAGCCGACCTACGTCGGGTGAGCTATTGAGCGCCGGAGCGTCTCAGAGGCACCGATCCCAAGACTGTACATTAGCGAGATGCAGAAAGTATGCTGGCTGTCACAAACTCAATGCGACGTATGCCTCCTTTGTCACAAAAAGCTGGAAATGATAATTGTATACTTGAATACTATTTCCAACATGCTTAATGTCATCTACCTGTCTCTTACTTTTTGCAACAGACAAGGTTCAAGCACCAAGCCATTACTGCATGAAAGTATTAAACTGTGTTTTCATTTTTAGATCATGTTTATGTTTTGCAAGGAAAATTTCCAATTATGGATCATTGTTTTCAGTATTGGGATCATAACTTTTATTGGCAACTCTGACTGCAGTTTCCCCTAATGACATGCATTTCCTTTTTGAAAAAGTTTCCATTTTTGGAAGGAGTGTTTCCAATTATGGTACATTTCCCATGATTAAATGTGGTAATTATCATGAAAATAATTATTATTGGGGACTAATCTATGAATGGGAGCGTGCACCTACACACAATTGGGAACCCTGATCACAGCTTCCCCCACTGAACTTCTATCTCACATATCAACAAAAGGGACAAAAATGTCAATGTCAACATAGGATTTGGATCTACCTAAAATGTGTTGGTAAAGTGGACCTTAGGTAGCATTTTTATAGACAGATCAAATGCTTAAAATTTTCCCCCAACACCTGATTATCACCTGCCTGTTCATTCCTTCTTGCAGTAAAAACTCTGAGGCAACTACCCTGCATAGATGTAAAATTATGTCTTTGGCCTAATAGGTACCTACAGAGGTATTGGAAGTCTCATACCAAAGAAAGATCCAGTGTAGTCAAAGTCCTGCTTTAACTCCATGCAGTTCAGGTCCTGTGTGTGCTTACCACCAGAGGTGGGCGCCGCTACCAATTCTTTAAACCGCTGCCGCTACTTCCGCTACCTTGGTAACATGAAACCGCTACCGCTACCCGCTACTTTTTTGAAAACACGAAAGCGCTACCCGCTACCCGCTACTCCGCTACCGCTACTTTTTAGTATAAAGCGCTACCAAAGCGCTACTCCGAAAATGTCCAGGTCGATCTAAATAAATTCCACAGACAGCCAACTTTTATTTGTATATTGGAGCCAAAGCTCAATCCATGCCCAAAGCATGCACCAACACAATCATTCACACAATCTTCTTTTCGTTGGACCTCCGCCAGTGGTTTGACCTCCAGCGGTCACCTCGTGACGTAATATGACCTGAGGTCACAAAAGGTCAGAAAGTGACCTTGTTGTATATCAAATGAAGGCCAGGGACAAGACAAACACGATGGTGTTTGTTTCAGCGCTCTAGCTTAATTAGGTCAAAAGTTATTGTCAAAATACTGTTTCTGACCCTGGTGACCTTGGGTGACCTTGGAAAAGTCAAAGGGCAAATATGACCTCTGGGATCCGTGAAAGGGTGTCCAAAAACGTTGTTCTGAGCAGTCTGAGTATTTTCAATCATTTTTGTGGCTTTTAGATCATGAGACAGCTTTTCCCCATGCTTTTCCAATGGGAGAGGTCGCCTCGTGACCTGACAGCAGGTCACGAAATAGAAAAATCCCGGATATACACGTTGTAGACCCTAGAAGGGTCATGATGTGTAGCAAATTTCAAATCGATTAACTTAGAAATGTAGCTCTTATAGAGCTTCAAAGTTGAAGTGAGGTGACCTTGGTTGACCTCGCCTGGTGACCTGACCTTGGGCGACCTGGGATAAACATTTTCAGGGATGGTGGGAAAATGATGAGGTGAGAGATAGAGCCCTCAACCACGGTGCTGCGTTTCGTTGTTTTTCTGCTTTCTCGAAAAAACGAAAAACCTTAGGGGCATCGATGGCCCCGGTGGGGCGAGGGTTAAAACAACAAAAAAATATACTGAAGCCACGAAGTCAATGGCCTTCAGAGGATTTGCTGATATATATTTACTCTTTCACCTTGTTGGCCTCCATTACAGCCCCTGTAAATTAATTGACTATGCTACTTTTGAGGACGTTTCTACTCCAAACTCACACATGAATCCCCTCGTTGGCATAGACCTTGTTTTGTGGGCCTAATATTTTGAATTTAGGATACGCTTAAAAAGCTGCGGGTAGCGGTAGCGCTTTTAATTTTCTAGAGTCCGCTACCCGCTACTCCGCTACTTTTTGGTAGAGAAGTCGCTACCGCTACTCCGCTACCATTTAGGAGTCCGCAAGTTGCGGAGTAGCGGAGTAGCGGGCCAAAGTAGCGGACCGCCCACCTCTGCTTACCACCACTGGTAGTAAGCAACACACCCCCAACCAGCGTTTTTCAACGTCTCTTTCTTTCTGAGATTTTCTGCGATTTCCTGAGATGAGAAGGGGGGTCTACTAGGCCCCCTCCAGTGCACGTTAGTGTGTGTTTTAACACTTTGTGGAGGACTGTATTGGCACACATTTGCTATCTGTACAATATTGACATGATAATTTGATCATAAAATCTCACCTGAATTACTGTTGTTGCCAGTCTGTTGCTGCCCCAACTCTCCCAACTTCCTCCAGCTCCAAATCTACCTAACCAATCTTGATCTAGGCACAAATAAGGTAAGGCACAAGCAAGCTAAGGAATGAAAAACCAAGTTTGATATGTGAAAGTGCATCAGTCTCAAAGTAGCCTACATTCATCTTAGATTAGCCATGGACAGCACTATTTATTCCAGCCAGTTTTAGCCTGCACTTATCTCAGATATACCCCAAAAACATGCCCTAAAAAAGTGGCTTCCCACCTGTGTACATTTTTGGCAGGCTCTACATCAAATAAACATTACGAACTTGTTTTGTTGCTGTTGCGTAGTTTAGGTAGAATTGCTGCCCAGCTATGTTTATTTCTTTCACTCATTTAGTACTTTTCTTAGTAGCTTTTAGGCGTACTTAATACTAAATTCAAAGAAATAGGGACCGCTAAATCGAAGAGACTCAAACTTTAAATATTATTTAACCTGACAGAATGGACAGGGAAATACTTGATAACGTATTTGCGTTATATTTAATGCCTTAAATATGGCCACAATCATGTATTTCTCGAAAAAATTGACTGTCACATTTCGGGCATCTAGGCGGCAACTTTCTGGCAACTACTAACAATCGGCACCATTGGGCTGCATGTTAAAATCTGGCAACTGTGACAGCGGTTTCCGGGTTTTCTGCAGCGGGGGTCCCTCGTTTTAGTAGAAACTGAACACAGTACCAATATTGTATCACTGATGGTACGCTGTGCAATTGAAGAACAGAGTTGCTAAATTAAATTTATCGCTACACGCTTCATTCTGTATTTCGAAAATATGCGGTTTGATTTTGAACCATACTCTCAAGATCGCTATTTTGTCACACTTATGCACCTCAATTTTCATAAATGTGTCACAAACCCCAGTAGCCGAGTTGGCAAGTTTCTGCACCTCTGTACATTAGACTCATTCAAAAATCCTAAAGTTTGGAAATCTTAGAAACGTCTCTTATTTTCCCATGCATTGAACAATTTTGAGACAATCCGTAAAGGTTTCATCCCGATATCTTCAAAACTGATGAAGCGCAAGCGGTCTTAAGATGGGCTGTTTCAGCCCAATTTGTAGTTAAGGTTTCCATGCTAAACACTATTGGATAAGAGAGTAAAACTAGACCTCAGGGCTGTTCATCACCAACATCTGAGCTTAGACCTCTCTGGAAATCCTGTGACTGGATTTTTCAGCCATTGCGTCAGGGACTCCAGTTGCCAGTGGCAGCTACATGCAGCCCTCGTTCAAGTTTCCTGACAACACGTGCAAGTGACGTCACCCGCGCATCGCCGGAGGCGTTTTACAGCTTGAACCTATGGGCAATTATGAGGAAATCATTTTTCCGCGCCTGAGGGGGCGTGGAAATAAAATTTCGTTGGAAGTCAAGTCGTTGGAAAGCTCTTGAAATGCTATATCCAGAAATTGTAAGCCCTGTACAGTCAGAAAACTCTGAAAACACTCGAAATCCTCTAAAACTTGAACCAGGCTGGTATTTTAGACTCTTGGATGCAAGGGGAAGGCTTTTGGGCTCAAGCCCCCCTCTCCAAACAAAATATTGAATCCGCCACTGGCAGTTGCTTTGCCCAACAAGGGCATTGAGCTTTCCTTTGGTGGGTTGAGGTTTCAAGTGAGTAGAAATATGTATACTATCTGATTTTCTTTACGTATGTTCAGAGACCAAGTTTGTTTGCGATGGGTCTCCGCTCCACAGATTCATTTAGTCCTAATTTTATTTTGATGAAAATGTTTTATCGGGATATTCTGTAACGTCCCTTCATGTTATGATTTGTGAATATAATCGTATGAATTCCAACTATACGGACACGGATAGTGTTATGTGAAGCTAAACAATTTATATGGGTTTGAAATCAAAGCCCATCAAAGCCCATAAGCCCATCAACCCATTAGTCTGAAGGGTAGATTCTGAAAACTTAAGTCTGGAATCAAAGCGTAATTCAAAATGTTGAACGAGAGGACGTCGTCTGTTTTAGCGAGCTGAATCGTTCAGATAAGCTTGAAAAAACCGTGGGAAGTGAAAGGAAGGACACTGGAAAGGTTTATTCATTTCGCGCGGACGCAAGCATTTGCCGTACGTTCATAAATCATAACTGAAAGCATGGTGGTGAGATATTCCACGGATCTGGAAACTTGAATATACTCATGCATGAGCCCTGGAGGCTGAGCGTCTGAAAACACCATCATCATCATCGTCATCATCGAATGTCTTCTGAGCTTGTGATTTTCCGGTTGAATTGCGGAACTCTGGCGCCACCAAGAATTTTCCATTTTGGTATTTGTGTAGGTCAGCGAAAAACTATCGCCATCTTTTCGATTTTGGTAGTTTTCATCAGCTAACCATCCCATTGAACTGCCCCCTAATTTGACCGTCTTGCATTGAACTCAGACATGAATTCTTTGACTGTAGCCTTTCTGTTTGCGACACTTGATCGCCAGAATGTAGGCTCGCTAGCACTGACATTGCTAAGGTAAGCACTGGCCTCTTTCAGAACCGTCATGGTAAGGGCCGATGATGCCCTACTTGAAAAGCCGAAGCGATCGGCAAAATTTGTAAAGGAGGAATACGCTAAATCTCTGGGTTAGACCTCAGCACGAGCAGATTTTGCTTAGGACATTTTCTTCGGAATGTAGTCAACATCACCACCATCTGTATCAGTGAGGGGGTCTTTATAGGCATCCTCCGGATCAAGATCTTCGCTTAGGACACCAGAGGATCTCGGGCCTTGGGATTTGCTATTCGCACCCTGTTTCTTTTCCGAGCTGATTTTTGGATGTGTTTCTGTTCATACATATTATCACGCTCCTCCATCCTCCCCTTTTTGGATGACCTTTGATCACGCAGGAATCTTATGTCTTCTTTCCTATGACTCTCGGTTCTTAGCCGGTCTTGCAAAATTTTCCTTTTGGCACTTGTATAACAAATAAAACAGTTGGTCCAGCTTTGCCTCAAATCTCCTTATATTCTTCATTTCTGTTTCAGTGTTCCGTTTCTTCGTTTCAACAGATTCTGGGAGTCTCTGTAGAGCCGGGTTATTCGCCAGACAACAGTGTCTGTACCGACAGTGGGAATTCCTGATCTCTCCCACAACTCAATGACATCGTCATAAACCATCGATATGTGTCACATGATCGTTGTAACATGATTTGTGCTCTCTGAAAGACAAGAAGTCCAGGAGTATTTGACACCTTGTCGTAAACTTGGATCCTTTTAGGTAGGAGCCACATATCTCCTTGTCGCCCATATTTTGAGGTTTTTGACGCTCTCCGCTTTCATGGTTTGCTTGGCTTCCCACTGGTTTCTACGCCTGATCTTGTTATTGACATGAGCATACTAGATCATCGATACTTAAATGATAAGATAGCATATATGTGTCAAAGTTTGCTAAACACAAGAGCAGGAATGTTAGGGGATGAATTAATAGCGTTCGGTAAGCCTCTAGTATGCTCCAATATTATCACGCGCATTGAGGGGGGGACCGCCCCCTCGGGTTTTTCGGAATAGTGAAAAACGGCGGCGCGTAGCGCCGCCGTACTGTATACCTTTTCCCTCATCATTTTACAACTTCTGTGAAAATTTTAAGGTTAGGTCATCTCAGGTCAGGTCACCAGTACAGGTCAAGTGACCCAACCTCAAAAAAGTTTAAGATAGCATAAGTCGGGGCAGGGTGAACTTATCCGATTGAAACTCATATCACAAATGGCCCCACCGAGTTCTCTAAAATATGTTCCGGTATTTTGATATCGATGACCTAAGGTCAGGTACGACACATGACCTCTCCATTGGAAATACATAGGAAAAATGGTTTTACGGAATAACTCAGTAACGGATGGTGATAGAGCATTTATTTTAGCTGCATTAGACTCGCCTGGGCTTTGCGGTTCTAATGATATGCATTTTATATAATTTGACCCTGACCTGACCTCAGGTCAAGTCAAATCCTTGATTTGACCTAGCAAGGTCAAATTATATATCATTCGATTCGGCTTGCTAAGAGGATTCATATAGTTTAAGTCGTTTTGCTCTATCTTTACTTGTTCAGATGTAATGCCCGAAAAACTGAATTTACATGTTATCCCTATGACGGGCATGTTTGACCTCTCGTGACCTTAAATGTGACCTGACAAAAAATGGTTCAAATGTTTTCGATGGAGAAGTGGATGGGCAGCCCAACGCCGTTTACCGTTTTCGCTACCTACCGTAGTTCTCGAGATCTTAGGGGCGGGTACCCGCCCCCCGTCAATGCGAAGGTGGCTCAGACCCCCGTCAATGCGCGTGTTATAGTTTTAAGATCCCTAGATTTCAGAACATCTAAATCTAATCGCAGAGTTTCATGCGGAATCAACGCTCAGGTGTTTGTGATCACATCCGTGAGGCCTGGTGTTACTCTCTTATCCAATGGTGTTTTACATGGAGACCTTAACTACAAATTGGACTGAAACAGCCCACCTTCAGACCGCTTGCGCTTCATCAGTTTTGCAGATATCGTGATGAAACCTTTACAGATCGTCTCAAAATTGTTCAATGCATGGGAAAATGAGAGGTGTTTCGGAAATTTAAAAAATTTTGTATTTTCTAATGAGTCTTCTGGACATGCACTGCCACTGCATGCCTCTGAGTCGCGGACCGGAGCCCAACGCACTGGCAACTGAGCTACCGGGAGGGCTATGCTAGGTATAGTATGCATAGTATTAATGCTAGGTATAGTTGGCCATCCGGCTGTCAATGCCATGGTATGGTATTAACCAGCAGAAACGCAACAGAAGAGGCGCTGCTTATCAATATTAGCAGCAGGTAATATGTCGATGCATACAAATCTTAACAAATTTCTGCAAATGTTTGAAAACACTTGGCACAACAGACCAAAATTTCTCATGATGCTGCGTCTTTTGTTGATTTCAGCCAGAGCATATTTTAAGCTAAAATTTGGTGGGCATTTTCCCCACCAGTCCCTCATGCTATGTCCACCAGTGTACGGCACTGAACGGCCCAGTGCCGACCAGCACAGTCATTTGATGCTCTAGGAGTGCCCTTTTGGTGGGAATTCGTGTCATTTTCAGCCGAATGCCCACCAGGTACAATTTCTTAAAATATGCCCTGATTTCGGCCGCTTTCTGCCATGTGCTGCTCTCATTGTGAACGAATTGTTTAGTGAAAAAATACACACCTAATTCAGCTATGGTCAATAATTGTACTTTGCTGTATCTTATGGACTGCATTACGGCATTAGTATAGAGCATGCAATAAGTTATCTTGCAGGCATGTGCAAGTGTTGCTAATTGTTCATTATCTCTACGGATTTCGGTTGTTTAGTAAAATATCAAGTTATAGGTCAGATGCAAGACACTATAACACTGCGGAACACGTAATTGTATTCGATAGTTTTCTCTCTTTACGCATTTTATAAGGACTTTGCCTCATCATTTGGTGGGTAGTGTCCAAATCATCATTGGGGGGGTGCCCAGCACACCATTTGGGCTGCCGGGCACCTTTAAACAGATAGAAATCCACACCCCTGCTGGCATTTATTTGTACTAACCTGAAGCTACTCGGCCTGTCTGCTTCCACGTGGGAAGGCATTGCCGTCTATTTTCTCTTTCGAAGTGGTGCTGCCACCTAGACAACTCGTGCCCCTGCTACCGGAAAGCTGATTCTTGGAGGGTTGAACCAAAGCTGTTGCTGAAGAACTATGAAGACACTGAGCAGATCTGAGGTATTATTGCTTAGATATGTCTTAATTTTAGGTCCCATCTTATCTTTATGCGTATATTTACCCCATATAACTGCTCCCGCATCTTTTAAGAACTGAATATCGTTTAGTAGACTATCTAAGGGCATTAGGGTGGCATCCCGGGCATGTTTATTCTGACGTGCATAATTATTTTGAACGTTAGCACATACGCTTAAATCGGCCGAAGAGCTTAGATCTACCCTGCAGCACAGTGGCTCTTAAACTGTAACAATTACCTGAGCGCGTTGCCAGAGCTCTTTTTGCAGGAACTGGGGGCGTACTCAATACCGGAAACCTATGCTCACTTCTCTGTATCCTAGGCCGGCCAGAGATGACTGTTGACCCGTTTTTGGCACAGGCCTGAACTGTAACGTACCACAGGCACAGGGGGGGTTAGCCCCTCCCCCTCCTAACTTGAAAACTACCCAGCCGATTATTTCCAATTTAAGTGTAATCGCGAGCCCCATCCAAAAGGTTCCTCAAAATTGTATTTCAATTATTTGAAATTACTATTGATGTCAAGTAAGTATCTAGAATTTTCATGTCTTTGGTGGTCCCTACCCGGTTCAAATAATTGAGGCAGGATTAAACTTTAAATGACCCGGAATGAACACCACCTAACATGTAAGTGTCGGCATTTAGGATTTTATCAAATGTTAACATCAAGGACGTCATAACGGGAATATTTATAAATATTTAATGGAAAATCTGATATTAATGTTTAGCAATGCGAGCAAACCTCTCTAAGCTTGGTCCAAACTGGATTTCCAAGAACTATATATCCAATATAACTGCATAAACTAAAGTAATTATGATTTCACAGATGTTGTGACGTGGCGTAATTACGGCAGCTTTGGCGTTGTTTTGAGCACTTTTAAGGTATATATAGAGGGTTTTTCCTAAAAATATGTTTCTATTGCCCCTGATTTCAGACATAAGTAGCTGAAAACCAAACTCAAGTTTCCCAGCTCTAAAAAGGGGGCCATAATATAGAAAACACCGTTGAAAACCCAATATCGTACGTTTTGACTAACAGAGTTTTGTAACATTTCGTTCGGATTTAGACAGCATCCACGGGTACCATCTATATTATCCATGCACCAATCCTAGAACATAAAACAATTACATACTATCATGACGTTATATGGTAGGTACAATGGGTGCAATCGGTAAAGGTATATATTTTTCATATATTTGACATACACAGCATCTCCACTATCCATGTGGCTATTCTGACGCCGGTCGTAATGAAGATGAGGGACATGTAAATGACAAACTTAAGCAAAAACACACTGTAGGATAAGGATAAGGATAGGATGGTTGATGGGGAAGGACAAGGATTATCCACGGGGAGGGTCACCACAGGCGCCGCACTCAACCCATGGAGTGAGGTAGTGGGACTTGATGAAGGGATCCGGTGAAAAAACATGGAAAACAACAAACAAACAAGGCGTGACGATGACGGTGCTGATGAATTTTTCTCGTTATTTGTCGACTGGTCTCTCTTTTCATTCTTCGCTTTTGTCTTCGTGATTCCTCGTTTTCGTTTCTCAGGTCTTAGAAGATGATGATGTTGAATGTTCGGTTGATACATATTCTTAGAGGCCACTCCACATGCAAATCGTGTAGGTGCTCTCAAACTACAGTTTTCCACATTTCTTTTCCTAAAAAGCAGTAACATCACTTCGTGTCCTCTATTAACCTTGCCCCAAGTATGCATCTGAATCTTGTATTATAAGTTTAGTCGAAATGATATAAACGGTCAAGGCCTTCATCGTTAGCGTACCTTGCAGGACAATATTTCGTTCGATCCGGATACCTCTTTTTCCAAGCGCACTAAAAATCACGTAGTCGCAGCAAAATCAACGAAAAATTAACTGCTAAATAATGATGGACAACCAAAAGTCAGGTAAAGGTCTGCCAATGAGTGCTTCACGTACGTTTATCGCAGCCCATAAAGCAAATATAGACACTCTGGTAGTTTTTGGATAAAACGAGAAACAATTTAAAAAAATGATGTTCTTATGACGTCATTTATAGTACATATGTGCCACGATGTGTAAGGCTGTATTTTCATCTGATGGCATTTTGAATAGACAGCAATGCACCTGAATAGATCTGCCTGTATCCTCACAATCCAAAAGACATATATTGTTAGCTGTGGGATAGAAAAGCAGATACTTACTATAATGCCTTCATGTTGGGTTTTCTCATACAGCTGGGCCCAGTGGCGGATCTAGCCGGTCGCTTTGGGAAGGTCAAAGTCGAAAAGCAAAACAAAAAGTCACGCAGTGCCCCATCGAGATGACTTACCGGTTGAATTTTGGGTATTTGAGGAAAAAGCAAAAAAAAAACGTCACGGGGTGCAAAATACGGGCTCAGGATACTTTTGTCGTATCCAAGGCCCAATATATCCACCTGGTTGGAGTTGGAGCACCAACATCTTGCTTTTAAACTAAAAAGGAGTCGGGAAAAAAGGAGGTCGATCGCTTTGGGGGGGAAACATAGTTATGCCCCGAGCTTTTCCGTTTGGAGGGGCAAATGCCTTTTTGCCCCCCCTGGATCCGCCATTGGCTGGGCCAAATATTACCTAAATGCTTGGATCACCTACAGGCCTCAAGGCCAGGTATTCATGCACTTATCCATTCAGGCTGGAGAACTGTGAAACGTGCTAATTAAAAGCTTTTCCCTTGTTTATGAATTCATTTGTTTAGTACTTTTAATGAAAATACGTCATCAGAATATCAAGCAACCAGAGTTGTGCGACTCACGAGTCGGATTCGGAGTTTAACTCAAATTCCGACCCGTTTGACTCAGAGTTGAGTTGAGTTGAGTCGAAAAATTAGACAGGTGAGTTGAGTTGAGTCGGTTCATACCACGTCAATGAGTTGAGTTGAGTTGAGTTGGAAGACAGCGAGTCAAATGAGTTGACAATTAAAGTTGACTCAGTATGCAAATATGTTGAATAAGTTTGAATTTGCCCACCTTTTGGAAACCTCCTTGAATACCTTGTCCTCCAGTGTTTTAATTGTTTCAATCAAAGTTTAATTTCTTTCAATATATCAAATTAATTATACGGTTCGATTGCTTATTTTAAAGGCCCATTTGGTCTGAAGAAACCCCTATGCACAAATAATACATGTACTCGAAAAATTAAACAGGCTCCTATGTCTGGCCTTGTCTTAAACATTTTAAGAGGTAGAATGCACGCGAAATGCATTTAAAATATCTAAAAATCCTCATCATAAATATACTCATTTTCAACCACCACTCACAGTTATACACTCAAACGTTCCACCACCACTCCAATATAAATGAATGGCCACAGACAAGAGAGTGCGCCATTGCTGTCTTTGAAGAACAAATCTAGTCAAGGATAGGTTCAAGCTAAAGAACTTCAGGGCAAAACATTGTAGAAGTCACGTGATGATTAACAAAGTTATGTGATTATTTCTAAACTGCATATGAAATTGTTTGAAATTGTTTCTTTGTCTTAAATGCGCCGTCTCCAGCTACTGCTTTAACATATTAAAAGCAATTCTTACTGTTAGCACAGAAAAGTCTGGACTCTGATTTCACAAAACATTGAAATACTATTATTGCGCGAATCAGACAAATTATTTCTTGCTATTGGTTGTGTCTGATCGTCGTCCGTATTTTATTTGGAAAGCCTTATACATTGGCAATTATCTAACTGCTCCCATTTTGAAGTGCGATAGGTAGGTGGTACGTGCTTGCTGTATTGAGAAGGTTTTCAAGTTGAAAATTGTATTGGGTGTAAACATATCTATGTATTTAATGCAACACGATGATAAAATTTCCATTTCTATTGTGCTATGACATATGTTGATATGGTATACTATTTCCTAGGTTTTGCTGTAGTTCTCAAAATTTGCAATTGCAACTAGGTACTCTAGTAATTATAGCTTAGATTTTGGTTCAGCTCATAGCAAAGAAATGCTTCATTTAGTATAATTATCTAGCATCGTTCTTTAGCAGAAACAAAAAGCATTACCCTTATCATTCCTGAAAATACAGTTTAGATCATGTTTTTTAGCTTGGACCTTTTCTGATAGAATGGAGATGCAATTATTTCCCTATTTGGTTGTAACCTTAGCCCATTTAAGTTTCTTTCCATTCCATGCGCCTGGTTAAACATGCAAGGCTTCTTTCAGAAATCATTGCAACATGGTGTGGCAGCTTTACCTGGCAGTGGCAGTCTGGAAGAATAAAAAAGATATCCATGGCTCCTGGCTATAATTAATTTCTAATGTTTCAATTAATTTATCTACCATACATTAATCTTCATTTTCCTGTAAGACTTTCTGTACAGCTTGTCTTTTAGTGGTTTATTAATTTGTTATTATTTATCATTTATTTATATATTTTGAAACTGAAACGAAGTTTGAGTTGAGTCGTGAGTTGAGTCAGAGTGGAGTCGGGGTGATTTAGCATTGAGTCAGAGTTGAGTCGACCACTCTCAGCACATGAGTTGAGTTGAGTGGACTCAAGAAAATTCTGAAACGCACAACTCTGTAAGCAACACTTTTAATATGTCTTTATAGCATTAAACAGCCCATGCCACCATTCCGTACTATTCACTGTTTCATTACCCATTCATTAAAGCGTTTCGCAACGTTTATCTAAATGACCGATTCCTATCAACTGTTATCTCATTAAACAGCTAACTCCGCAAAAGCAGTCGCTTACGTCCCGTCTCCGTCCTGATGCGAGGCAAGGTAAGCTCCCTGGATCGCCTGGTGTCATGGCCGTGTGTGTTGTGCGCAGGCCTTCCGATGGTACCGGCAATGTAGAATGGCTTTCCTGTTTCAACAGCGCGGAACGCATCAAATACAGCGTGGTATTGCACCAGTTGTTCGGATTTAACACGCGCCCCGCTGGGGGGCGAAATTCGCCCCCTCCTGGTTTTCCCCAGATAACGCAAAAAACGAAGAGACGCAGAATAACGAAACTTATAGTACCTTATTCCTGATCAATTTTACAAATCTGACCAAATATTTGACGTAAGGTCATGTCAGGTCAAGGAGCTATTCAGAGTCAAGTGACCCCACCTCAAATCCTAAAATCACGAGTTTGAAGCGGCGCCCAGGGAACATCAGCGAACTGATCAGTTTGAAACTTCTACAATATGATAAGGTCATTAGGGTCTACAAATCTGCTCTCTCAGAATTTTGATATTGTTGACCTAAGGTGGGGTCAATTTTTTGGTCACCCCATTATAAGTCTATAGTGGAAAATAGAATGGGCTCATTTTCAGTAAATACTGGATAGATAAAGCTGAAAATCCTCAAACCTTCTATTCTTACCACGATCTTGACCATAATAAAGTTGAGGTTTTGAGCATCTGACCTCTCAAAGGTTGTGCCAGGTCACAGGAGCATAGAGTGATTGTTTTGCAAATAACTTCTCATTGAATTGCGATAAAGCCTTCATTTTGCTTGTATTGTGCTTATATTGTCACGGGGAGTCGATTGATATGCAACATGACCATATCAGATCACTCTGTGACCCTGACCTAGCTCGAGGTCTGGCCATTTTCACTATTTGACCTAGCCAGGTCATATTATAAATCGTTTGATTTGCTGCGATGAGAGGAATCCAATGATGCATAAATATTTTCTTCAGCTCCCCTGAGGACAGATCTAGAGAGAGAAACGTACACTGCTCTGTTGTAAGCCTATGAAACCTTATTGGACCTATGCTGGCCTCAATATTGACCTGAAATAAAATTATTCGTACAAAATCTCTTCGTCTTGTCAAGAGCTTTCGAATGCCACCCGCAATTTTTCTTTAGCTTTGGTGGGAAATTAGATACGGAGGGAGGTGAAAAACGCCCCCCCCCACCCTCCAGCGGGGCGTGTCATGTTAGGGACCCTAGTGGGGCACGTTTTAAGCCAGCGTAGTTAACGAATAACGTGTGAGATATGGTCTTTTTGTTTTCCTGTTACCATTCTGATGCCAATATTAATGACTTTTCTATTGCGAGGTATGGGAGTTGAATTGAAAGATTCATAAACGTTCGTGCAATATCTCACGATAGAAATCAGTCCCTGGATAATGTGTGCTAAAAAATTGGAACGGTACGCCTTGAATCACTGAGTGCAATCAGCAAGCCTGTGCATTTCCGCGGAACACTGTCTACATGGGCTTCAAAGCTCAGATGGCCAAACCGAGATTTTTCATGATTGGTGAATCAGTGATGATAGACCCGGATAATTTTAATTACATGGCTGCCAGGGATGGCAGCATTTGGGGAGTATCTAGGACCGGTAACTGAGTTTTCCGGCGTTTAGTTTCATCTGGTTATGGCAGAACCATTGAAACAGCGAGTCCAGCGTGTCCTCCATGCCGTTAATGAGTTTGTAAATTTTCTTTGCGCCCAGAAATCAATACCCGACAGTTTTCTGCATAGCATACGATAGTGGTTTTTTCGTCCAAGAAGAAGCTTAATTCATTGAAAAACAGGGGATGGAGGACGCAAGAGAGGCTTCCGCCCTGGAAAACTAGCATGTCAGGTGAATTATTTTTTAATCCAGATGTGATGGTTTGTCCATTCTGTGTCTGTATTTGCACCTATTGTGTGTGACCGGAAAGATAAGATAACCACTGAGCATCGATGCCATATTGAGTACTTTATTAAGTAATTTAGTGTATGGTACACAAAAACATTTTTTATAAATCGAGGAGCACAAGAAGATAAATCTCGCCACTGTCCATGCTCTTAGAACGTTGTCGGCTACTACATTCAGGGCTGATTCAGTTAAATGGAATTTTTGGTAGCCATGTTGGGTATCAGATAGTTAATGGTTGGACTCAAGATATCCAGTCAACAGATTTTGAATTTTGCACCATTTACCGCCATATTTACACCACCTCACCCCCTCGGGGAGGGGTGAGGTGGTGTAAATGTGGCGGTAAATGGTAAACACAAGGCACACCGATCTGCCGATAGCTTTACACAAGATGCCGAACCCAACGTATAAGTTTAACTCGTGTTGGAACTTGGAACAACACTTGTCCCATATCCATCATCTTCAGAATATTCTGGAAGCAGCTGTGCTACATTGCCTTCCTCCTTCTCTTCTTACTCCGTAGGGACTGTTTATTGCATGTATTATAAGCAATGGCGGATACGAGGGGGGCGGCTAGGGGGCTGAAGCCTTCCCCCCAAATTCCAGAGTGCCTACAGATAATGCATGGCTGAAGACTGTTCCGAGGCAATGGCAGGCGTAGGCTCGAGCCGCCTAACCTCCCCCTCCGAAATGTTGTCCTGGATCCGCTCTGGATCCGCCCCGCCCTGGATCTGGTTATAACTGATATTTGGTGTCATAGGTCTTTGAGCTTTATTGAAACTTTGACAGCATCAAGCGATGCAATTTTTTAGTTTCCCGAATTATTGTTATTTTTTTAGTCTTAGCTTTTAATTATGTATTTCGACAGCCCAACAGATCACTAAGAAAAGAATCAGAGGCAGTTATAGAATCGAAAATAAATATACCCATGGTCGAACATTTTTTAAAGATATGATACCTGCTGACCCCTGCAAAAGTCTCAGAAACATGTCTGGTGTTAGGTTTGGAGTGCCCACCTCTAGATTTTACCGATGTTCTTTATCCTCCCCGACCTAAATCTCAATCAGGCTTTCTCCAGAATTTGGCTCCTAAATCAAATAGTTTTTTTCTACGTTCCCATTCATATTATCTTTTTTCAATACTGCGCGATGCATACACATTTGACAGAAACACGTCAAAACCGCAAGAGAGCGACGCCTGTACCTTTTTGTAAGCTGTCGGGCTTGTTAAGGTGTCAGCCTCCGCAAGGCACGTGCTGAAACTATGATAGATGAGACTCGTTGATCTCGAGGTGTTTTGGTCGTGCTGGGCTCGGCAAGAGTCTTGACATAATCCAAACATATTGCGCTAGCTTTCTGGTGAAAAGCAGTGAGTTCAAGTAAGAATAATGGCTGCCGTGGACCACGAGGTCGTGTGTGATATACATCGGAGGGTAAAGGTGAAAACAGATAGGACCAGTCCCTCTTTGCTGCTGAGAAAGGCGCAAGCCCACCTCACACCGAAATAGCTATTCCCAGAAATGGTGAAGTTCAGGCCCCGTGCTCATTCGTAGTCTGGGCTTACTGAGATTCTGCACTGAAAGAAAGCAAGAACTTTTTAGAATCTTCCAGGAACGAAAATAAAGCATTTAGTCGTGGCTCTGTGGATAGCATCAAAGTATTTTGAGCCACAGGTTCCGTGTTCAAGGTCGGGCGAAGCCTCTGAACTCTGAAGTTGCTCTAATCCCCAAGTCCCTCCCAACAGTATGAAAGTTGGTGACGCGCTATAACCTTGGTCGTTGATGCGTTATTACACACCAATAATAAATATCAATAAAACATTTAGTTGTGGCGCCATGAACATATCCATGGCTTTTCGGCACAGTTGGATCATGGAAGAAGATGCCATCAGGGGCTTTTTATGCCCAAAATGGGCACTCAAGTTCAAAGAAGGCACCGTAAATTTGATCATACAAAGGACATTTTCTTCAGAAAAAATGCACATCTAAATCAAATTTGTATACCCTGGGGCATTAATCATGCCCTGCAATCTTATATGTCACGCTGTGCTAAACGCCCTGTATATAGAATTAGGGCGTCATCGGGGATGAAACCGGGAGCTATGTGAGGGGTTGCGAACAAAACTGCGTATGAAAGAAGTTCGCCAGACCAAAGGAGGTACGCAATGAGCGAATGGCTAGAGTACGTCTATTATATAGTTGCACGTTATGCCTTTTCCAGGAAAGCTGCCCACACTAATATGCAGATCCAGGCAAAACAGGGAAAGCAAGTATCACGTTACCCTGCAGTTGGGATGAACTAAAAATACGATGTTAGATAAGATAAAGAAAAGCTTGTATGTTCACAAGATGTATACTAACTCGCCTCCTTGATGGGTGGAAAAACCCTCCAACCTGCCAACCAGGAATTGCGACAGACTTTGTGTGTTTTCACCACGGATTCCACCGGGGGTAAATTGTCATCAGAAACTGAAACGCACAGCTCTAACACGGTCAATTACGCTGATTTCTCCCTAATATCTCAGCTCAACATCGTTTCATTTTCGCAGTCACAGTACAAATATAAGCCAACCATCCCATCCAACCTATCCCACTGAAACGCCCAGCCACGAACCTTTGCACACGTTGAAAGGAAGTGCTTTACTTGTGCTTTTCATTCTCTTTTTAAGCACTCTACGCGCAAGGATTTACGAGTAAGTATCTTAATAAGTGCTTGATGAGACCAAATTGTACTAAATTTACTTACTTGGTACTCGTTGTGATTAATATCCAACGTGTTTGTTCTTACATACATTGGCATACATATTTTTTCCTACGTACTTTTGGCATTTAAATTTAATAACCTACGTACATTTGCTTACATAATTTTGCGTACCTACTATCTCCTGCATTTTGCATACGAATTCTATATCCCACGTAGAGTTGCTTATGTACTGCGTACGTATTCTTTCCTCCCTATTTTTGGCACACCAGCTTTTTCTCTACTTACCTACATTTTCTGACGTACTTTTGCGTACATAGGTGCTTTCCGTGGCAACGCTCCCATCCCTTATAAGCTTAGCTATAGCTGATTAAAATAGCCATCCTCAAATCCAGACTTCTCGCTAGGGTCTTGAAAATTTGATAGACTATACAGTGCTGAGTCCTATCGTACATAAAACCTTTTGAGTACCCTCCCTCTTTATGCGTTTTAAACATATATTCTGAGTTCTTAAGGATAAACAACGAAACTTTCAATAACTTTTTCCAAATTATTTCTCAGTATCATAAAGGCAACTAGACAAAAGGCATGCCTCACATTATAACACAGCGACGTCATAAAGGTGATGCTCTTAAAAATACACTTTTTCGTTTTTGTTTTCCTTTTTGGGCAGCACCAAGTGACATTCATATAATTGTTTGATAAGGACAGGCTGCCTGATGAATCCCCTCTACATCCGTGTTCAATGCCTTATGACGTCATTAGAGACACCGTTTTGACGCTGCTGATAGGTTGTTGGCCAACAATGCAGCGGGGTGCCGATGGAGGTGGTCGGAGGCGCGTGGATGCAGTCGGTTGTTCGGAAAGTTGGACAAAAAATTCACGGAGCCAAAAGCATCCGAGGTGTCAGCCTGTAACCTCTGATCTCACGCTTCGAAAACGATGTGTGTGCTCATTCAACCCGGGTACAGTTCATGATTAGACTGCGGGGTCAAAGAGCTGAGTGTGTAGTTGTGCACCTCCTAGTAGTGGTTCCTGTTTCGCCGACTGAGCACGCGAGTACTTCAGTGAAAGGGTACAAATGATCGGGGTCAGCGGGCTTAGCAGCAACAGCAGCCCGGCCAGCGAGAACGACTGGTGCATCTTAGCGGTAAAGGTGACAGCATAAATAATTTTTGGGGACTATTGACACACCAACTGCCAAGGTCATATGGCGTGGCCAACTTTTTCCCTGTTGGAAGGGTTTCTCGGGAGCCAGCTTGCTCCTTGTTCAGGGAAGCCGCCGGGCCTTGAACCCGGTTCGGTTGCGTGGCAGCCAGCTACGCTGACCACTCCACTACCTCGCCCCCTGACAGCATCAGGATCGGGCCTCCACGCCCTGGAGGAATATCTTGGCCCACCAGTGATGTGAGCATCTGACTTTGGTAAAATCCGCCGGCTTGGCTTGATTCAGGCGTCTTCGGATCAGAAAAGTGAGCACAACCTGGCCGAAGACTCAGACATGTGGACATCACAACGCGTGCATGCCTCTCGCATAGCAAGCTGGGTCTCACCCTACGACTTCCCGACAGCGGTCGGCAACTCTTAGTTGAGAATCACCACAGCCTGGCACTGTGGCCCCGCCAAATACCCAGGCCATTTTCATTCTAATTACAATCTCGGCTCCACCAAAGACTCGGGTCAGATCAGTTCCACAACCCCCTACGGTCCCACCGAAACTCGGGCCATTTTTATTCAACAGTGCGAGCCCTCCCACCATCGACGTGGACGGGCACCCCCAGGTTCGCGCCCTGTGTTGAGAGCCCCAGCTGCCCGGCCGGTGCCCAAATGTCCCTAACAGCCGAACATCTGCGCCTGCAGGGCGCCAGGAGCTATACCAGGAGATATACATTTCTGGACTTCCTGGATCTGCCCCCTCTGGAGCTTGATTACGTTCTCCATGCGCCATCAGCTCCAAAGGTGATCCGCTAGTTATTGTGTTTGGGGCCAGATTTCTTCGCATATGCGTCTGTTTACATGCATTGGCGGATGCAGGGACTATTTTGGCCAAGGCCCCCGAAAACGAAAAAGAGCGGGGAAAACTAGATTTCGTCCCCTGCGAAAGTGATCTAAAGCGCAGATAGGCTCAGTTCTCGCGTGCGTGTCAAACGTATAACGGCACCCTCATCTCAATTTCAATATTAAAGTACTTCGTTATAAAAAAGGCTCTGGAAATCATGATTCAGGCTTAGGTCTTCCCTCATATATCATACACATTCTCTATCTGTTTCGGGTGTAGCAGCCTATAGTTAATATACAAAAACCAAAAAGTTTTCAACTTCGCTGCCCCTGAGACATCTCTGATTCAAACGAGCGTGATCATATAACTCCTATCCTGAACTCCCTGGGATGGCCCAAGATCAAGCCAATAGCAGCTGAAAGGGACGTCTTTAAGATGTTTAAAACCTGTAATCTTTGTTTAAAACCCTGATGCAACTCCCGAATAGATTAAAAATCTGTGCCAGCCGCAGCGAGATGCCCGCCCGAGAAACGTGTGGCTCCTCAAGAGGTAAAGTCTAGCAGCCGGCACTTCGTCTTGCCGCATCACAACGGTCGCTCGCTTACCAAGATATAAAGGTTTGGAAGGATTTGCCACCTGCTGCCATAAACGCCACATCATAAGCTAGATTTAGGAAGGCGATCAGATAATCACAATCTGCCAGTCATTATTAATCGGAATTGGGTCACTTCAACCTATTGCATATATCGAGTGTCTTGGTTTCTTGCCTTTATGCTGGTTAGTGTGCTGTGTGTAGACATTTGGATGGAATCTGATAGACAGCAAAACTGTATAATTGTTCCGTTCACACTAGTTTGGCGAGACAATCAAACCCACGCTTCCCTATACCCTGCCCCCCCCTCCCACGGGGAGCGATGAAGGTGGAGAACTATTTCACGGGTGGGAGAACGGAGAAACAGGCCAAAACGAACCCATCATATTGGGCACTGATTAATAAGAGTAACCATATATTAGGGTTAGGGAAGTACGTACTGATGATACTTTGTCTGCAGCCGGCATGTTTGACAAGTAAACCAATTCGAACAAAAAACTTCAATAAGAGATTTAGATGCCTGAACTGGGTTCAAAAATTTTCCGTAATGCAACTGGTCTAGATTTGGCTGCATTGCAGACATAATCCTTATATCAGAGGAACCCGGAGCTTTAGGTTAGTTTGGGTTGGGTTAGCTTTGGGTTATATACTTGGGATCCGTGGTCACGCCATTCAATTTTCAAGACCATGTGCTGAAAGGAGTTTTGTAAAAAAACTCAGTTCGAGGTTGAATCTCAATCGGTATCCGATAAGTTATGCGATGATCTATTGCATCCATTAAATGAGGGGCTGTGTCCGATTATATATCCAATTTGAATGTGCATCCAGAATTCGAGGAGTCATGCCAAACAGCATCTTGTTTATGAAAAACAAAAAACATCGCATTATTTTCATTCAAAAGGTCAATATTTGCTCTATAGTGAATAGCTTATTAATCATAGTGTCATTTTCTAGCATTGGCTTAGCAAATTATCTTGCATGAGGCTTTGCTAGAAAGCTTATCGCTCCCATTGGGTCCCAGCCTATCTCCTTAATGATAAAAACATCCTAAAACGTCCTCATTGCCTGTTTTTCCAACGACTTACAAATAATGTGAGCCTTAATTGGTTGTTTTCTCTTCAGATTTAAATATGTTGTAAAATATTGAAAAACGAATGTCTTTTGGAAATCAAATAATCACTTACAAAAAAATTATAAAAACCAGTTTCTGTTCGGAAAAGGCTGGAAGCTTAATAATAATTATTGGGGCTTATCGACGCACCAACTGCCAGGGTCATATGGTGTCGCCAACTCTTTTCCCGTTGGAAGGGTTTCTCGGGAGCCAGCTTTCTCCTTGTTCAGGGAAGCCGCCGGGCCTTGAACCCGGGTCGGCTAAATGAAAGCCAGCTACGTTGACCACTTCACTACCACGCCCCCCAGGCTTGAAGCTTTCGAGAAAGTTCTGGCGACAACAGAAACCCCTGTCTGCGACCTGGGCTAACGCCCCACCGGCGCAGGAGAGTCGCATGACAATGTGCTGAACGCAAACCATATTTCCTTTTAAATGTATCTCTTCATAAGCCTGTAGGTCAGTGTTATCATTCTTTTCTTTGAAATAACTACTAAATATCACGCAGTCAACCACGGATTCGGCCCGGGCACCCCTGGTCACGAGACAGGGCCTCTAACCACTAGACCACTGCGCCACACTTCACCGGCTCCTGCCAACCCTACACCTGTGACCCGTCAGGAGGTCACTGGCCGGTATCACGCAATCAAAACGATGCTGTGATCGTGGCGCCGGGTGCTGTGTTCGTACAGAAAAGGCGTGGTACAAAGCTGCTTCTAGAAGACGAACCAAACATTATATTGGCCTAGAATTATTTGTATCGGCGACCCAGAACCCTAAGCTAGCTTTATGCCAAATTGCATCCACTTCCATTCTTTCTGAGGACTTGAAACTAAGCTGAGAAGCAAACGTGTTCCGAGAAATTTAGCTCCTTCAAATACCCTTTCGGACGAATTACTCGAAAGCCGTTGGAGATAAGTGGGTAGTGTAAATGAATGAAATGACTGCAATTAATTTTCCTATTCAACCACGTCAATTGTGAGCTTGTGAATGACATGTGCTCGGAACCGTGAAGCTACAAATAAAAGGTTTCCTACTAAAATTATATTTATAACATATAAAACAACGAATTTTAATATCATGGTATCTATCTCCAAATATTATCAAGGGGAAGCAACGTTCTTTCATTATTTGAAATGAAAAGTCAAATCGGCGCATTAGATCATCAGATATTAAGATTTAAATGAAATGAGCAAAAATGCAGTCCTCCGGCAAAATATCAAAAACTAAGTCAGAATTTTACGTTTTCCACTGGAAACTATGCCTAAGCACAAGAAAATTGACCTAGCTGCCTCCAGGTGGCTGTCTTTAAACTAACTGAAGCGTGCCTTCTGTTATTTCTAGCTTATAAGTCGGCCGTCAAATTTCCATAGCTTTTTTGCTTGTATTAGAAATACTGCGTTTTTGCGTAATACATATTGTCGGACCATTTCGAATTTTTCTTCTTAGGTGGACCCTGTTGCTCATTCAACAGGAGGCAAATTTCAAGTTCGTCGCTCAAGAAATAAAAATGAGAAAAATGCAAAATTGAAAACATTTGTTTCAATTTTTCTCAAAAACTATTCTGAATTTAGATTTGGGGACTTTAGTTTGGGCGTCTAGCGTAAAAGGGCTATCACCCTACACAATTGGAGATCCCTGGCATATACTGTCAGAACCGCCAAGCGGCCAGAATTCTTACTTCGTTCGTCATCGGCTTCTGATAGAGCCTCGGCTCAAAACTAACTACTGTTTTCGATCATGAAGGGGAAGAGTTAAAAAACTGCAATCTGGGATAAAACTTTCGTCTTTCTCTGTTCAAAATACTTGGTCTGACAACAGGGCCGCCAGGGCTCGTGCAAACACCAGGGCGACGTGGACCAGTTGGTCACACACCCAGTTACACACCCAGGTCCACACTCATGAGAACAGTTCACTGTGTAGCCCGGGGCAGTTATGCTATGGGTTTTCCTTATCTGTTATTATTCATATATATGCATATATATATATATATATATATATATATATATATATATATATATATATATATATATAAATAACTGCCTAATTAATAGTTAATGCATAGCCGGAGGCGGTTCCAAGGCAATGGTGGGGGAGGCTCAAGTCCCTAGCCCCCCAATAAAACCCTGGATCCGCCACTGTATATGCGTATCCATTTTTGTCACCAACTGCAAGTTCTATACTATGGACCTCCCTGACGCATTTCTGACCATGCCACTGCACCGTCGAATGCATGTAAGTTCTAGCGGACAGGCCTGCAGCAATGGACTCTGATACAGACCGGTTTCTACCACAAGCCATCTGCTGGGATAGTTTCATAAAGTTTGAACTGAGTTCTTCGGCAGACCTTCCTGTTCTTGTTATTTTGTGGATACAATACAGCCGAATGATTCACCTTGTCCATCCAATTTCTCGTTTTTCCACTGGTTTTCTGGCCAATGTTTTCAAAAGTCAGTTCCTTATATATATTTAGCATAACAAAAATAAAAAACTTCTTACATACTTTAGAATATAAACCCGCATGCTTTCCCATGACGGATACATAAAAACTATTCAAGCAAGTTTTCAAAAGTGGAGGAAATATCAAATTCTATCAAAATGAGGAAAACTTTAGACCTGAGCTTTATTTTTATGCAAGATTACATTTATTGTTTACTTGCACCCCTCGACTACACTGCAATGCATAGAAAGCGCATTTGGATTGCATATTGATAAGACACCCTTAATACCCACCCAGTGGGGAGGGCCTGGCACTAACGAGCACTGGAGGAAGCCTGGTAGCCCCCTAAGATTTTGGAAGCTAAAATACTTAGAAAAACCCTGGTTGGGGGCGGGTGGGAGTTATGGTGATCTGCATTATACCAAATTTGTGTTGAACTAAGTCAATATCCTCAAGGTCATACAAGGTCATCAAGTTCAAATATTGGCCATGCTGGGACCTATTGGGAAATGCCACAATTATGCGGGAAAAAAGTCGGAAATATGCTAATGGTGGAGCAGGGGAAGAGAAAAGGGCAATGAGAAAAAGGAAAAAAACATTTTTTTTCAAAAAGAATGTGACACCTTGGTCAAATCCAGAACTCTAGTCTAATTAGGGGTATTTTTAGCCGAAAATCATGAAAACGTGCGTGGTCTCTCTGAAAAATGTACAATGAGCTCAATATTTTGATTTTTAAAATGCTCCTCTAGGGTGAAAAATAAACCTCTGCCAGTGGATAACGTCATAATCTGGCAACTCCTACCATATCCAATAGGCTTCCAGGGTTTTAATTTGCTGATTACTCACCGTGACGTCAGCGCTGTCGTCACACCAACAGCTAACAACTGTGGCCGCCTGGCTGGGGTACATGTGGGGTACGTTCCAGGTAGGTTTTTAGCTTTTCTCCATGAAAATGTTGTGTTTCAAGACAAATGATTTAATGAGTACCGGGTTTTCCGGCATGCATTACAACTTGCCTATCTCAGTTAAAATCACGTTATAAAGGTGCCACATTCCATTTCAAGTTTTGTGGTCAAGGCCATCCACAGTCATTGACCTATGATGTCACAATGTAGTATACCCCTATCATGTACGTAACCTAATACTATCACTATAGCAACCGATGGACGGGAAATGAGGATTAACCTTCGCCGATTACCTTTGACCTTGACCTTTACATTGAATTACCTTAAGTATAAATTCATAAAATGATAAAAGTCAGACTGGGTAATGTCATTTGGCCGGAAGCATAAAATTGCGCGCAAAATGACGTGGACGCAAAATGACCGTCGCTGTCGATGCGCCCTAAAACCCTTATGAAGATGATGATGATGATGACCGGAAGCACTGGGGTCAGTAGCTTGGAAAATTGCTGGTATGACCTTGATCTGCGATCTTTGACCTTGACCTTAACCTTTATGTGAATTAACCCCGACATATCACCCTGTTTATATGGTGTTTTGACGTCACAACTCGGTCTCCAATGCAAGCGAACTGGTCCAACCGGGCGATTGTGACGATCTCAAAATGTATATCTGACTTTGGAAGCCTATAATTCAAAAGGTTCTCTGAAGCGAAATAGAAAAACTACAACACCAGTGGGCTTTTGTGCGAAACCAGAAGGGAAATGGCATGCTATGTTGGGAGGTCAGGTGCTGGTAAAGGTGACTCGTATGTTGACAGAGGCTGACGAGTTTACCGTTGAGGTGCGGATTCCAATTCCCAGAAGTTAGCCTTCACCGCCGCTGACCAGACGACCGCTGACCAGTGACCCTTGACCAATCAGCGGCCCACAGTCTCAAATCTAACTGCAGCCCACTGGAGATTCTGGTCACACTTGGCCAACTACCTGCTCCGTTTTTTGACATGATGGTGCCTGACATTTGAGTTCACCAAAGAGCGACCAGACAGAGGAAGACGTGGCTGAATTGGACAGCGGCCAGCCGCAGGCCTGGATGCACCGTTATATAACCCGTGCGGAGCTGCTACCTCAGGTCATTTGCTTCCGAGCGCCAGTTGTGGTCCGCATGTAAGTACATAGATTCCAAGAAAAAAGAAAATAGGAATAAGCTTGCAGATGAATTTCATTTGCCGCTACGGCACCGTATAAGAACCAGGTGCAAATTTATCGCATGAGTGAGCGGTGCTGGATACAAGGGGGCTAGGGGGCTCAGGACCCCTCCCCCGAAATTAATTCATTGTCGAAGACTGTTCCGAGGCATTGACAGGAGACGCTCCAGCCCCTAGCCCCCGAAATGTTGACCTGAATCCGCCGCTGTGAGTGAGGCTTTTGACTCTGCCTGTTACAACGATGTCTAAGTTTTAATCTTTCTCGATAAAATGTTATGTGGCGTATGGTGAAGTTCTGGTTAGGTAAAAGTTTCCAATGTGTGCTTTCGTGATGCTGATAAAACCTTGGTTTTTCAAACCTCTTTCTCTTTGTAAAAGCATTGCGAGTATGTTGCTTATTTTTATTAATTTTCATGTAGCAACTTATTACACCATAAAATCTAAAAAGAAAAATAGATTTTATATTTCATACGTTACGATTACACGTCATATTGCGGAGGACGCCCGGGTCCATATGACTTTCAGCCATGACTTGTATTGGAATGAGAAAGTAAGGGGGAGGTTGTCACCAAGTTCTCAACGAACTAATGAACTAAAACTAGCTATACCGGACAGCAGCAGCTGTTGGTTTTACTGTCACAACACTATTTGCGCGAGTCGAGGACAGTTAACGGCTCAGTGACAACCTCCCCCTCGAGTAACAGTTACACATCAATATTTGACGTAGGATCATCGTAGCTACAATGAATCACTCCCAAGAACACCATTCTCGTGCTTGTCAGGAAAGTTCACGGTATTTATAAATGCTGTCAGACACCGTCACACTTGCTCTCAAAGCATTTTCGGCGCAGGCGCGCTATCTAAGCCAGCACATGTGCGGAACATTGTCATCACAATTAAGTATATAGAGATCTGAGCGGCCAGGTGCCGCGAAATGGTCACGTGACCGCAGCAGCTGCCTGTATGCGCACCAGAGCTCGGCAGCTGCGCAGGACGCGCAGGCAGCAACAGAGACGGCTATAGACGCCGACCGCCCTAACGCCTGGCCTTCCAGAGGGCCCAGACTTGTGTGTCAGGTGCGTCAACCAGCCCTCGTCCTTCTAATCTGCATATAACATGCATACACACGCGACCACGCACGCACACGCACACACACACGCACACACGACCGGCGGAAAGCACGCACCAACAGCGAGGAGACTGGCTTATACACAGTGGATTGCACGGTGTACCCGTTGAGGAGGCGCCGGCCGGTTCAGAGTGTACCGCAGCCGGTGTGCCGCAGAAAGGGCTCATCGCCGGGACCCTGCGGTCGCTGCCGGTGCCCTTGTTGGTCACTGCACGGCGGCTGGCGGCTGCCCCACTGTCCGGCCGCCAGCCGCCGCGCCGTGCTGGCTCAGTGGGGCACAGGCCAGCGCGGCGAGGTACGCCCGAGGGCGGACGTAGACGGCACGCCGGCTGTAGACAGGCCGCAGGCTCGGCGCCTCGCGCACAGAGGCCCGCTCGCGCACGCGCACAGACACATAGTGAGTCACAGAGTCGCCGGACCAGCCGCCAGGGACCTCCGCCGGGTCGGCGGGGGGCCTCGGAACTGCACGTGCACGGAACCACCGGCAGGGGACGGCGGCGCTACAGCACAGAGCACAGAGCACAGAACAGCAGCCGGCAGCTTCTGACCGGTGGATTAGGCAGGCGAGTGAGGGAGCGAATGGTCAGGATCGACGACTGGTGGAAACGGAGAAGGCTGTTGCCACTGAGTATGTGAAAAGGAAATGGCTGCTCGTTTGAAGCCGCGTGACCAATGTAAGGTGTTCTTTAATCGCCGAAAATGAATGACGTGCCAAAATACACGACACCGTGGGGAGAGGTCGGAATTTCAGCAATAGAACGGTACATAATTTAAGGTACTTTAGGCGTGGAACAGGACAGGAGCGGACAGGACAGACCAGATGTCGGAAATAATCATCCTAGAAACGACATGTTTAGCGTCTGTCATAGCGTTTCCAACTTTAGAGACAGCCACTGTATCGCTCACGGTCATACACCACCGTCCACGCACACAAGACTGATTTCTCCGAAATCACAGTACAGCAAAATTTATTGCTTGGATAGTGAAGATAAAGCGGGGTAGTATATCACCGAGGCTTTCTGGGGATTCGGGTGGCTGGAAGGCCCGGCCGGAGTGGAAATGTAATGGAGGAAGGGCGAGATGTGGGGCGCTCACTCATCAGATGTGGTTGCCTCAGGTCCCGAAGAGCAGCATCAGCAACCAGCTGTCAACGCTAACAATGTTCACATCCACTTCACAAGATAACAACTATTTGTGCATACGGACCGTGACATAATGACAAGTACCACTCCCTTATGTACACAGAACAATGCACAAACAAAGCAGAAAGGAGTAAAAGGAATAATAATTCTTTGCTTTTTAAGAAGCATGTGCAACTGCAAGATAGTTTCCACAGTGTCAATAGGAAATAATGCAATAATTTGTGCTGCCGTAAAGTTCTTAAGAAATTAAGTCTGTTTGTGCGAGGAAGAGGCAAACTGATGATAGAGCGATTAAAATGGAATATGGGGCGAGTACATAACACTTCTGTTGCGACATTCGACGCCTATGGTATCGCAATGGCTACTTCAGCATCGTTTTACACTTACGAACGCAGTAACACAAGTTTGGTCTCGCCCGCCAGTTTACCAACAATAGCTCATAATGCTAGTTTAAGCATCATCCGTAGCATTATAAGGACGTTTTGTTCCCCTGCACACAAAGCATCGCTTGCATGACCATCTATTCATCTCATTTGTTTAAGCAGATAAATAAAAACCTTGCTGCTTGATGGCCTGAACATAGCATTGAGTGCCGTGACGAGACTAGGAATGTTGCAAGACAGGAAAATTGGTCTCAGCAGCAAAACGATCGGTGACTTTGCGTGCATGCATTTGCAATGGGGTGGCTCAATAATAACATTGACGCTAGTGTTGAAGCCGTAGGGGTGTCTTGACGGCGGTCGGCGGCCAGCACGTGAGACGCCTGTCACGCCACCTGTCCTGCGCAAATGTCGCACCTCACCCTCCCAGAACGCGAGCGCCGGCGGACTCCCGAAATACCGGCCCGCTGGCGTGCTGCACAGTAATTAGGGTCGACTCCCTGCGAAACACTTCTGAACAGCGCTACCAAGTTTCAGACGCTCCACAAATGTTTTCTATTGTGAGCCAAAGTTGGTCCGGGCTCCAGTTTGAGATTCAGTGAGGACAGTAGCTTCTCGGTGGGGTTGAAGGAGAGACGAGAGGCAATGGGTCGTCTGGGGAATGATCATGCTGAACGAGGACAAGGTTGGAAGCTAGAGTGAGGCAATACGAGGTGGCGGCGCGCGAACAGGAGGGACACCAGTGTCCCGGCCTGCCGGCTGCTGCCTACACCAGACGCGGTGATTTCGGCGGCCGGTCTCGCAATTACCTGCGAGTGGCTCTCCCTGCGGCGTACCACCGATCCCGCGCGGACGACTAAGCATCAGTCTACAGTGCGGCGCCAGACACGCTCGCTGGCTCCAGGCCGTGGCCCCCCGAGCTAGTCCAGCTCACGTCAAACGACACTGCCTGGCGCTCCTGTCTTGCTCAGCACCTACCGGCCGCGCTCCCGATCTCCTACTAACCCCGTTCGTCCGGAAAAGCCGCTTTGAAACACAGCAGAAGGCATCAGAGAGAAAGGTAGGGTGGGTTCAGGCGATGTGCGGCTGAAGTTCGGCGCGTGCAGACGCCAGAAGCACCGTGCCAGCGCTTCTCCGAGATTTGCCAGCGAGAGCCGTGAGAGCATCAGCAGTCGCGTATATACCACCCACGCCAGTCGCGCTGCTGCCGCTGCGTGGAGAGAGTGCGGCGGGCCGAGGAGAGAGCGGCAGGGGGCGCCAGTGCGGGCGATGACGTGTCGCTCGCGCCCAGCGCGCCGCTGAGTGATACGGCTGACCCTGCCGGTGGCGTTCTGCTCCGGCTCGCTGACTCGCAGGCTCGACAACCCCGGGAAAACAAGGTCAGCCGCTAACCTCCGAGGTGGTTTGCAGCAGACTATCGGACGGCGACTCGGCGCAGCTGTTGTGGCCATTGGCCGGCGTCCCTCCCGGCTGAAGAACTTGAACTCCCCGTGGAACTGAGACTGAAGGGCGATGGAAACGCTTTGACGCTGGCCAGCACAGGAGGGCAGCTAACGCGCCGATGCTGTGCGAGAGAGGGTGCTGGCTAGCCTCCCCGCTGAGGCAGATCACAGGCGCTGACTAGCGTCCCCTCACCCACCGCAGGAGGGCGTCAGCCAACACGTTCAGGTGCGTTTTAGTCTGAAATCACAAGGGATCGTGCGTTAAACCCGAGTAGCTGCTGCATGATTCAGCATTCATCGTCATGACACTGGTGACTTCTCTGGAGAGTCTAAGGAAAAGTTACAGGCGTTATTTTTGTCACTTTGTCCCTTTAAAACTTGTCCCTCTTTCTCTCTTGTCATGTTCTCTCTCATAGAGTCATGCGATAAGTTAGCATGTCGATTTCCTAAAGCGAATGATCAGACCCAGATGAAGGAAATCGCTAAATCCGTATGTCTGACACCATAATAGCTGGTGACCAGGTCAATAATTGCTGCCCTCATCGGTCTCCACGTCATGTCAGCCACGCGCACTGACGGATCCAGGTGGAGAGGGGGAGGAAGAACCGAGCAACTGTCCCCAAACTCCCGATTTTTGCAGATTTCTTTTAAAAACGTTGTCCACGGTTTTGGTCTCCGTTGCGCCCCCTCCATAAAAACCGTCGTCTGGATCCGACCGTGGCCACGCGGCCGGCTGACCTGACGCCGTGTCGCTCACCGTTTTGTAGAACATGCAGTTTTGTCGGTCCTCGTCCTCTCCGCCGGGGCAGGCGCGGTAGCCGTCGCACAGCATATGGTCGTCGATACACCGATAGCGACCCAGCGAGTCTTGTGTCGGGCAGGCAAACCGCTCCATGCCGTCCACGCCCGGCGGACATTCTGAGGGACAGACAGAGAGCTGAGGTCAGAGCCACTGCCGAGACGGGCATTCTGAGGGAAAGACATAGCTGGGGTTAGAGAGACTGCCGAGACGGACATTCTGAGGGACAGACATAGCTGAGGTCAGAGCCACTGCCGAAACGAACATTCTGAGGGACAGACATGGCTGGGGTCAGAGCCACTGCCGAGACGGACATTCTGAGGGAAAGACATAGCTGGGGGTAGAGCGACTGCCGAGACGGACATTCTGAGGGACAGACATAGCTGAGGTCAGAGCCACTGCCGAAACGGACATTCTGAGGGACAGACACATAGCTGAGGTCAGAGCCACTGCCGAGACGGACATTCTGAGGGACAGACATAGCTGAGGTCAGAGCCACTGCCGAAACGGACATTCTGAGGACAGACACATAGCTGAGGTCAGAGCCACTGCCGAGACGGACATTCTGAGAGACAGACATAGCTGGGGTCAGAGCCACTGCCGAGACGGACATTCTGAGAGACAGACATAGCTGGGGTCAGAGCCACTGCCGAGACGGACATTCTGAGGGACAGACATAGCTGGTGTTAGAGCGACTGCCGAGACGGACATTTTGAGGGACAGACACATAGCTGGGGTCAGAGCGACTGCCCAGACGGACATTCTGAGGAGCAGACTGAGCTGAGGTCAGAATAATGGGCGGCGGATATTCTGGCGTATAGAGAGCGCTGAGGTCAGAGTAATTGGCGACGGGCATTCTGAGAAACAGAGAGTGCCGAGATCAGAACCGATTCTTAGGCACTGATGAATGGCATTCTGGGACACCAAGAGAGCCAAGGTCAAACTTAATTATAAACATGATATCACAAGCATACACATAACGAGCACAGCTTGCGTCTGCATGGAGATACCTGCATTTTATTCTTGAAAAGGCCAGTTGATTGAGGAGTGTAGAAACTGTGTAGTGGCTTCCTTCAGTATGTTGAATCTGACATGGTAGTCATTATTAGTTATAAATCTGGACTATCGATACTTTTATTGGAGGCTTTAATTTGTCATTCTTGATTAGAGGCTATCGTTATCTGGCAAACTATGATATTGCTTCTTACTGTTCGTGATTTTTCTCACTGTGTTACCAGAACAACATGAAAAGACTCACTCTCAGCTCATTGAAAATGTACTCTTGCGCGTCTTGAATCCATTAATTTTCTTTGGATTCTATCGTCATTTGCCTTGTAGATAGTATAATATTCTATAGGAACGGCGTGAACTTAAGATCATTGACAAAGAGGAATGCTTTCGTATTTCAGAAGCTTAGCCAAGCAGGCTTAAGTTTAACTAATATTCTTCTTCAAAAGAAGATGAATACTTATGCTATTTCATATTTAGCCCATTCCCTCCTGCATTTTATCACCTGAATGACCTGGCTAGCTGGGGTTGCAATGGCTGCACCATTTGATAACCAAACACTTCGTGGAGTTTTTTCTCTATTTTGCGAGAAAAAGCCTTTGTGTATTTGCCGGCAGCGGGAGAATCCGGCGCGGCCCCTGCCCAAGAGGCGGCGGAGCGTCACTATCACTTAGAGCCGCCGAGTGTATTGGTACTGACACCAGGGCCGTTCTCAGAAGAGTATCTGCAGTAGAGGTGGCAAGGCTGTTTCTAAAAACGGCACGCGTTTCGGACATAAACTTTAAAGAACAACGCAAACCTAACCATCTCCATGCCAGAATGATTTGGGATCATTACACCTTTTTGAATTGAGGTTTTTAGGCGTCTGTCATCTTTGGCTGCTTTCTGGAAAGTCGGGATATTTTTCATCCCAGTTGCAGGCCGCCGCTTGGCTGGCCAGACGAAGGCAGCACGTGGTTCAACGCGATTGGATCTACCGCGAGGGTGATGTGGGACGTGCTGCGCCTTGGGGATGCACTTTCTTAGAAAGTCTCCGCCTCCAGGATTTGATCCTAAGAAAAAGACCGGAGAACTCAGTAGCGTGCTTTCTTGCTGAGGGAGCTGAGTGTTAAGGCGCCAGACTGTGATGACAGTTCCATCTCCCGGAAGAAACTGAAGTATGGAAGCACAAACCTACCAAAAGCATGACATTTAGTACAATGTTCTAATGTGATGGAAAACACCAGTGCAGTGCGGGGAGGCAGGCTGCAATGAATGCGATAATTCATTCAGTTCCTATAGTCCTTAACCCAAGAGAAGCGTAAGTGATGAAAAGTATGCTTTCATAATAAGGATATAAGAATGGATGATTATACCTTATACCTTATACCTCATAGGTCAATGACCTTGAATGACCTTAACCTCTAAATATGGGGAAGGATTCTTTGAGACCTTTCCTCTGTGACCATGATGTGCTTTTAGGACATTCTCGATTTTCCCCGCATAATTTACGGCATTTCGCAACCTAACTGCAACCCAACCTTACCTAGACCTAACTGCAATTGTATCACCCGGAGATGCTTAACGCCTCAGAGGCCATGGGCCAATATTATTTTGGCTACGTTCTCGCGAATCAAAAGATGAGTTTTAATAGTAATAATGAAAGCTTCAACTTTATTTGAGCCGCATCTTCTGAAAAAGGGCTTTCAAAGTCCTGGGCCCGATGACGGACCCAGGGCAACATTTCGGGGGGCTAGGGGGCTCGAGCCTCTCCGCCATTGCCTAGAAACAGCCTTCGGCTATGCATTAAGTATAGGCATGCTATAGGCTTTTATGGACATTTCGGTGAGGGGGGAATTGAGCCCCTAGCTCCCTTTTTATAGGCTGCTGGTTAGCAGGTTCGGACTTTTTCCGACCTTTGCCCACTTCCCTCTGTTCTACTACGCTGTCAACAAACGTAGCCGACTGACCTTGCTGTCAAGCTGGCATTTTTGAGGTGATCTAGTTGCGGGCTGATTGATCGATACGCGTTTAATGTGTTGGTTTTGCGCCGGTGCGGTGGTGGCCGGGCCCGGGCGACACGACCATTACCTCTATCGACCCGACCAATCGCTACTTCAGCTGCACTATCGACACCCCGCACTGCCGGCTCTCACTCGCCTCAAATTAGACCGGGCTCGAATGGGAGCTCTCTGGAGGGGTGCTATAATGTAATCATCGTGTGGTGAGCGCCACCGGCGATTTGATATCTATTTTTAGCCTTCCCTGGATGGTCTTTGAGTATGCCGCTTCGAGAAATCAATGCTGCTGGTTTTTATGGAAATGAGCTTGTGCTGTTGTCTTAAGTGGAAGTTGACCATTGTGGGAGAATGCACTGTTGCTAGGTTAAAAAAATCGTACAAGTTTGAAGTAGTGACTTCTCTGTTTAAGAAGTATTTAGGTACTATTGAAGTTCACGCCTGGTTACGTATGGCTCAAGGTATTGATAGCAAAAGATTCAAATTGAAGTTTTAATGATAAAATTTGTAAAGGCAGCTCCAATTGATAGATAAGCTCTGCCTTAACAGTGAATGACCCATAATATTTTCCAGTCTCAGCACCACCACAAAAGCAAGTAGAACTTTTGTTACATTAGAAATTGACCAAACTAAATCCATATTTCCCATTCTCCGTCCCTCTCCCCATCCCTTATCTCCATTCTTCTTTACTATCTACGCACACGATTGCACGTCGGGCGGGCTTCTTTGAATGGCGAGAAACCATGAATGGAGCGGGCCGGCGGGGCCGACGGGGAGGAGCGATGGCAAGCAGCCAACATCGCCACCGCCGCGCCGATCTCATATAGATCGCCCTGTCGTCGCTACCGACAGCGGCCGCCTGGCAGAGCTGCGCTCCCCTATACATGTACAGCCGCACACCCAGCCCGGTGTCTCGCGATCTCCGACACCGCCGCCGCCGTCCAGCGTGCTGGGCACTCGGCGAGAACCGCCAGCTCCTGTCACGGATGTTGTCTTCGCAACAACGCGGCGGCCGCCGGAGTCACTCGCCCGACAGCCAAGGGCGCTATTTTTAGGGAAGCACCGGCTGGCTGGCACATTGCCAGGGCTCGTTGCGGCGTCGATGCGAGTCGGCAATGGCCCGCCGTCGGCTCCAAATCCCCAAATAGTCACACGAGAAGAGGCTCACGAGACAAAGAAGGCCGCTGATGTGCCATTGGGCGCATTTTTATGATTTTGGTGCATGGTGGCGGCAGGGAATTTCCATGTGATTTAGCCTAGTGGGCGAACGTCACTTGAGCCCTTGTTTTTCTCATCCCGGCAAGATGGAAGCTGAAATTTTTATTGATCCAAACTATGTGTGGAACTTATGGCGGTTTTAAAACGCATGAGAAAATGAGAAGATGATAGTGATGGTGCAGGACGCCGGTGTTGAATTGCAGAAGGGAAGTTGCGCGTTAAGTTACGCTACTCGTTGGGGCGGTCGATAGCCCGAACAACACCGGAAAACCCAAATGATACTAGAAAGGAGGATGCATAAACATCCGGGTCAAGCTGAAAAAGAGTCATAATCTGGCACGTCTATAAAGAGACCAACAGTGATATTGCTGAAAGGACTTAATATGTGTTTTAATTTAGCGAATAATACATTTCAAGATCGTCAAGGACTGCCAAGAACTAACTTAACCAATCAGGGCGCACTGTCCCACGGCATCACAAAGAAGTGGTGCATGATTATGGCTAAAAGGGGAACTGTAGTCGCTGTTTGTTCTGCAAGTTGTAGCTTCGCCAAGCTATGGAGCATTTGCCTGATTTCTTGAACTATTGTCGATTTTCGATTCTTTGCTGGTCATTTGTGATGTGCAGGATGATGGGACTAGTGTTGAAGCCTACTAGAAGTACACAGACCGCACCATAGTCCAGGCGAGTACAGAAACACAGCGTGAGTGACAAGTATAACTGTTGCTGGAACCCGGTTGTTTGGTGCGCCTCAGCTTGTCTCTTATTTCATTACTCACAAATGAAATTCTGAGTTTGACTTCGCAACCATGTAATGCCGGGTCAAGCTGTAATGTAACCATGTAATGCCGAAACTAAAAAGTGTTGATAGATGCATTTACATAACTAACATGTATAACAAGCTACTTGTAAGGTCAACTAAATCCCAAAAGGAAATAACTTGCGAAAGACAATGGGAGCACAAGTCTGGGTTTGTTAGCAGGCTCGCTTTCCGTGCTGGTTCAACTGCCCTGGTCAGGTGTCATTCGCGTGGGCTGGCAGTCAGCAAATTAGGGCCTGGGCGGGCCATTGGACACCGCAGGTGAGCCCTAGCTCAGCTGCCGCGCCGCCATCCTGTGAGCTATTGACAATAAAGTCGACCGCCCGCCACCACGTTAGCGCCGTTTATGACGTCACACCAGGCGCCAGTGACGCCATGCTGTGACGAAATACTGAGCATTGCCCACCTGGCTCTGATGGCAATCGAACGGTGACGTCATGGCGACGACAATTGACGGTGTATGTACGTCTGTGGTACATTGTGTCGCGGAAGTAGGTCACCTGGTCCGACTACACGGTCCCACGCCCCTCTGAAGCGATCACTTGGGCTGGTGGCACAGGCAGACGGGAGCACGTGCCGGAGGCTTCGTAGGAGGACAGAGGAAATGTGCTCATTGCTATTTTTAGGTGAAATCAGCCGAAGATCTGGTGGCACCGCTGATGATATGAGATATAATGGCATAGCTTAGAAATGGGAGGCTGACCTGAATGGGGGATCCCTCGGGGTGATTGGAGCTTGCCAGTCAAATATAGGCATGCCGAAATAATAACAAGTCACAAGATTGTATGCTGACTTGTTTTCGAGATCCTTCTGAATCATTCTTTGCCTGTGTTCGTCTCTCGATAATTTTCCAAGATGACAAAAATAGTTTCCAACATTTGTTACTGTAAGAAAACATGAATTTCCGAAACTTACTAAACAGTTTTGATTGATTAGCATATCACAGTTTAAAGGGTTATGTTATTGTTCCGAATGATTTGCATGATTTCAACTGCATTGTTGGTGATCCAAGGGTGGCTCCGTGTGATTGAGAGAAAACTGACTGCCTGACAGTAATTTGGAAATCAAAAGTGATGGCTGGATTCTATCTTCGTGTGAGTTTCTTGGCCCACATATTCCCACAATACTGTTGAGTCAGATTTAGGAAATTAAATCAACTTCAACAGCTTGAGAAACATTCCAACTTGAAAACAGAGTCACTTGATCCGAATAACTTTGAACAATTTTATTGGGCTATGTAAGCTAGTTGGTGGAATCTAACCTAAGGAAAAACTGAATCACTCATTTTTCAGTCACCCGGCTGAGTCATAGAGCCATTATTATTCACTGACTCCCTCTTACACACCACCAAGTCACCAGAAAGCCTGTTCTATTGCTCACGATTCGCCACGAGCTTGGAACAAGACCAGGTACTGGACGATATTGCAAGCGTGGTCTGGTGACCTCTGACTCCTCAAAAACACTTTCTAATTTAACATCTGTCGGTTTTGACCTGACCTTGCGATCATTGTTGGTTTTGACTCAAATAAATGAGCACCATTTGTTTTGACCCAAGCTAGTGATTACTGTTAGCTTAGACCCAAATTAGTAATCTCTTTTAGCTTAGATCCAAGCTTGCGATTTCTATTAGCTTTGACCCAAACTAGTGATCTCTGTTAGTTTTGACCCAAACTGGTGATCTTTGTTAGCTTTGACTCAAGTTAGTGATCTCTACTAGTTTTGACCCAAGCTCTCTGTCCTGGAAGAAATATTTCAATGATAGTGGAACCCAATTATTAATTCAGGTACAGAATGAAGTTGATCGTTGCAACGATCAACTTACATTGGACCAACGCGTTGGTTCAATGTGAAGCATAGCCGATCCGACAACGGCCTCCTGCTGCAGCAAAGCTGTTAGCGTTATGTGTGCAAAGGGGTTCTATGCCCATCTCAGATTTAAAATCTATATAGATATGCTGTTCGTGGTTCTATGAACGCCAAGTCTAGGTTGCAGACGTCTGGGTGGAGACGAGTTGTCCACAATCGCATTGCTGCTGGCAGTGCACCCAGAAAGGAGTGACCTCACTGGTGCTGGCAGTACACCCAGACAGAAATGACGTCACTGGTGCCGCCAGACCAAACTCGGGCGGAGCAGCGGAATGGTTCTGAATGCTGCTGTCTGAGAAGGGGTTTTACTGCGGACTGCCCTGGGAACTTTGTCGAACAGCTCATTTTTCCTGATGAACGGGCACATCAAAGATAGCGCAGTGCGGTACGATCTCCCCAGAAACATAAGGGATGGACCTTGTGGAAACGAGCACTAGACTTGCAAGATCTTCGGGCAAAACAGCTATTGCTTCTCCTTTTGCTAGTCTTAGGCTGCAGGACAAGGGGAAGCTGAAAATTTAGAAAATATGGTATTGAAGTTCCTGTTCAATCTATTGGTCCACCGAAAGTGGATTTACGTTGAGGCCAAATGCACAAGTGTCCCCCTAAGCCAGGCGATCGTCTTAACAAACAAACACAAATTCCAGGTATCTTGTACCATCTTTCACCGCAATAAACTGCGATTTATTGAATTTGAAGACATATCGGCTGTTCGTAATTTCAAAAGCAGCCTGTCCCGCCGCGAAGTCGGCAGGGTGCACAGATGCACCAGCAATCAACAGTGCTGAGTTGGGTTTGGCTTTGCATGAATTTGTCTTACCCTGTTCCAAACCAGCCGTATATGCATCGTCATTAGTACTCTTACATTTATTCACTGGGTTTCAGCTGATAAACAAATCGGAGTTGGAAATATAGTTCACATATGTAGCGGAGCAAAATTCACCCTCTGCCTCTTGTGTGTTACGGCGCAGCATACCTCCCCAGGCTGCTGTACGGCGCAGTATAACTTTCAGGCGGCTGCTCGCGCGAGCCAACGCCGCGGTCGCTTCCACTGTTTGGACAGGTGTCGCCTGCCGTCAGCGGGTGAATCCAGCGCTGAAGCGGCTGCGAATCCCGATTACAGCTGGGATTTTATAGATGTGGCACCTGATGGGACTCGAGCTAAGATTCCTCTCTTCTGGGGCGTATCGAACAAACCCTGGTTTCAGATTTTATTTCTCCCCAAACTCAGAGTTTGGGGAGAAACGGGATTTTCCTGCGCTGAGACCAGCGTCTCCTGCTCCTTTCTCTCTTTCTCCCAACAATGCCTAGCGGTTGCGTGCCTGTTGGCGGATGCCAGATTTAACTTTGTTACCTTTCTGATTGATCAGTAAAATAGGAGATTTTGTACAAATAGGCGAAATATGAAACTGAAACTTGCTGGCATACTCTAAAAGACTGCAGTATAGACTCTGTAATAGGAGTGTCTCGTTCCCACCAAGAGATCATCAACTGCTAGAGCTATATAGTGTAGCTAGCTCGCACCCTGTCGAAAGGGCTTGGCAGCTCAGATCATACCTTACCATACCTACCATACCTACCTATCATACCACCATACCATACCTATCTGCCTAGGAACGGCAGGTGAGACTTGGACCTGAATAGAAGCATATTTCTACATAAGTTCTGTAACTCTCAATTGCACAACAAAGTATACAAGCTTGGGAAAGACAAAACTTACCAAAAGTGTGAGAAATATTGTCTGGAGACACCGCCTCCTCTGTTAAAATTCACTTTAAGACTAAAGACATCCCAATAGAAAGTCGCTCTCTGCAAGTATGACACACCTTGCTCACATCGGGATAGTGCAATTTCTGTTTGGAGCAATCTGAAAGGGAAGCGCCAGCTCGCCACTTGTAATAGATTCAATTTCCGCTCATCAACCATAGGCTGTGGTTTGGCCGGTCAGAACCGTGCAGTGGATTGATATCACGTCGCCGGAGAAATGGTGCACTCAAAGCGCTCGTTAGCTTACTGTTAAGCCGGTAGGCACTGGGAAGCCATGTTAGCCCAAATATTTTACCATTTTTTTAGCAGAGACTGCTAAAGCATGAAACTAGAGGAGGTTTTCGTATTCAGTTATTCTCGAAACTACTTACTCGAGTTATCAGTGCCATAAATAAAGATCGCACTAAATACCTACTGACAGATCCATCAGCAGACTGCAGAAATATTTGTCAGTTTGTGTTTGACTGACTTTTTTCCAAGACTTATGTCATATTATGAAACATAAAACCACTGTGGCACAAGTCAGAAAACGCAGTACTTCTTTGGACATCCACTCACAAAATGGTTCAGCATTTGATTCGTCGGATTGGAAAGCTGAAATAAACAGAGATCTCTCAGCTAGATTCAGAGATGACCTACCATAACCTATTAGACATATTGAGCTGTGCCATTCGTTTAAAGGTATCAGGGTGGAGTGGGGGAAGCTATCACAATGTTTTAAGACATCGGCGATCGTGGTCCCTCAGCATGCCTAAGACAAGGCTGGTATCGACGAATGCTTGACTTCACAAAACAAATAAGAAAATGATTTGTTCTGTACCAGCGCTCTGTGGCCGACAAAGCCGTCAGCTCCACCGGTGTGTGGGAGACCAGAAACCATGAGTGAACTACATAGGCAAAAAGGTTGTATAGCTCTAGTCATATGTGTGTGTGTGGGCTCTGACAAATTGAGCACAGGCTACTGTTTTAGTTTACTTTGTCCCAAAGATGAAGACGCGAAATCTTCAGCCAGCAGTGCACTCTTGCTGTTCCAAACAACAAAGGTCCGTGCACCGCAAGAGAGTAGGATGTTCTTTTTCAGTGAGATCATATTGCAGCTTTAAAACAACTATCGAATCAAACGATACATTCACCTGAATACAGCCCTAGATTTGTGGGTTCCCTGAGATTGAAGGCAACATTACGGAGAGCAATTGCGTGGAATACAAAGAGAAAGCTAGAGCCATATATTTCCATTTCAGGCCCAATATATTCTAAATGTAAGTAGAAATAACAAAAGTAGAGCAATTAGCCGGCAGCGCCATGACCGTAGCTTGCAATTAGTTTTTGCGTCACAACTGACGTCATAAGTATGATGGGGGGTTGAGTGCAGAGGTGTGCGTCAGAGTTGCCGTTTTAAGGTAATTATACCCACTCACGATCACCACCCATGTACTTGCATGATCGCTGCACAACTAACGAGTTAACAGCACGTCCTATTCAAATTAGTTTACCCCGCTCACGATGGCAGGGAGTACAAAACTTGCGTTTACCTAATGCCACTTCGGCATGGAATTGTAAGGCTAACTGTGCACTTTGTTTGGTGAGAAGATTCCGTGTGCATTTTTGAATTAACTATGACAATCTAGCTGAGAAAATATAACTAGTATTGGGAATGGTTCCAAGATTTTCTTAGTTGTTGTTTAAAAGAATTTGTGACACTGCTTTATGCCTTGACTCAGTGGTTTTAGTTACTAGTCTCACTCAACCATGACTGTTATAACCCTGTTATTTAGGCAGCATATATACTCAGCGATAGAAGTAGGTAACAATCCCAGTCATGCCTCACCCTTGAAATGAAAAAAAACATTTTAAATTGATTTGAATCACATCGAGAAGAGTTTCCAGAATCAGGAACATCCATTACTTTATTTTAGAACCTAAAGTGCTTCCGCTGAGCCGAGCTCAGTATATTGCTCATGGATAAAAATAGGTTCGTCAAAAATTGCCAAACAACTTTGTGTCGACTTCGCAGCTCTGAACTGCAAATCCATAGCCTGGCGATGTGCCATTTCTTCAATAAATTCCCTCCTATCACCCTATGAGACACTTTAACTGTCCATTCTCACTGCAGTCAGACAGTTTCTTCACGATCAGATGTGTATTTTTTTCTACCGCGCATGCTGCACGATGATATAGAGTATTTTCTGTGATAAAACCGTCCGTGATGCACCATCACAGTATTTGCCACGTCATCAGTGACAGCTATCTGTGAAGCACCATTACACTATTTGCTCTACCACCAATGAAGTATTGTCTGTCATGCACCCAAAAGTGCCCAAAAGTAGCTTTGGGGCTTTACGACAAACCAGCTGCTAAGGTCATATGGTGTCGCCAGCTGAATTGAGATGGTATCATGGGGATCGGAAGTCTTACACAGAATACCCACCGGGAGATTTTAGCCCGGCTCAGTGGCATGGGAATTGAATACTCTTGTCCCACACCACCACATCCCCTCCTTGATGCACCATCGCAGTATTTACTACGCCACTAATAATTTGTTGTTTGTTATGCACCAATAAAATTTTTGCTACACCACCAATGAAGTGTTTTCTGTGGTGCACAACCCTGGGATTAATAACAGTCACAGAGACACCCTGAGCATTGGTATTAAGCACTGGTAGACCGTGTCGGAAAGGCTATCGTTTTTCACCAAGAGACATAGGTGAACTCGTTTGAATTACAAACAAACAGCGTTAAGCACGTCTTCACTAGAAAAGAGTGTAACATCGGAGCTATCGACTATGCATTACTGACCTTTTACAGCATTTCATTCTAAAAGTGCAGTAGGCAATAGGACCGAGCGTAAAATGATCAAACCAACAGTCTGGGGAAGTTGGCAATTGTTATCAACCGGTGGCAGAAAGTTAAGTAAATGAGGGATAATGCCCAAACAATCATATGTATTACTTAAACAAAATCTATGGTGGCCATTAGCAAACCTTAGTGTATCAATCAATGTTGCAGGCACACAAAAGAAAAAAACGTTTCATTACTGAGCTGAACCAGCATCAGTAAGGCTGTACCACCGGATCGATCTCCGAAGGTTTTGATGAGGCGCCACAGCACTGATCCCCGCAGATCCCACCGCTCACGTGTTAGTGGTGGCTGGTTCTTAAACCCTGATACCTGTAAAATCGATCTGACAAAGAACGTTTTGGATCTTGTGCATGTTCACGACTTCGAATAACTGTCAACAGGTGCTTCAAACGACTGTATCATGTGATGAACAGGCCTTGCCGAGTACCTGGCGAGTGGTTTTGGGTGAGTTTGTTCTGCGTTTGACATCACCAGCAGCTGCTGTCGCACGCTGCCTACCTCCCATGTTTCCGCCAATCAGTGGCCTGCTTTTCTTATCCGTCGGCTACCAGGCTGGGACGGCGGCACAGAGATGGCTCTGCAGTTGCAGCTTCGGCTTCTCAGAGTCTATCTTTGTCACTGGCGCGGCCACGAAGGACAGGCTGATTTTGCAGACATGTGGAATAATTCACGTTAATGTTTATACGTTTATTGAGCAGAATAGGGCTCCTCCTCTTCCTGATTTTACCCCCTGCTTTGGAAATGAAAGAAGCAAATAGCTGCAAAGCAGGCGGGACCTGGATCGTAAAGTTAATTAAACAGACACCCTGTCTTGTAGGTCTCACTGATGAATGGTTTGAGGCTGGAGGCTTGCTACATTTGTCTGATTTTGACCCAACTCTCTGCTAAGTCACTGCACTGCTTGCTCGACGCAGAGACATTGGTGATTCCTCACAGACTGGTTGCCGAAGAGGGTCAGGTAAAACTAAATTAATCTACCGTCAAAGGCTTCTGAGCATTCATGTCTGAATGATGTAACTTATCTTTAAGTGGCTAACCGACAGCCTCCTTAATCGCATGATCAATTATCATACCTTTTACTGCTGAGTGACGTTTACTAAAGGATGTGCAACAAAGAAGCTTTTTTGCTGGCTCTCTTGGACCACACTCTTCTTGTAATCTTTTTGCAGGACTAACGTCTTGCGTTAAAGTAATTTTGGCTTTCGGAGAAAACATTTTTGCAGAGGTTTCCTGGTACGCATTGTTACACCAGATTATTGCCGGAGGGTAAACAGCTGTCGGGTTTTACGGCGCTGCTTATGCGATTTTATGTTTCATGAAAGCACCACTCATCAGCTCGCAACTTCTGAGCTCAAAATTCACTCCATCCATAGCGTCACTAAACGCTGATAAATCAAAGTTGCACCTTGGCTCCCGCTGAAATGTCTGAAAGCCGTCTACTACGTGCTTCGCTGACCCGGTCAGTGGCCCGAAGGGCCAGCACCCTTATCACTTAGTCAAGCCCCCTATCACGCATGATCCCTAACGAGCACCGTATTTATAGCCGGAGGGCTATCGGTTCCGGCCACGCCGCAGTGAGCCGTGCCAGTGCTCGGCTCCATTTTTGTTCTCGATCGATCAGAACAGGCCCTGGCCGTACGGGGTTATAGCACTGAGGGCAGTTTGGCCCGACGATAGGTGATTCGACCTTACCAGAATAGACTCCATGGCCGTCTCCGATCCAGCCGAGTGGGCAGCAAACAGATCACAAAAACGCGCACGTTTGCTTCCACCTTATAGGGATGTGATATTTTCAGGTGCTTACATCTTGACGTAAATAGGCATATTATGAACACCCAATCACAGGAAGTCGGTATAGTCCTACTCGGATATGCTCAGCGTATGGGTCTGCAAGAGACTGTGACAGTCGAGGGTTGAGAGCCGTCAGTCGGCGCCCGGAACTAGGTGCGGCCGCCGGTACGGACGGCTTGTAGTACGTCTGGTGTGCCGGATGCCCCACAGCTGACGTCACGGGCCAAAGGCAGCGGCGGCCACGCGTGCGGTCCGCTGACGACTATCGACGTCGTGGCTGCTCGTCACGACTGTTGCTAGAGCCGGCCCGTGCAACTGCAAGCAATGCGGGACGGGCAGCGGCGTCCGCTGAGATCTGGCGCCTGGCACATCTGGCACCGATCTTTCTGGCACATCTGGCACCGAATTTAAAGGTGAAGTGACTGTGCTGACTGCGATTCGTTCTTTTTGGAAGCCTGACTTCTATTTTTGTTTCGGTGTGATGCCACGAGGATGCTCGAATGACCTTTTCGCCCAATAATACTTACCGCCAGAACCAATCAAGGCTTAAAAAGTCGTCAATGGAGCCTGACTGGCTGAATTAGCCTTGACCGGTTGTGCTTTAACTAGATCTCATCAGTATTCGGGCGGCGCGCGCAGCCGAATCGGGCCAGACCTGCACGCGCCCGGCTGGCGGCGCTAATTTGCCCGCAGGGCAGAATTCAGGCAAGCTGACGTGATCAGGGGCCCGAGACGACGGACAAATCGGCTACCTCATCAGCCAAATATGGCGCCGCTCCATCATTCGGGCCGCTGATCGCTACCGCCCCGTCGAAAAACAGCTTTCCGCGCTGATGGGTATCGTCACACCCACGCCACGTAACAATCATCTGTTGCACGTGTTAAGGCGATTCCGTGTATTAGATACTTACCTGTAGCACGCAGGAACAGGACGGTACAACACTGTCAGAGGAGCCCGGCTTTCTTTTGAAATATACTTAATCATATTGTTTTATTTTCAGCCCTTGTAAATCTACCGTTCTTAGCCTCCTGTAGAAATTTCCAGTAGATGTGTTCTAAGGCCACAGCCAGTTCGTGAGTTTGGATACCAGTTTTTTATTTTTAATGAACAGAAAGTATGTTAATAAAGCTTGTCCCTCCGCGTCACTTCATCAAAAGCAATTTAGTGGATGAATGCATAATGGGAGACAAAACGTATTCAAGAGCGGAACATTTGAGTGTTCAAAAGGACGCTTATAAAGAGCTCGTCTGTGCATAAACAGCAGCTATTTAGAGACACTTGTTTTTAACACACAAAACAATAGTAAAGGATCATTAATCGTGCACAAACTTATTTCTATGTTGATGACAGCACAATAGCCTATCCCACAAAGCCGACCGAACCTTACTAAATTGCTTCGTAAACATATTCATTCTCTTGTCTTAATGCTTATGGCAGCACGATCAACCTTTCTTTTGAAGTGCACAAAGTCGAACTAACAAAGTCTACTGTTTGAAAAAAGATATCGTGTTCCGTGCTTACCAAGTTTTGCAACGAATCTTGGCTGAGTCTCTATGCAGAGGTAGGCCTCCCGCTTTGATGTTTAAGAGGTAATTTACAACATACTGTTTTCCCAGCAGTGTCTGCTTTTCACTTTGAAAGTGTATGGATGGTTCGTTGTAAAAAGCATGACATGAAAGTCTATGTTGGTACGATGAGATTTTTATTGTTAAACACTATTTTACTTTCGTTATTGTAATTGTTAACGTAGTGGAGTCATACTCGTGCCCGGTGTGCTTGTAAAATATGTAGATGGCCCAGGCGGTACCGGATATAGGCTGATGGTGTGGGAGGGGACAGCGGGACTCAAAATCTAGGTAAACATAATGTAAAAATGGCAAAAAATCTGGGAGTGTTGGCGTGGAATGCCTTTTTAGCCCCATCCCCCACAGATCCACCCCTGGATCTCGGTGCTTGATGAGTCGCCATTGCTAATTTTTATGTGTATTTAGAGGTAATCGTAACTTAAATCATCTGAATCGTCTTATTATTCACCATACTGCATTATCCTTCTTTGTTTATTTAGTGATGGCTACATCAAGCAAAAAGGAAGGCCACTGAAATTATCTGAGGTGAAATGAAGGGAAACCCGGAGTCATGCATTGTTCTATCTACATAGAAATAGATAACATGTCAGTTTAGAATCAAAAGTGTTTCTATGGCACCTATTTTGAAAAAGTATCGTAAAATGTTATGTTTTGTACCCGGTATTTGGTTGGGGAAAATCGTGCACTTTTCGAACTTCGAAAAAATATTTTGCAAGCCTATAGAATTATCTATCTTGATGGTGCCTCAACAGTGCAGAGAAAAAGGTGGAAGCATCAGTAATTTTTTCACAGTTCATAATTCATTCAAAGCATTCTTTTCATCCACATGCATCCACATACATCTTTCTTTATATCCACGATAGGGCTATATGGCAATACTTCTGCCCATATTGGTGACAGCTATATCAGCATTTCTACAGGTCAGGCGATACCTCACTCACAAGTCACAGTTGTAAACATATATACACATTCAAAGCCTGATCCGACCTGTAATTTCACTTTCAAGAGAATATCCTTATCAAGATATAAAACAAATATCCTGCTATTTTTAAGAGAGCGAGTCCTACTATTTTCTTATGTAAATTGTATTGTCTTATATTCCATAAGCTTTGCAAAATATTCTAACTTTCATTTAGCTGATCTAAGAACGTTCGAGAAAACGGGTTTTCCAAAAAGATACTCAATGACATTGGAACCCAGAAGGAAATCCCCTCCCTTAAATTTGGTCCTGAATGGCCAAATCTGCTTTCTAAAAGAGGCACGGTGTGCTGGGTGTCCGTCTATTTCCAGCGCAGGTGTCCCTTGTATACAATTATGGCTTGCATGCTGCACCTGTTGAGTGTGCAGCCGATATCTCCGATTACTGTCGAGATCGCCAGCCGATAAATGCAAACAGGCGTTTACTGTTAGCGAGCTCGACAAACTGGTGTTGTCACTACACATGCAGCGGCACGGAAGTGACAATTTAATCGACAGTAGTGACAACAAAGAGAGCTAATCAACAAACCCCAGGACATTTATTTTGATGTGTCACATTTCTATTGACAGGAGATTTGAAGGAAAGACCTGTTTCAGACTAGCTTCATTTAACTAATTTTGATTAATTTTCTTCATTTAATATAATAATTCACAACAAATCTAAGAAAAGTAATGAAAAGGACTCCATTAAACAGAGGGTTACTGATGCCTGAAAACTGAATCTACAAACAGCACGCCTAATCACAAACTTGTTTATAATGGTCGTGCATGTGGGACACTGCTAGCGAGAGGATCAACCTTGAATCTTATTCAAAACCAGCAGCTATCAAAAAAATTCGAAGACGTTCCCGTTCCAGGTCTATTACTCTCAAGCACATGATCTCGATCCAGCTCTAGTTCCCGAGAAAAGTCTGTTTCAGATCTGGATACACGTCGTGCACAAGTTTCGGACACTGAGTAGAAATATGCCGATTGGGGCGCACGTCACGTAATGTTTTGAAATCATATTTTCCCTTGTGCGGTAGTGGATGTGTGTCATCTATGTTTGGGTGGACTTATTGAATTTGCGATGGGACATTTCATCCGAACCTTTAAACCAGGTTTGTATTTACTTTTTACAGCCAGTTAAATATAAATTTATGCACACAAAAAACAGACATTTGAAACAAATCAGCTGAGTGGCACAGTTTTCCACAAAACAAAATGTTCAGGCCAAATCTAAAAAGCGAGACACTTCACTATCAGACAACAACGCGCCCGGGAAAGCAGCAGCAGAAGGCAGCACCAGGACAGACTGCTGGCCAAAGTAAGGGAGCAAATATGGCTGCCCTCACACTTACCTATGCCTGAGGCGTTTCCACCCGAGCCAGCACTCATCACTCACCTATCTGTGGAACGTCGTACGGCGGATGGGTACGGCTACCAGCACGGCTGCTCCTCAAGAACTGCTGTGCCAGCGCACCGCCCGTTCTTGTGAGCGCCTTCTGCGCCTCCTCTAGGTGCGACTCCCTGCTGCCGCTGCTGCCAGCTCAGGCTGCTGTAGCCGCCACGGCCGGTGCACCCAGGGCTCCGGCGAGCGCTTACTCAACTGCAGCGGCTGCTCCTCGGCAGAGCCGGCCGCCGGCCCCGCCCTCAAGAGGTCAGTTCGCAGGGGCTGCTGGGGCGCAGCAGCGACCGTCGCCACCACGACTGCCAACAGCATCAGGGCGGAAGGCGCGGCTGCCTGCGGAGGCCACATGCTGGCTGTCGTCCGGCGCGCTGCGGAGGACCAACTGTGGGGCAGCGCTGGCACTGGTGAGCTCCGGACTGGGGCGAAACTGGCGGTCCGGGTGGGTGCGCTCGGGCGACTGAGTGTCACCGTGTCACGGTCTTGGGGCACCCCCGGCCCGCTCACTGACTGCTGCCGGCATGCCTGCTCATGGCCGTGGGCCGCGCAGCACCGCCGCTCCCTGCGTGTCGTGACGCCGCACTGCGAGTGCCGACCAGTGGCTGCGGCCACCCACTCGGCACCGTGCCGCCGACGACCGGCGCCGCCTGCGCGCGCTGCCGCCGGCGACGCGGCTCAGTCGATACCGACAGCCACGCTCACACACTTGTTACCCGAGCAGCCGCCCCCGCCGGCAGCCGCCGTCCTCTGCCGTCTGGCGGCCGCCCCGTCGCCGGCGCTGGCCAGAGCAGGCCCACTTCCGGCCCCCATCAGCATCCACCCCCAACCCCTGTCCGGCCCTCCCTGCCCCTGGCCCCCAGCCCGTTGGTTGGCTCACCTCGGGGGAGCGGAGATAGATCTGTCATACATAGCGCGGCAAAAACTGCCGGCTTCCATTCACTTCCCTATCCGCGCCTCTCTCCCTCTCTCTTCTCCCTGATTCACTTTTCTCCTACTCTCACAGTCCTCGAGAGCAATAGAACATGGGTCAGTGAGTGCTTTGCTGAGGCCGAGCTAACGGTATTCTTGTAAAGACTTGTTGGTAACTAATTTTTAAAGTCGATTCAGATTTTACTCATGGCTCAGTGGCTGACCTTGATTCTGACTCAAGTATTTGTGTTGAACTTGTGAGTCGAGTCTGACGCAACCTATATCCAAAAGTGGGCTGATTCAAATCCGATTCAATTTATTGAGTCGGAGTCGACACTGACGCAAAAGTTGATGACAACGTCTGCATACAATAAGTATCTTTTTCCTAAAATAGCTTACAAATTGTAATGAAAATGGGTATGTATAATCTAAAATTTTCCAGGCCAAAGTTCAGGCCAGATACTCGCCCCCACCCTTACAAAGGTTTGTCTAGTGTCCAGTTTCTCGAGTGAGACAACTAACTCATGTAAAATGAGAGCGAGGTCGTAATTGGGCCAGCTCTCCTTTACATTCCACTTTCAAAGGGCGGGGTTTGGTTTCAACTCAAGCCTCATCTTATCATGTTCACAATTCAAGCACAACGTCTTCGATAGGTATATTCTATCTGTAGAGCTAGCAACAGCAGTAACTAATCTTGAAAGCTTTTAACCCTGTTCCTGTGGGGGTGGGGGCATATTCTACCCATCCATCATGTTTCCCGCGATATTTTCAAAACGATTTGCAATAACATTTCCAAACTTCCTGACTTTTCCTGAAACTGAATTGGATATATTCTCTGGAAATTTTGGGATTATAGCTTCCCCCGGCGTGGAGCTATATCTCGGTATTTACGGAAACTCACAAACCGAGTATTATCGTGTATTGTGCGTTCTTCGTACAACAAAGTTGTTTGCAACAACATTGAGAGTATTCAGAATGAGTGTCAGGTGATAGTTAATTTACATTTTCATATAATTGTAGACAGAGACGATTCTAGAAACCCATAATAGAGGGTTTCTAATGTAATGCGATTGTGCTCCTGCAGAATGAATAGGCTGCTTACAGGACTTACAAGCCGGCCTGGAGGAATACATTTAACCATACCATACTCCAAACCCAAATCATATGATAATTGGATACCATGGACGTGCCCAGCTATTGCCATTTAGGGGATTTCGCACAAGTCCAAGCATATTTTTGCATACTAAGTGCTATGGGACAAGCATCTTCTGCATGCATTTGCTTTCAAGACCGAACACAAGAAAATCATCCATAGGAACATCAAGGATACCATTCAGGTTCCCCCGAATTTTGCATGGGCGGATGAAGTTTGAGCATATGAAGAATATCAACAGCCGAGAAACACCTCTACATGTATTTTATACATTGGCAAGGTGCATCTCGCTCTATAATTCTGCTTTTCTGCATCCGCCTCTGATTTTCTGCATTGTACCATTTATCTCAATGTCAAAGATGCTACGAGTCATCTGAAGTTTGCTAAGCTATGCAACGAAAAAGGTTGAAATGTATATAATTTACCATATAGTTCTGATCGTGGAAGCACCATTAGATTTTGAACTTCCTAATAATGAAACACATCACAATCTTGCATCCATTTTCTCTCAATGCTAAAAAGTGTTGTAAAAGCAAAACAACGGGGTCAAGAGTTATGGGCAATCTTAAAACAAAGCACTAAAAATGTATATTTTGCACGATCCTGCCCACAATTTTCGTAATGTTGAAATTTGCTTAGTTTGAAAATTGAACCAAGTGAGAGAAAAATCGATTCCATTTGGAATTTCCCAAATCGAATGGGCAGATTCGGGATTTGAGGAGTCGAATCCGCCCTCCACCCATGGCAGAAATGGGGTAGTCAGGAGCCTGACGGGGATAGGGTTAATTCGGATATTCACCTATCTTCGGTATAGTCTTGCACATAAAAGAGTAGCCTGTATCTCCAGAGAGATACAGGCTAACTCCAAGAGGAGTGGCAGATGTTGGTGGACAGAGTGCTTGATGATTTCGACCTTCCTATCTGACCTTCCTAGAGCAGTTATTGGCTACACCCCTGCCATGAAGGTACCTAATGAAAATGGAAAAATATTTCACCTGCATGTTTGAAATATATAAACAGCACGTTGATCATTACCTATCAGCGCCAGTTCAGCCACAAAACCAATGGAGGTAGCATATGTTTGTCCTTGTTTGTTTATGTAACGCATGTTTGTTATAACGGATTGAGGTAATATGTGTGCTGAGCACCTTGAATAGAGCTGGTTTGGACATTACAAACTTCAGAGGATATCTTAAGGAGTTTCTTTTACCATCTGAGAAGGATTAAATTGTTTTTGTTTTGTTTAACAAAGTCCACTATAAAAACAGAGATTTCTTAAGAAAAAATAATGATTTGGTCACAATAGCACCACCCCCTAATACAATGTTCATTTCAGTAATTTTGCATTAAATGTCGTTGCTGGTTTGCGCGATAGGTAGTTTTTTTACACATACTGCTTTCTGACGAAAACTAAGGGTAATTCCCAATGTTTGAAAGCATGCCTTCACCATCGCAGACAATAATTTTCAAGATAATTCATCACTTTGGTTTTATGAAAGATGGCGGCCCCAATCAGGCCGACGGTGTGTTTTACCAGCGTCGCATTTTGCGTCGAGTGACCTCTATTGCTAGCCAGCTGTGTCGCCAGGTTTTGGCTGCGTTCAGCACGCAAAACTCGGCAGTGGCACTCGGTGACACGCGACGATAGCCAGGTCTTGCATAGGTTGCATCACCTGACATAAGAGCTGAGTAATATCAGCACTCAACAAGATTTGGTGGCTTGATGGAAGAGAAACTGCGTGCAATAAAGGCAAGGTGAAAATATCCAAATAATTCCTTCAGAGAAATTTATTAATCTTTTAAGAGATAATTCTCAAAAACTTTAATAACAAAGATAAAAAGTGTTAAAAGTTGTCAAGGGTAGAATACTGTCCAATATCCTGTAATGGGACTATGGAATGGGGCCCTGTCTTATCATTTACATAGATATTGTCTTTAAGCCTTCTCTTGGCGCATGGTGTTTCTTTAGTTTTAGGTTCCGTGCTAGTTGCGAAATCCGACGCTAAGAGAGTGCCCCAAGATGTGCGCACTTGAAATACAGGCCCCAGCGTCTCTGATGCAGAACACTGTGTGTTGCGTGATAGTCCCTGTCCACTGGGATGGAATTAGACCACATATGTCGTGAAATTCTAGAATGGTCATACACATCACAAATAAAAGCAATCGTAAAGGTGTGAGGCATTTTACTGTGAACATCGATCCCAACTTCGATATCTACGTCCATATGCTTCAGTTTTTATTTTCATTTTTGGTGGCCCTCGGTTGTTGAGTGGTGCGATCGGTGCCCAATAAAGGTGCGTTGGCTTCAAACGAGAATGTGTCATCCCACTAGCAAAGAGCACGTTCACCTGCATGTTTGACACTCAAAAAGTCTAGTTGATTCCAAAATAAATATTGTGGAACAGCTTCAGAAGTCGCCTCTGAACAGGTAACTTCACCAGCTGCTAGGTGGTCAGCTGCAACTAGCTGGTCAGCTGCAGCTAGCTGGTCAGCTGCAGCCAACTGGTGACGTCATGGCCAGCGTTCTGCTTTCCCCTCGTTTCTATTTATTTCAAAGTTTATTTCCACCACTGAAATCCGGGTCGGGGGGAAACAAAAGTTAAGCACCATGACGAAACACACGAGTAATGCTACTAGCTTATTCATAGTCCCGTGAATACTAAGTACGAATTCTGTTCTCTCCCTGGAATTAAAAGGTCAACCCGAACTTTTATGTCTGCGCGGGTGTAGCTCGCTTTTAGCTTTTAGCTTTATCCATGCTTTGGAAAAGTAGGTTTCAAGAGCTCTTGCCACTTTAAACAGACAAAACACAACGACACGAAATACACAGAATGTGATTGACAATAAGATCAACAGTACCTGTGTAAAAGGATCGGAAGTCCACCTTAATCAGCAGTTACACTGCCAGGGCCAGGAGCGACCAAACAACATCATATCGAAGTGGGTGGTAGCTGAGAGAGGATTTATTAATTGATGATATCCAACTATCAATATGGGAGTGCTGTAGACAGTGGAATTATACCTAGACAGTTGTGGTATTCTTAGGCAGAATTATGTTTGTGCCACATCTGTCATTCTGGCCTTAAATAGTGTTTTGGCAGTCATTTCTTTGTGACAGCATTTCTTCCCAGCAGCATACCATTTCATGCAGTTTTGAGTTTAACAAAGAGAAGCAATTGGCATTCAAGAAGAATCTAATAAACGCATTGTATAGCTTCTTGTTAGTCGAGCCAGAAAAGAGTCCTCGATAAGCGAGACTAAAAGTTCTGATGATTCCGCTGTCAATCTATATACATCTATATACATCTATATACATGGTCATGAGGAGGCTAATGACAGTTCGTTTTGCAATATTCCTAAAGATCCAGCCATTGTCTGTAAATCTTAACCCGGTAACGCCTGCACTTTTCCGTACACACCGTCGCCTGGAGCTGGAGGAGGGACCCGCAACCTACCATCTCTACTATCTCGGGAACCGGAAGTGATACGTAAAAAATTCAACGGTGCTGGCAGCACCTTACCGTCTTCTACTATGGAGCAGATTTTGAACCATATTTGTTGAGCTGTAAAGTCGCAGTGGGCCAGAATGAGTCAAATTTAGACCCATTTAGTAGATCCCTAATAACTCGGGAACCATGAGACCCAGAGCAAAACAAAAAACATCGATGTGTCTGTTTTGACCCAATAATTTGAATTACGTGCGGCATGACATTTTAAGGTCAAATTTATAGCTTGACCATAGCCCAAGGTCAAATAATGGCCTATCAAGGTCATACTGCATACTATTCAAATCCTTAGGTCATGATTATTAAAAATACACCAAATCTAAGATAGTGTCTTGATTCATCCAAAAGTTAAAGACACAAAGGATTTCGAACATTTTGACCTTCGGTGATCTCTGGTGACCTTGGTATTAGTCTGACCTCAAAAGGGATAACATCATGCAAATTTATCGTTCCAAGAGATTTTGAATGATGTTTAGGAACTTGACATAGCTCTTCTAGAATCTGAGTTACACCCTGAATTTAGAAGATCTCATTTTAGAAGAATAGAATTGCCTGACGTGGGATTAGAAATGACGTCATAACTCGTTGATCTGGCTTGACCTGGTGTCCATTTGAATTCGGAAGTTGTCAAATTGATTAACCTAAAGGCCTGCAAAGTGACATGCGCCTCATTTGAAAAGGCTCAAAATAATTCTCGAAAAACCGAGAGGGTTCGATCAGACCCCCAGGGGGTGATGGGTTAAACAGCTTACTTCTTCTCTGGCACACGTTCCTTGTGGGAGGTGGGCAGCCAAGCACAAAGCAGCGCTTTCTAATGTGGCACTTCAGAGGCCTCAATAGGACCAATCAGACATTCAATTAGTCACAAATTGAAAGAATGAGACCATCCAGCCGTTAAAAGCTACATCTCAGTCGGTTGCTGGCTGGCTGAGCTTTGGCTTCTGTGCAGCTCGAATATGCTTGAGCCGGGCTGGTCCCGGCCAGGTTATGTATAGATTTTCTCCGGTGTTACTGCAGCGTTCCGCGGTCACCATGCAACTGTTTTCTTAAGCTGAACACGCAAGGCTGCATTAGCGCCACTTGTTTTTCTTTGTTTTCTAGCATTTTTTTACCAAGTTGAAACAAAGGCGGGCAAGGCTGGATACGGAAGAAATTACAATTGTAGTCTGACTCAGAAGAGTGCTACTGTAGTACTGTGTGCCGAACCGGGGCAGTACATTTCTCACATTTGGGCAGGGAGCGAAACTAATCACGAGTTAGAAAAGTGCAGACAAACATGGGGTGAGCTTTCGGTATCCATGCTACTTCGTCCTATCTAAATATGTTTCAAACCAGCGCGCTATACGGAGCTAAGCTGGCTGGCGCGCCCCAAAGACCAAGTCACCACCTGTTCCATCATATTACGTTCCGGAGAATACCTTTAATATGTGACCCCATCCTTTACTATTCGGTTTCCACCTGAGCTATTTTCTGAATAATGCTCCCGTATTGTCCTGTTCTCAATGAAACTGAAAATTTTCCCCCCATCCCATTTGATAGTGTTCCAAGATTCCCATCTCGTTTCCCGTTGCGTCCAGGGACAGATTCAAGGGCGCAGCGAAGGCGCTGGCTATCCCGGCCCTCCCCTTGGGCTGAAGTAGCCCTTGTAGCAGGTAGTGTAAAGGCCGGATCAGACCAGCCTGTGGCTGCTTAAAGAAGGGCCTCTGGAAAAGAAGAAAACCCGGCGATGTACATATATCCGAGATTTTTCGATTTCGTGACCTGAGGTCAGGTCACGACGTGACCTCTCCCATTAAAAAAACATAGGGAAAAGCTGTCTTATGATCTAAAAGTCACAACAACGATTTCAAATGCTCGGCTTGATCAGAAAAGCCTTCTTGGACACCCTTTCATGGATCCCAGGGGCCATATTTTCCCTTTGACTTCTCCGAGGTCATCCAAGGTCACCAGGGTTCAAAAACAGTATTTTGGCAATAACTTTTGACTTAATTAAGCTAAAGCGCTGAATTAAACACCATCGTGTATGTCTTGTTACTGGCTTTCATTTGATATACAGCAAGGTCACTTTCTGACCTTTCGTGACCTAAGGTCATATTAGGTTACGAGGTGACCTCTGAAGGTCAAACCACTGGTGGGAGGTCATTACGTTCCGCATAGCGGAAAAAGGTCTGGCAAATTCCTATCCAATGTACTTTACAAGATCTCAATTGCTCTAATGGCATAAGAGTTATGCCCAGTTTGCTAAAGCATTGCATATTTGAGTGTAAATAGCCGATTTTGACCTAACTTGATTTCTCGGGGACAAATCATTGACCTGAGCGCTTAAACATGTGAAGTAATTTCTTACTGAATTCACGCGAGCTTTCTAATGCACTTTGCAGATTTGCGCTAGCCTCCATATTTTCGGAGTTAGAGCGGGGGCCACCGATGGCCCCCGTGGGGCGAAGGTGGCGCCGGACCCCCGGTGGGGCGCAGGTTTACAGGGGTCTGAGCCACCTTCGCTTTGACGGGGGCAGGTACCCACCCCCCCTAAGATCTCAACAACCACACCAGGTAGCGAAAAACAGTAAACGGCGTTGGTTAGCCAATCCACTTCTCCATCGAAAACATTTGAACCAGTTTTTTCAAGTCACATTTAAGGCCACTAGAGGTCAAAACATGTCGTCATAGAGATACTATGTAATTGAAAGTTTTCGGTTATTTCATCTGAACAAGTAAATATAGACAAAAGCAATTTAAACCATTGGAATTCTCGCAGCAAGTCGAAATTAATTCTGTATAATATGAACTTATTAGGTCAAATCAAGTCAAATATGTCATTGGCCTGACCTGAGGTAAGGTCAAGGTTAAATTAGGTCAAAATGCATATCATTAGAACCACAAAGACAATACCAATCTAATGAAGCTAAAAATAAACACAATGTCACCATCCATTACTAAGTTATTTTGTTAAAACCATTTTTCCCATGTATTTCAAATGGAGAGGTCATGGCTCGTACCTGACCTTAGGTCATCGATATAAAAAATAATGGAACATGTTTTCGAGAACTCGGTGGGCCCATTATGTAGTATAAGTTTCACTCGGATAAGCTCACCCTGTTCCGACTTATATTATCTCAAACTTTTGTTAGGTCAGGTCACATGACCTGTACTATTGACCTGATCTGAGATACCCTTACCTTAAAGTTTTTACAAAAGTTGTAAAAATGATCAGAGAAAAGGTATGCCAATTACGGCGGCGCTACGCGTGGCCGTTTTAATGCTGTCTCCAAAAAAAACCTGAGGGGTGGGTACCCGGCCCCGTCAATGCGCGTGTTAATCGCTTTACAGATATTGCTAACAACTTCAATAGTACCACTGATAAATCTGAGGTAGGAACGATACATTTGTCACGTGACACCGAGAGCGCCACTCCCGCGGTTTTATCGCGCCATTTCGGCGACGGGAGTCTGGTGACGTCACCGTCCCGATGGCAAGCCTGGCGCCATAATTCGCTCTCTGAGGACACTGCCCTCTAAATCACGGAGCCGTCGCCGACCTCAAAACGGTCCACCCACGCTGAACCAACACCGCGGCATTGCGCATGCGCAGAACTGTTCACTGATGGGATGAAGGTTTGATTGCCCCTTTTAAGCGCTTTGTAGTCTGCTTAAGTCGTCCGAGGGGCAAAAATCGGTGGAAAACCATACACATATCATAATAGTGCGTTGTATATTTGCAAGGTGTATGATTTCCTTTATTCCTGGAAATGTGTCAACAGAATCACTATAGGTCTCAGGTTAAAATTAATGATAGACTTTGCAGAGGGCTAGTTTGGTACAAACGCTTCAAGCCTCCTTCCATGCGGTCTTTTCACCATATGCATTCAAACTTCACAGTCCATGTCCGTTACTGCGTTAGATATTTACCAAAGGAAGGAATGCGTCAGAAAACCTAACAACCTAGATTTCAAATTGGTTTATTCGACTCAATTATTTGGGCGTAAAAGCACGCCAACCTTCGTGGCTCCCCCATTACCCCATTCCCTTTTTCTTGCCTTTTCATATGAAGTCTTTAAAATAAACTTCCTGAAGACCTGAAGAAATATGCTTAGTTTGTTCTGAAGAGTGCTCTGAATTTGAAATTGGACTACAACTTAACCATCCTCCGCAAGGCGCATTTTCCTTTCATACATGGGTTCAGCTTTCCAGATGACAGATATGGTGAATACCACACTAAATTTTTGCGATTCCCTGTCTCAGAAACATCTCTCCTCCACTGCAGGTCATTTACTTCATTCCTTAGATGTGAGTAAATTACTGAGCATTATTTTGTGCTTCAGTGACCATAACTTGGGCGTAATCTGATCATATATTAAAGGTCACCCATTGTCATGCCAAACTAAGTGACAATGGTACTTTAATGCTTTCACTTGTTACTTTTGAGTCTTCTTGCCTGGATATAAAGCTGAGAGTGATTTGAATATCAATGATGTGTCGTATCATGGCGAAATTTCCGGTGGAAATGCGCAATATTCCGATTTGGTTAAACCTCAGTCGCTGGCTCGTTCCCGGTTAAATTAACCAGGCTTAAATAACCACAAATACGCTGCTCAACCATGTTGTTTCAGGCCCCAAACACGCAATCTAACACGGATAATGCAAGTTTTCCTTAAATAGCTAGCGAGTCAAAACATCGTGCAGTATGCGGAAGCATGATTTCCCTTTTCCATTAACTTCAAGCTCAAATCATGTGTCGAATCGTAGCATAATATATTTCATGAAAAGATATGTAGCGGGGAAAAATCAATGCATCATCTTTCTGTTTACTTCTCAGTACTTCAATCCATCCATCCATCCACCCATCCATCCATCCATCCATCCATCCACCCATCCATACATTAATTCATTCATACATGCATTCATCAACCATTTTGTCCATCCATGTATTCATCCACAACTACATTTGCCCATTCATTCTCAATTCATCCATCTATTCATTTATCCACTCCCCCCCATTTACCCTTTTATCCTTCACCATGGCCAAATTTCCTCCGATGCATCGGAAAAAGTTGATAAAGATTAAACAAGACAATATTTCTTCCTAAGATGCACTAGAGAATTTATCAGTCGAAGCTTCGCATTTCGGCAATTCGTGGATACGGGGTAACGTGCAGTCCATCTCAGAAAAGAGCGGTGCTGCTTAATGAAAATCCCTAGAATCTGGGAGATAAATTCCAGAAATTGGGAGGTAACATCCCCAGTCCATCACTGCCAACGAGACCTCGGATTTCCGCACAGAGCTATGTTAAGTTTTGGGAGCTGCTGCACAGGTGCAATAGCAAAACGGCGCAAGAAACTATAGAACGAGAAGTTTTTTGTTCTAACTAGTTGTTTCTAAGCTGCAGCGAGGACAGGACATTTATAATTCACATATCGTACATTCTTGAAACACTTACTTCTCATATTCTTCTGTTTCCTGACCATTTTTACCGTTCAATAGACATTAAAGAGCGCGCAGTGAATATTCCATATTTCAGGTCGCAGTACAAGAAAAGAGATAAGGCGTTGTTGCATTAAAACATCTTAAACACTTTATATAATGAGTAGTCACATGAAACCTAAAAAACAAGTGGTATCATAACACCCGCACTGGAGAAATGGGTTAGCACCCATAACACTCGCACTAATGTGCACTGGAGGGAGAGGGCTGGTAGGCCCCTAAGATTTAAAAAAGAAATTTAGAAAAACATCCCATCGGAGGTGTATGGGGTTTATAGTAATTTATATTCTAGTCAACTTCCATTCACCGAGGTTAATATTCAGAGTCAAACGATGTAAAGGTTAAATATAGACCATGTCTTAACACCCGCACTGGAGGGGGTCTGGCACTAACGCGCACTGGAGGGGGCCTGGTAGGCCCCCTAAGATCTCGGAAACTAAGAGGCATAGAAAAACGAAATTTGGAAGGTAGGTGGGGGTTATGATATCTACATCATGACCAATTTTTATTGACCTAGGTCAATATCTTCAAGGTCAAATTAGGTCATAAACGTCAAAACTTGGCCATGCTGGGGGCCGACCGGTAAATGCCGTGATTATGCGGGAAATTGGCGGGAATAAGCTAAAGGCGGACCAAGGTCATATAGAGAAGGTCTCAAAGAGCCTTCCCTTCAATTTTGGGGTCAAGGTCATTCAAGGTCATTGACATCTAAGGTCACAATATAGTATACTACCTATAATGTACACTTTGACTAACACTATATCCACTATTTGGCGGGAAATGAGGATTGACCTTTGTAAATGACCTTTGACCTTACCCTTTGACCTTGACCTTGGTATTGGGGTACCTTATCCATGACGTCATAGCATAACGTACGTCAGACCGGGCAACGTCATTTGACCGGAAGCACTGTGGTCAGTGGCCTTGAAAGTGCAGATATGACCTTGACCTGTGACCTTTGACATTGACCTTGACCTTCATGTGAGGTGACCTTGACATATAATCCCGGTTATATGGTGTCATGACTTCACCACTCGGTCTCCAATGCAAGCTAACTGGTCCGACCGCGTGATTATGGCGATCTCAAAATGTAGGTCTGACTTTGAAAGCCTATAAGTCAAAAAATTTCGACCGATTTTCAAAATTCCTTCACCAATCGACGCGTTATTAAATTCTGTTAAATGTGGCTAAGTATCGTTTTTCGGCTACGAGCGGTTCTCCGGCCACCTTGGAAAAACTGTGAGGGGGCCTCCGAGGCTCCCCCTCCAGTGCGCGTGTTTAAGGGAATGTGGCACCTTGGTGGAATCCTGGAGTTTAGTGTAATTAGGGGTACTTTTAGCCGAAAATCATGGAATCATCTATGATTTGTCTGAAAAATGTACAATAAGCTCAATATTCTGATTTTTAAAATGCGCCTCTAGGGAGAAAATAATTCCCTGCCTGTGGATGATGTCATGATCTGGCAACCACTACCATATTCCACAGGCTTCAAGGGCTTCGATTGGCTGATACTCACCGTGACGTTAGCATATGTCGTCACACCAACAGCCTGACAACTGTGGGCTGCTGCTCGAGGTACATACATGAGGGGTACATTTCAGGTAGATTTTTAGCTTTTCACAGCGGAAATTTTCAGTTTCAAGACAAATGGTATATGGACTACCGGGTTTTCCGGCATGCCTTATAACTTGGCTATCTCAGTTAAAATCACGTTATAAAGGTGCCACACTCCCTTTAAACCTATTGGAAAACTCCGACATTCTGAGGGAAAAGGTCGGGAATATACTTTAAGTGGACAAAGGTCATAGAGGGCAGGGCCCACAAATATTTCCTGAAACCTTTGAGTCAAGGTCATTGAAGATCATCGACCTCTGACGTCACGGTATGGTAAATTTTCTATAAAGTACACTACACGTATCACTATAGCAACCATTGGGCGGGAAATTAGGATTGATCTTAACCCAATACCTTTGACCTTATCCTTTAAATTGAGTTGTTTTACCCTATGACGTCACAGCATAATATACGTCATACTGAGTAACGCCTTTTGATTGGAATAACTGTTACCAATGACCTTGAAAATGTTGATGTGACCTTGAATTTCATGCAAGGTGACCTTGACATATCTCGTTTATATGGCGTTATGACGTCACCGCTCTGTGTCCGATGCAGGCGAACTGGTGCGACTGCTCGATTGTGGTGATTTCAAAACATAGGTTGAACTTTGAAAGCCTTTAAATAAGAGATAAATTTAAATAAATTCATAAACAAAAAAAATACATTTTCAAAGCATTTTCACCGATCGCCATGTCGTTGAATTTTTCTCAGATGTGGCCGAAAAGCGTCTTTCGGCTGCGAACAGTTCTCCAACCACCTGCGAAAAATAGGGGGTGAGCCTCTGAGGCCCCTAAAGTGTGCATGTAAAACTCAATAATGATAGAACTCTAGCTTTACACATTTTCAAAGGGGTGGAGGGGTCTACCTGTACGCTACGAAGCGTTCCATGAGTGAGGGGGGTGTAAAAATCACAGAAATATGTATTACGTTACTTATGGACTGATCTTTAAATATATCATCCGAAGAGTTATAACAGGCATTTCTCGGTGGAATAATAATGACTGACTGAACAAGATCAAGAATCAATCAAACTTTTTACAACATTTTAAAACCTTAGCTTATGCGGCAGCACCAATTAGACAGTCCGTTTTTCAGACAGCCAGACAACCAGCAGACAGTGTTTGTAAAGGGAAACAATCAAAGACAGCTGGGCCAGCGGGGGCTGTGTGTCATTGTCACAGCTCTGCCGGCGGCTCTGGGTGTCAGTGATGCCCAGCAGAAAGAAGCGCGGGTGCTTTAGACCGGTGCCCCATACAAATAGTGTCAGCAGGAAATATGACGCAGCTCGGGGGAAAACGTTGCACGTATATTTCTGCAAGACTCCCAGGGATATAATGTTTCATTCCAGGTAGATTTCCGACATTCCAGAAAACAAATATGAGTCTTGCGCTACAAAGAGCATATCAAACACTTGTAAAAGAGCAGGTACAAGCAACATGTGAACTGCAGCCGCGTTGGCATGCCGAGGTCGATTATTACTATCATCTCTATTTCCGGAAATTATTATTTTTGCGTCTGGTTCAAACTCGAAGAACAGTAAAAAAGTGTGCATGTCTTTATCTTAGAAGAAAATATTGCTGAACACTTGCTTTTTATATGTCCCAGTATTTTACAATTATTGGTACAATACAACTGTCAAATTCAATATGGAAGCCATCTAGGCGGAAGGAAGCGTTCCGGCTTATCTGATTAGTACAGCAGATGCCAAGTAAGAAATGGCTCTATGTTGCCTTCCATATACATGGGTCTAGTACCAACGTAGGCCAGATGGAGCACTTGAGTGTTCCCTCTCAGCTATTTTCAACGCTTAAAAAGACCAAGGCTGCGGTTCTAATGGTCTAATGAATTTTTAGTGCTGTAATAGTCTGCTATGTACCAATTCTTTATTAGTCTTGGTCCACATCTAAGGATCAAATAGGCTCAGAATCTGCCAGGTTCAGGCCAAGCTGAACTTATAGAGCTTCTTATAATACGTGAATGTTGGTAGTAGGGAGGACTCTTTGCATCATGGACAACAAGCAACAACCAATGCATCAACCAACAACTAAACTAGAAAAATACGCAGCAAACAGCAGAACAAATCAGCTCAAAAGAAGCGAGTATGATTGAAACCTCCCTCACGAAGAAGCTATGCGAAATGGATCCGTAGTCCCAGGGTAGGAGTGTGATTGAATAACTGATAAAGAAAAAGCAAAATTTATATAGTTTTTTTCCAAATCACCCACGCAAGGCCTGTGGCCAAGTTATTAGTTCTTACTGGCTTGTATGAAGATGGAAAGCCTTTCATCGGCTCTCTACTATATGCTGGTATTAACTCCCCACGGCAAACCTTAACGGCTTAAGGGAATAGGGGCACTTTGAGGCATAAGAGGCATAAGGGAAGGTAATAAGGCAGAATAGAAAGTAATAATGGAGGTAAAAAGTTATCATCCTGCATAGTGCTTATCTTATGTCACATAGCTCAATGTGTCATATAGCTCAATGTGCAGAAAAGGAATATATACCATGATATAATAAAAATCGTTATTTCCTGGGGCAGTGTCCGAAATCAATTTAAGTGAATGCCATTCGTAATTCAACTAGCCCCCTTCTAACTTTTTGTTCAAAACGCTTGCTATAAAGTAAAAATTTGATTACAGAGGCTGCTACTTTTTCTGGGCTCTAAACATGTCTACTTTAGCGTTATGGAATGATTGGCAACAAAAGAAGTAATGCGACGTGTCTTCTTTTATGTGGCCGCAGGAACAGTGCAGAGTTCGCCCCTGTCACCAGTCTGGAGGCCCTGTTTTGCAGTCGTTCAAGAAGGAGTTTGTCGTCGGCTGTGATGTGACCGTCGTAACTAATGTCACAGCAGTCGAAAATTGGGTCGGACATAGGTGAAATATATTTTCTTCAAAATAGGTCTAGGAAGATAGTGAATCAGCAGATAAGCTGGGCATAAAGTTACCTTTATTTTTATTATTTGATGGATGTAATCTTTGAATTTCAAAAGGTTGGAAAGGTGCTGTGCTTCTTTGCAACTGGTACGGGCTCCCCACCGAATGTGAGCTTCGGGACGGATCAGCTCCTTCTTTTATAGAGAACATTTGCTGGGCTGTCTTTAGTGCGTAGAAAGTAATAAACTGTTTTTCCGTATCTGTGTTTTGCCTAGGTCCACCTGAAGTGTTCTTTGGACAGTTTTGAATGTATCAGACGTATAGGCTGCCTATAAAGATTTGTCCTCAGCAAAGCAAATAATGTCATGCGTCGTTTGTTTTGCAAGATAATTAAGATAGACGAGAGCAAGGAATGGCCAATAACAATTCCCTGTGGAGAGCCAGAATTCAGAGAAAGCGGGGATGAAGTTGATTCTTCTCAGCACACATGTTGTCTTCTGTCCGCCAAGAAAGAAGTGACCCAGTCCCAAACCGCTATCAATCCCAATTCTCGTCCATATCTGCTAGGAGGCCTTTGTGCCAAACTTTGACGGAATAGCGTGACGTGTCTAAATATGCTGGAATTAAGCCTTGTCCGTTGTCCAACGATTCGTTTAATTTGTATGGCAGATACAAAAGTTGCATTTGGGTGGCGCGGTAGCGGAGTGGCCAGCGCAACTTGCTTTCACGGAGCCGGCCCGGGTTCAAGGCCCGGCGGCTTCCCTGAACAAGGAGCAAGCTGGCTTTCGAGAAACCCTTCCAACAGGGAAAGAGTTGGCGACGCTATATAACCCTGGCAATTGGGGCGTCGGTAAGCCCAAAAAAGTTGCATTTGGGTGTCATACCCCGGCCTACAGCCACTCTGCCTGACAGCGAGAGGATTGTTGTCTGCCAAATGTTTGTAGGTGTTCAGAATTTTTTTCTCAAAAACTTTGAATAAACAGGAAAGAAGGCTAATTGGCCTATACTAGGAGATGTCAGAAGGAATCCTTTATTTTTGGAGATCGGTTTTACTTTCGCGTGCTTCCATCATGTAGGACAAATTTGTGCTGTAGGGACTTAATGAACAATTGTTCTACGGGATCAGCGATGTGAATAACAGCTGAAGAAATTTAGTTGATATTTTTCGGCCCTGTAGATTGGTGGGGGTGCAAGTTGTCTAATTTCTGAAGCACTTCTCGCTCCGTGCCTTCAACGGGGGTGGTTTCTGGAACGGGGGAGTCTCTTGGCTCCGTTGAGATTGTCTCCGGTCCCTCTATGTCCAATGTTGATTGTTTTGCAAAAAATGAGCGAAGTAGATTAACTTTGTCAGAGACATTCATTGTTCATTGTCAGAGACACACTTTCCGTCCTTACCTAACAATGAGGGAATACTGCTGTCTGTCTTTGGTCCATTTTGTTCGCGCAATGTTGAATGGTGCTTGTGTGGATTGCTCTTTTACTGGAGGAGTTGGTTCATTTTTTAAAATATACCTATATCGCTTTCTGAGCTGACGTAGGTCGTTTGTAGCCCTTTTCCCTACCTTGACCATTCTTAACAAGCGTATCTGAGTTATCTCGATCTTTATGTTTTCTCTGCTTTCTTTTGGTCACGTTTTTTTTCATTGCTAGTTTAAGGGATTTTCTATCCACGGTTTGTCGTGAGAACTTATGGCAATAGTGTTCAAGGGGACTTATGCTAAAACTGCACTTCTTAAGGTTTCTGTGAACAAGTTAACTGCAGTGGCGATTTTATTATCTATTATGTCCTGTCAGTCAGTCGTTGTTAGAGTATTGCTCAGTCATTCTGCGGTGAGCTTACTATGATGCCAAATGGTTTTAACATTGCTTTTGAGGCTTTTATACTCTTTTGGATGAGAAAATGGTCGAGTGCTGAAAAAGAGGACAGGACACCACTACCCGATATTAAGCCTTTGTTATAAAAACAAAGGCAGCGCAGGATGCGTCTCCCCTTGTATCCTGGCGGGCTCCTTAATAACTTGGTACAGCTCGAATGAATTTGCAGTTGCCTCTGGCTTCCTCTTAAAATGGTTCCGAGGAGAATTTTTAATGTCTTGTCCGATGACTGCATAATCCCAGAGTAAAGTCTCCCGTTACTATTATGCACGAGGTGGTGAATGTTTTAGCTTGTTCGACACTCTCAGTTAAATGCTCGAGAAATTGGTTCCGCTTCTGTGTTAGGAGGAATACATGTGCAGCACAGGGCAGCACAGGTACCTAAAATTAATACCGTATCTACTAATTTGATTTTCATCCAAATCTATTCAGTATTTCCTAGCTTTAAATTGTGGAGCCTCGTGATAGCCAATGATGAATGACAGCACAGCAGGTGCAAGGAGACGAGTGAAAAAACCAGAAACAGTTTATTAATGAATATGCTTCTGAGAAATTGTATACAAATATTTTATACTGCTATGCATGCAAAGATTAATCGAATACCCCATGAATCTCAACTCACTCAACACTAGTGTGTATTTTAGCCAGTTTTAAAGCAGCCGCTCCAAGCAAAGGCAAGCTGGTGCGATGAGTACCTGGATGCCACGCTAGTGACGTCCATATTTGAGCTGGCCAACAGCGGGTCAACTGGAGACCCTCCTCATCCCATCGTACCCCCTCTCCCACCTCCAGCGGCCCCCCATCATTCAGCCGGCGCCGCCAGTCAGCGTCCCCCCGTTTCTCGGGCCTGGACGCCCTGTGACGTCAGCATCGTGACGTCACGTGTCGCGATCCGAGCGGTGCCACTGCCTCAGCGGCGTCAATGACAATGTCAACGCGGCTGTGGTGGCGCCCGGAGGGGAGGGGCGACACTGCCGCAGCAGCCACCGCGCCAGGCAACCAGCCGCCATTCACCGCATCCCAAATGACAGACAGAATCTGACAGAAACAGATTCTGAGGCCGAATGTTTTGTGTTCATTGCATTTTTAGATTTGTTTGTCTCGAGCGGCTTCTCACGATGCTTTGTTTTGCTTGTTTGTTCTGAAGCAGAACACCCAATGGCTAACTTTATCGACTTGAAAAATATGCGAGCGATTAAGTCAATTTAACGTGTGACAGACAGCCTTCAAAAGCAGCCAGGGGTACAATCAAAATTATATTCGGATGGTGTCAAGGACAGGCATATGTCAGCCTATGTTTGGGTGGAACGACGCAGTACCAGGCCAAAGCAATTCCGGAATTGGATGTAATTAGATGTTTGGTGCCGGTGGCCCAAATCCACCACTACTAACATAGACTGATTTAAGGGGTTATTTTGGTCGTGACACCCTATTTCCTTATTATTTCCTTATTTTCACCGGGAACATGAATGGTCTGGCATTAGGAGTAGAGATGCGCTGGATGTGGAGTCCGTCCAAAATTTTCCAGGTTATCAGCTACTTTTTGAAATCCGAACAAACGCCAGATTTGACAGTAAATCTGACCAGAAAAAACGCTGGATTTGAAAGTAGATCCGACCAGACAAACACCACATCTGAGAGTAAATCCGACCACTCGCCAGGTTTGGAGTAAATCCGACCAGGAAAGCGCCAATCTTGGGAGTAAATCCGACCATACGTCAATTTTGAGAGTAAATCTGACCAGTCGAACGCCAGATTTGAGAGTAGATCCGACCAGACAAAGGTCAGATTTGAGGTTTAAAGCCGGGCCGACCCCGCATGTGAAAGTAAATCCGACCAGACGCCATATTTGAGAATAAATCCGACCAGACGCCATATTTGAGAGTAAATCTGACCTAACAAACGCAAAATTTGAGAGTAAGTCTTACCAGACAAACGTCACACTTGAAAGTAAATCCAACCTAACGCCCGGTAGGAGTGCGCTTCTGTGCACAGCGCAGAACATCGGTAGCAGTATGTTTCATGTTCACAGCCCATCATCGAGTCAAACAGACAATCTTGGGTATTGACAGATTCGTTGGGTTGCTAACTCACTTCCTTCTCGCGAAGACGATGTTGCCATAAGAAGACGGTAAGCACCTTCATGGGATTTAAACTGAGCCATCAGCCGCCCAGAGCATACCGAAAAAAATCCCGGTCTCTTGTTTGGTTTCTCTCAGAACTCCCTTTTACAGAGAAATGGCGTTTCATCAGATGAACTACTTGTTAAGTGCACTGATATCCACGCTGCTAAACTCCGCCTCTATGGCCCTGAAGGCTGGGGTTAGCGGTGTAAACTTTGAGGGGGTGGCACGTAGGGGGTTCAAGGTCGATGGGCTCATGACCCGCTCTAAATACGTACTGCTTTCTCTGCAAACTATGAGCTCTGGAACAAATAAACTATCGAATCGGAGCGTTTCCAGTATTCTCTCTCTCGCATGGTGGTCTCGGTGCAAATCCCAACTATAAAGGTGCCACATTTCCTTCCATGTGGATACTTGTGTGCCAGCCGCTCGAAGTGGCCGTACCGACAAAAGACAAATGAAGCCTGCATGATTGCCAATGTAGTGTTTGATTTGATAGGTTTCAAAATTTAGGATATTTAGCATCACCTTTTACGGCTTCTTCAATTGATGCATGCATTATGGAAGTCAGATGGAAGGATCGGAAGCGACTAGCGCGGCAGACGGACAATCTGAGCGGACGCTTTTGTGGTCAGTAAAGTGTCTGTGTAGGTACGCAGTCGAACAAAACTTGTCCCAAATAACATCCTGCTTAAGCGAATGGCGAATGATTCTGCAGAACAACTCTGGCCTAAGCAGTAACGCTCTCGCAGAATTACGTCAGCAGCGGTAGAAAGCCGTTGTTCTTACTTCGTTCGTCATCGGCTTCTGACTCGCAGAAGTTGGGTACCTATCTCATTTTACGAATGAGAGTTTCGACTTTGGCCCCGAGGGATTTGTGCTATGCTCAGATGGGGGCATTTTAGCAAAACATCGGCGAACGGCGTTCGCCGATGACTCGGGCACTCGGTTCATTCTCGAGACTGTTGCCCAACACTTCCACGCTAAACAAACTGGGCGATCGACTGCCAACTCACCTGTTGGGCAACGATCCGGGGAGGAGGCCGGTCGCGCTGCTTTATGGGACGTTTACTACCGGCCGTTTTCAGTTTGACACGCGAGCCCGAGCTTTGCGATTGGACAATGAGCTCGTCTGTGCAGCGTGAGGGAAACGAGCTTTTAGAGGGCACCGTTTCCAAAGGCAGTCACTAATCTCACTTTCTCTTGGTTCAAAATCGATCTTAGCTCAATGAGCGTTGGGCACGTTTAAGAATTTCTTTTAGAATTATACCCCCTGCAATAGCATCTTCAGTGAACTGAACTAAATCCTTTTTCACAGTTCAGCCTGGGAACACCAAGAAAATCCGAGCTCCCAGTTTCCAAAGGGAAAGTGTCTCCACTCATCTGTGATTTCGTCATGGCCGTGCCGCCTCGTCACCAATGTGCTGAATGGGCAGCGCGGCCGGGCGGCCGGCGGCGGTATATCGCCTCTCCCCAATTTACAGCATCCACCCACATTAAATCAGTCATGGCCACTAAGTCGCAATCCGCCGGATCCAAAAATAGCCGCCAGAGTTGCAGCGACAGCGAAACAAATCGCCCGACTACTGGGAACTTGTTTCTGTGGAGACGTATCGCAATTCGTTCTCAGCCGGCCCGACCAATGCGGCGCGGCGTCTGCGCTCACGTTCTGAAGTCGCCGACGCAAGATGGCTTATCAGCGGCAAGATTGAAGTGGAGCATTTTCCGGGAAATTTATCTTGGATGTATATATCTTGCGGCTGTAGTAACAGAAAATGTTTTAAAACATAATTTTGCCAATATACATTACACTCATAATATCAAATTATATTCCTGAGATAATTATTATATTAATTAATTATTGATAATTATTATTCTAGAAATAATACAACTTATTTTAGTAAGATTGCTGAGCTTCTAAACATAAGTCAAATTTCACTGAAGTCAAAGTTTTTTTCGAAGGTTGATAGATTTCGTAGTGCACTAGGAAATTGCTCCGCACCAGTGCAGAGGCGAGGAGCATGATTATAAGTTGATAAGATGTTTGATGATCTACCTCCTCGAATGTTGGAAGCAAAATGGAGCTAGGACACTTATGTTTCTAAAGCACACAGTCCTTCATCATAATCCTCATATTAAGATAGCTTAAAACATAAATTATTGGTCGTAGTATAAGCTTGGAGTCAATTCGAGGTCTTGGCTCACACCATGGCCAGCAATATACGTTTTAGCTATTGCATAAAGAGGACTCTTATGATGAACTGTGCCTGCATATATAATTTCAGTCGATTAGCTTCATTTGGCATCCAAGATTCGAGGAGGTAGGCCATTAAAAAATATTATCAATTCATTTTCTCTTGCATGAAGGGAGCCTGGATGCTCGGCCCGGAGACATCCCTTTCCTGCGAGATCCAAGTTCCCTTCAGCGGCTGTGAATGGCTATGCGGATGTTCAGGCGGGACCATGGTCCAGACTAGCTGGCCAAAGAGGCACTTGGATGATTTAGGGCTTAAAGGTTGATGCAGTCAGGCTCCAATTAGTCACAAATGACCCTGCCGCCTCCATAATAGGCATTCATAGTGAAGTGGGTTCTGGTTGGTCAGAAAGAGATTTATTGGACGCTATAAGACCTGCGCTGGGTAAATGGGAACCGGCTTGACAGCAGGGAGCCCTCCTCCCGAAAAGGGCCCTGATAGGCTCGCCGTAGAGGTTCAGAAAGAGCCGCACAGGGTCAGACTGACTACAGGGTGGTGTCCCGGCTGGCCAGAGGGGGCATTAGATAGTCCCAGAGGACTCGCCAGTTGTCCCAGGGGTGCTCAGCTGGCCACGAGAGAGACCGGTGTGACCCGAGGGTCACAGCTGACCGTAGGAGTCGGCGAAAGTATCAGGGGCCGTGCTGACCGATTTTAAACTCGCGTGGTCTTATGCTGGAAATTTGATATTTGTGAGATTTTCATCCGTCATGCGCTTTTTTAGATTTTATATTTTTGAGATTTTACAAATTTGCAATTCTGAGGTGATATTCGGAATTAGCGCACCAAAATGCATCAGAAAACACCCTAGGAGCGGTGTTTCCCAACAAAAGTTGCTAAAGGGGTCATCCTAAAGTACACGGTAACAACAGTTGCGTTAGAAAAAGAGCACCATCGAAACCATCACATTGGTTCATCCCAAAGCATACAGGTGCTGTTCAATATTTCATTGAGTTGTAGGCAGATCCAGCATTTCCGATTCAGACAGGAGGGGTGCCATCCGGACCAGGGAGTCGCCATCGACCATTCAGTGGGGGACGGGGGCATCATGATCACTTCAGGGGTACCGAGGGTCGATGTGGGGTAGCCAAGTGCCCCTCTTGCCCCTGGATCCGCCTAGGCATTGCCATACACGCTGGCATAGTCAGTGAACACAAAATGAAACCGCTGTAATTAATACAAAACCTTGATTATAACTCGGGAACGAGAAAATAAAGGACCTCACTGGTCAGACCGCATGACGAAACCATGGACGAAGCGGATTGAGATTTCCAAGAGGCTCTATTCTGGGCGCTTGGCGGTTCTGACAGTTGATGCCAGGGCTCTGCAATTGTGTAGGGTGATAGCCATTTTACGCTAGCCGCCCAAACTAAGGCCCCCGAATCTATATTCAAAGTAGTTTTTGAGAAATTTTGGTACAAATGTTTTCAATTTTGCATTTTCTCATTTTTATTCCTAAGCGACGAATTTGAAATTTGCCTCCTTTGAATAAGGCACAGGGGCCACTTAAAAAAAATTTCGAACTGGTTCGACAATATTTATTACGCCAAAATGCCGTATTTCTGATACAAGCAAAAAGCTATTGAAATTTGACGGCCGACTTATAAGCTCGAAATGTCAGAAGGCACGCTTCAGTTAGTTTAAAGACAGCCACCTGGAGGCAGCTAGGTCAATTTGATTGTGCTTAGGCATAGTTTCCAGTGGAAAACGTAAAATTCTGACCTAGGTTTTTCATTCTGCCGGAGAACTGCATTTTGCACCTTTCATTCAAATATTAAAATCTCGCGATCTAATGCGCCGATTTGACTTTTCATTTCAGATAATGAAAAACATTGCTTCCGCCTGATAATATTTGGAGCTGGATATCGTGATATTGAAATTCATTGTTTTATATGTATAAATATAATTTTAGTAGAAAACCTTTATTTGCAGCTTCAGTTCCGAGCTCATGTCACCCAGCAAACTCAGAATTACATGGCTGAATAGGAAAGTTACTTGTGGTCATTTCATTTATTTACACTACCCACTTGTCTCCAACGGCTTTCGAGTAATTCGTCCGAAAGGGTATTTCAAGGAGCTAAATTCTCGGAATATGCTTGTTTCTCACCATGGTTTCAAGTCCTCAAAGTGAATGGAAGTGGATGCAATTTGGCATGAAGCTAGCTTAGGGTCCTGGGTCGCTGATACAAGTGATTCTAGGCCAATAGAATGTTTGGTTCGCTTCTAGAAGCAGCTTTATACCATGCCTTTTCTGTACGAACACAACACCCGGCGCCACGATCACGGCATCGTTTTGATTGAGTGATACCGGCCAGTGACCTCCGATGGGTCACAGGTGTAGGGTTAGTGGGAATCGGTACAGTGTGGCGCAGTGGTCTAGTGGTTAGAGGCCCTGTCTCGTGATCAGGGGTGGCCGGTTCAAATCCAGGGTTGACTGAGGGATATTTATTAGTTATTTCAAAGCAAAGAATGATAACACTGACCTACAGGCTTATGAAGAGATACATTGGGAACGAAATATGGTTTGCTTTCAGCACATTGTCATGCGGCTCTCCTGCGCCGGCGGGGCGTCAGCCCAGGTCGCAGACCGGGGTTGGTTGTTTTCGTGGCCCACGGAGACGAAGTAATCATCCCGAATAGAGGCGCGTTCAGGAGATGCTCTGCAGACTATAGTGAGTCGCGGAACGGAGAGCTCCGTGTGGAGCCCTGAGCTCACTCAGAGCTCTCCGAGTGGATATCCCATCCAATGCGATCCACGGATCGGACTAGATTATATTGAATCAAAACTTTTGGTAGTTTTCGATCTATATATGAAATTGGTCTCGAATGCTGGTTAATTTAGTCGTTCTTTATTTGGATCGCGTATATATTGATAATCGTTTTGTGGAACGTATTCGCCTGGATCTGACGGGGAGTTTCGGACACAGATCGGTTTGCACCGTAGTTGCCGCACCCGCCGCGAGGTGTCGGGGCGAACGGCCTGACCGCTCGCCTCTTCTCTGTCTGCCTCTGTGCTCATCTAATACATGTAATACATGGCGGTCGGTGCTAATAACACTGGTTTTCTGACACCTACATTTTCTGAGCCATGCGTTCTCTTCTGCGGACACCACTGTGCTTTTCGTCGTGTTATACCACGGCCGATAAAGTTACCTAACTCGTTCATACAACACTGGGACTCGGCGCCAAAGTTACGTGGAAGCCCAAGTGCGTGCAGAGTAGTTGTTGTAAGCCTCGTGATCCAAAATGCCAACACAATGACTGAAACGCCCAAACAGGAGCTTTGAGGATACAGCACTTCCCAAAATGGGGTATAAAGCCTCTCTGGGCTCTATCGTATTACGCACGGGTTATTCATGCAGCTCCACCGCATTTTCATGGCAGCAGCTGACTGTCCTTGCATTTACAGTAATGAACAGTTTGGAGAAGTGTCAGGCGGGGCCGCCTCCAGGCCGGTGATTACCGGACGGCTACCGGGAACACGGCCGACACACTGGTCCCCGGGGCCACAGCTGGCGTCGCCCCCAGAACACACCCGTTGGCAAGAAGGCCGCCACCCGCCCACGCCGCTGAGTGCTTCCTGGAGACGGGCCGGCACGCGCCTGGCGGGGGCGGCTGCGCCTGTCGCCGCCTGCCAGGCTGGGCTTAGTGTCGGTGTCGCGCCGACACAGGCCCGGGTCGCGATATCATGCGGAAAATCGCGCCGCCCACACTGGCGGGCGTGTTTGCAGCGGCACGGCTGTACCAAACGGTCGCCAGTGCGGTGCCAGCCAGGAAACAGGCGCCAGTCCCGGCGCCGGCATAATGTGAACGATACCCGCTGTTACGGCCCGACAAAAAGCGACCGGAAACGAATGCAGCATGAGAGCGGTACTCCCGGATCGGAACAAGAATCACTCGGCAGTCGGGAGACAAACAAGGCCGAAAAAGGCACAATCGACCGCTCTGTGTGGGGAGGCCGAGTTTCGATTGTATGCCTTGTTACCAACACTGCCAGATGAGGCTTTGCAACGTTCTTGATCGCTGAATGGATATTAAACACATAATCGCAGATCTATTGGCGGATCCAGTAGCAGCTTTTGGAGGGGTCAAACCAATGTTTGGCGGGGGAGGGGGGGCTAAATCGAAACAAATCTCGAAAACAGTATTTTTAAACATAAACGGCCAGAATTTGGTCCTTTGGGGCCAAAAAGATACTATTTTAGGCTTGGGAGGGGGCCATGGCCCTTTGCCCCACTGGATTCGCCAGTGCACGGATCAAAAGCAGCTTTAAAGCTGTTCTTAGGGCCTGTTGATAGCATTTCCGCGTGTCGAAAATGGCATTCAAGGGCTATTCAAATCCATGGTGAAATAATGCGGCTGATTTTCCGCTGAGGACGTCCGCACGCATGATCGGTGTCATATTTGTGCCACGGAAATCGTACTCCCGGTTCGCCCGTCCATTCTCCGACTTGCAAAGCACTGGTGCAAAATATGAACAGCAGATGGGGCCACCGCGGCTATATCTATTCGGTGGCTGAAAGGTGAAGCATACGCCTGACTTAAACAAAACAAAATCAGAGTTGCATGTTGAGTAGACATCATTTATATTTTTATGGCGACTGCGGGGGATGGGGGACGTGATATGTGTTGCGGTCATTGGGCGCACTTCTGCCCAGTGGTGCTCTGCCATGGTCACGCCCTCATACCCAGTTTTCCATCGTGCGGAGCGGCAGTGGTTCGTGTCGCCGGTAAGCGAGTAAGCCCAAGAGCAGAGCGAGTGCGCCGCGGGTGCGAGAATGATGCGAGCGAGCGGATGAATGAAATGCACGGATGAAAATTGCTGTAGAAACGCTGTGAGCAGGCCTTTAACTATTCTTCACACCAGTGAGACAGCATATGTGGGATAGACAGCAAATGTGGGATAAACCATAACAGAGGGATAAACAAGGTAACAGGATTATTGCATACTTAAAATACTGATAGGTAGAAATTGCGCACGCACATATGCCTTCAAAACTTCCTTTTCTGAGCTCACCCCCCATTCCTGATTGTTGATGTACGAAGGAAAAACGTCGGGCGTAACCAGATAATTCCGACACTTAGTCTTGTTTAACATTGCAAGGTGTCCCAACACCAATGCCCGATGAGTGGAAACTATTGACTCAGTCTGCGCAGTTCGTTACGCTGGCAGACAACGAAGAGATGCCTGGATGCCTTTTTTGATATGCGTATGAGTAGATTCTGATGTCAGGCAAACACCTAGACCGTTCCCGAAGTCTTCTTCGGGAAACGTTTGCAGGAGGGGGGACATATTTTTAGAAACATAAATAGAAACATATTTTTAGGCACCCAGTCGGCCAAAAATTGGTAATTATAAAGAATACAAATAACCCTTACACTGGCGCCTACTACAAATTGCACAAACGGTCTTAAAATACAGGGATTGGAGACATTTTGTCGCCACTATCACCGGCACTGGACCCTAAGACTTTCAAGAGCGACCGTGTAGGTAAAGCGAACACTTTTACCATAGCCATCAGGCATATGGTGATAGCCAGAGGGCGTTAAACATTGTGACAAGGGTGTGGATTTCTCTCCCTTTGGGAGCGCCGCTGGACTTCCAATGATGATGTCCAATCACATTTGTAAACATTTGTATGCATAGACCACCAAATGTAAGATTGACATATTATCTGCTGCTAATATTGATAAGGAGCGCCTCTTTTTTTTTTAATTTAATAACTTTTAATTTTTTTTAAAATATATTATATTATTATTTTTTATAATTTTAATAAAATATAATTTTTATTTTTTTTTTTTTTTTATTTATTTTTTATTTAAAAAAAAAAAAAAAAAATAAATTTATTTAATTTATTTAAAAAAAATTTTTTTTTTTTTTTTTTTTTTTTTTTTTTAACCCACCTCCAAAAAAAAAAAAAAGAAAAAAAAAAAAAAATATATATTTAAAAAAAAAAAATTTTTTTTTTTTTTTTTTTTAAATTTTTTAAAATTTTTTTAAAACAAAAACTTATGCTTCTTGTAAGTATGTGCTGATATTTGGCCAATTAGATATCTGGTTATGATACGTTCAGGGGCTAAATGTTAACATTTACAAACACTTTTACATTTACACTGTTTACATTTAGAAAGTGACTAGTGAGTATATCATTCACAGTCACTTTACTCATTCTATTGTTTTCAAATATGTTTGCGTTTTATGAGTATATTCCCTAAGTATATGCTCCGTGCACAGTTAAATGTTACCTCGGTAATGAAACTTTGAAATCACCTACAAGGCTGGACTGTGGATTTCTATCTCTGGATGTGGGGTACCCAGTCACCCAGTATTAATTGATATTAGGCAGTAAAACCTAGTTTCATGTGTTTAAAGGGGCCGTGAGGTTTTGAAAATAGTCTGTGTAATACAGTGGTACTCTTAACGCTGTAGTAATTGTCAGCTTTCATATTTGAGCGTCCCCAATGATTTTCAAAAAATCCACGTTTGTATGACAGATCAGTTGAGAATGCCTTTCTTAACAAAACAAAACATTCCATCGCCTGCCACTTTTGCGCCTGGCCACAGAATCTTAGTTTTCACGGTAAGGCGTCAGAAAGGATAAGTACGCTAAGACATCGGCAATGTTTTGAGACCCGACAGAAGTTTTGTACCATTTCATCATCCTACACGGAGTAAAGAAGCACGTGGCAATCGTCTCTGGTATATTATCTGGTTACCTTCCTACTTTGGGGAGCACTTTCTACTAGTCTTCTCTTCACTCTCTCATTGGAAGGTTAAGTTTTAGATTAAAGTACATCTCTCTCTTCCTTCCCTTGGTATCCTTGGACGGTTTCCACTTCTCTCCACCAGCAGAAACCCATCTTGAGACGCTCCTGACTTCAGCGAACTCGGCCGCCGGCTAGCCTGTGCTGACCTTGCCGCTGTCTCGCCTGTACCGAAGACCAGTCTCGGATCGTGGAGCAGATAATCAAGCCAATAGAGGGCAAAGTATGGCTAAGAATGTTCGAAAAATGAATTTTCAATATCTGTCCTGGCTCATGGTTTAAAGCTCTAGCATTTTCATGGAGAAATTGTCGTTGAATCTTTCGCAATACAAGTGAACGCGCCTCCACCAATCAGCGGCCGCCATCAGCTGGCTGCCAATTGCCTGCGGCTCAGAGGTTAGAGAGGTCACGCTGGTCACCGCTGACGCCGAGTTCAAGCCCTGGTGGGGGAGCGGTCGCGTGGCGGATTATAAAACCTACGTGTGCGGTGTTGAGAATGGTAGTGGTTGTGCTTGATGTTGGGGGAGGGGGACAGGTGTAGGAGATATTCTATGCTTGTGGCTGGATGTACGGGTTAGGCGTTTGTACAGCGTACGTTGCCGATAGCACTGGGAAGACAGAAATTTATTTAGCTAGTTTCGGATGTGAATGTGCTTGGCGGCCAAAGTGGCCGGCACTGACTTGGAGTCCGAATTAATTGTCGTCATCCGATTTCATGTTAGAGCCTTCCAATTTGTTCAACTGACACATTTGTTGGCAATACAAGGTAAATGGTACCTACATATGAGGTATAAGCATCGCTAACTTCTCATGCGTAAGCAACGCTATAAATTTGAGATGCTTAAATGATCATTGAGGCTTAGGGATAATCGTCGTGACGTGTCAGTTAGATAATAAGGATAGTCGTGTACCGTTGCGAGATCAAGACGTTCAACATTCAGCTTTCAAATCATATCTAATTTGGTGGAACTGAGGCAGTGAGTAGCGTCACGAGCCATGTCAGACATTGAAATTGGTGGATTCTAGCAATGATTGGGTATGATACATTCAGGGGTTAAATGTTTGTATTTATGAAACATTTCATAACAAAAAATATAGCGCCTCAGGAACAAATAAAACATAACAAGATTCTGTGTGACTGTGTGGTATGAAGCGGTTTGGGGTCTGTGCTTTAAATAATAATACATTTGTTTCTACTACCTAACCTGGATTAGATCATAATGGCCAATGAAAACGTTTAACGCAAATTTATTGGCAAAACTTTCAGTGGGGCATACATGGAGAAATACTTGGAACAGTTTAAACGGCCCAGATCACAGTCTGTTTCGTACAATTCGGGAAACGGTCTTCCGTTGACCTTAAAACGGCCAAGAACCTGATTATCATAAGCATGACAGCTTTTAGATGCTGCGATTTCTCTGTTTATTGACGTCCATACCGCTAGATGACTGTTCTTGCTGGACAAAAAGCTCTAACTGACTGGTGGCTATATCATTGACTGTTGGGGCATTCCAGGACAAAACGACCAAAAATATTTCAATTTGACACCACCATGTCTAGAAAAAATCTGAAACTTTGTCTCCGGGGTAGTTTTGGGCCAGAAACACGCCTGTGAGAATCTTAGCCCCCTCCGACCAACGGTGACCGAGTTATAGCCCGAGGCATTTTCGGGAGGTCACGTTGTAGACACATCTTTGATGCTTCATAACTCAACAACGCATCACTTGATTAATAAGTTTTGTATATCATTGAACTCGTCTTGAATTATAGTTTATTTTGAAAAAGAAAATGTTAAAATTTGAAAATTTTTGACTTTTAATTTGTTTGACCTTTTCCTTTTTGACCTAGCTTGACCTTTTCCCAGTGGAAATTGCTCTTTTAGACACCTCAAAAATGTTTCTTCATAAAATATCTTTTGATAGCAAAAATAAAAAAATGCGTTCTTGCTATAAGTTCCGAATATTTAGCACCTAAGGTAGGTATGTACACGGTTTTTGACCATTGCGGTAGTACAGCCTTATGTTTAACGCCGCAAATATAGCGATTGCTTTTGTAATCGGTCGCTGGAAATCATACTCCATTGTCTTTACGAAATTTTAATCGTACAAGTATCCGAATTTGTGACAATTAACACGCGCCCACCCGAGGGGGTGGGCCACCGGCCTCCTCAGGTTTCTACAGGTAGTAAAAAAAAATACCTTCGCGCAGCGCCACCGTACTCCATCTACCTCTAACACAACATTTTGCAACTTCTGGAAAAATAATTTAGGTCAACTGGGAGGTGGTAGGTACCGTAAATGCTGAAAGCCAGCAGGCAACTCAGTGGTGAGGGGGTGACCTGAGGTAGACGGTCGTCGTTATGCCTTGTGGGACTTTCAACTTTGTTTCCTTGATTAACACTTTATCGTGGGAGTTGCTCGCTTGGGTGGTGGGGTCAGGGTCTCCGTAAAAAGTCCCTTGATGACTCTAGTGAGACACCTACTCCTAAAACCGCCTCCTTGCCGCCCCGGTAGCTCAGTTGGTAGAGCGTTGGGCTCCGGCCCGCGGCTCAGAAGCATGCAGTGGCAGTGCATGTCCAGGCTTGGGATCGGTTCCGCTGAGACGCTCCGGCGCTCAATAGCTTACCCGACGTACAGGTCGGCTGGCAACTGACTGGTGAGAGGGTGACCTGAGCGGGGCGGCCGTCCCTGTGCTGTGTGGGACGTTAAACGTTGGCTTCTAAAATCAACCTTTCATTGTGGGAGTTGCTCGTTCGGATGGTGGGGTCGGGGTCTCCGTGACAAGTCCATTGATGACTTTAGTGAGACCCCGACTCCAACAATCGAACTGAGAACAACTTGTACAAAATGTATAAAAAAACTGAACTGGCAACAACTTGGGCAATATTTATAAACAGAAAAACTGCAGCCATTAAAAGTGATAAAAAGGGATTCCTTGTTTCGAGGGAGACGAGGGCAAATGAACTTATTAATAATGAACCTTTCAGCCTTAAACGAAAATTTACAAAGATGTCGCGACCTTATCAATAATTGAAACAAGTATAACTTATCCTATGAGCACCACTAACTCACACAATTACATCGTTCCCGGAGATGGAAAATAGTATCGATGCAAGCTGATCCAGTGCAGTACAGCATATGTTTGAGAGGATTCATGCAATGTAAACAAACGTGTCTGAAAGGCTTTCATTCCCAAAAAGTAATTTGAATCTGCTCATATATTCGACAAAATGTCCTGAAATTTTAACGCATTCGACTTGGTCGCTTGAACAGGTTGCCTCATGATATTTTTACAGGGTGATCATTTCATAGCTGACACGGATCCGAGAATCCCAGATAAATAATGACACAGTGCACTGGGAGTGATGCCGCTAAATAGCCAGTTTTAATCATTACCGAATATGTTACATACAATCGTTTGGTCGTGTCGCCTTTGAGGTTGCTCAAGGTCACAGTATTTCTTACGGGAACTAAGTGGAAACCTAAATTTTGTGGCATAATAGGTGACAGAGAAGAGCCGTAGAAAGAAAAGCTCAGCACCATTGGAACACTCTTGTTGAGCCCAAACGGATTATGTATCTTATAATATTGCCTAGTCAAATGTCAAAATTAACCTGCTTTGACCTAGAGCCAGGCTTAGGTCTGTATGGTAAAAAGAATATTAATCAAACTGCAGTGGCAAGTCAGACACGACAATGTAAAAATACAACCTCCATCGCAATTCTCGACAATTCTCAATTCTCGCAAGTTATCAAAATTTACCAATCGCCCCATGCATTTCTAATGGAAAGATCATGACCTTTGCCCTGCTCCCGGTTATCGATATAGAAATCCTGCTACGAAAAATTATCTTGCTAGGCGATCTTACTATGTAATGCGATTCTAGCCACGATAGGCTAAATTTGATATGATTTATGCACCTCCCAAAGTTTGAGGTTAGGTCTCTTGACCTGGGTTGGCGGTCTGACCTGGTATGACCCAGACCTAAGATTTTGCCAGAAGATGCAAAAATTTCGAGTTAGAGGTACATGAAGTACGGTGGCGCTGCGCGAAGGTGTTTTTTTGGGGCATTCCAGGACAGATCGACCAAGGCTTGACACCACCATGTCTAGAAAAAATCTGAAACTTTGTCTCCGGGGTAGTTTTGGGCCAGAAACACGCCTGTGAGAATCTCAGCCCCCTCCGACCAACGGTGACCGAGTTATAGCCCGAGGCACTTTCGGGAGGTCACGTTGTAGACTCATCTTTGATGCTTCATAACTCAACAACGCATCACTTGATTAACAAGTTTTGTATATCATTGAACTCGTCTTGAATTATAGTTTATTTTGAAAAAAGAAAATGTTAAAATTTGAAAATTTTTGACTTTTAACCTATTTGACTTTTTCCTTTTGACCTAGCTTGACCTTTTCCCAGTTGAAATTGCCCTTTTAGACACCTCAAAAATGTTTCTTCATAAAATATCTTTCGATAGCAAAAAAAAAAAAATGCGTTCTTGCTATAAGTTCCGAATATTTAGCACCTAAGGTAGGTATGTACACGGTTTTTGACCATTGCGGTAGTACAGCCTTATGTTTAACGCCGCAAATATAGCGATTGCTTTTGTAATCGGTCGCTGGAAATAATACTCCATTGTCTTTACGAAATTTTAATCGTAAAAGTATCCGAATTTATGACAATTAACACGCGCCCACCCGAGGGGGTGGGCAACCGGCCTCCTCAGGTTTCCACAGGTAGTAAAAAAAACACCTTCGCGCAGCGCCACCGTACTTCATGTACCTCTAACTCGAAATTTTTGCAGCTTCTGGCAAAATCTTAGGTCTGGGTCATACCAGGTCAGACCGCCAACCCAGGTCAAGAGACCTAACCTCAAACTTTGGGAGGTGCATAAATCATATCAAATTTAGCCTATCGTGGCTAGAATCGCATTACATAGTAAGATCGCCTAGCAAGATAATTTTTCGTAGCAGGATTTCTATATCGATAACCGGGAGCAGGGCAAAGGTCATGATCTTTCCATTAGAAATGCATGGGGCGATTGGTAAATTTTGATAACTTGCGAGAATTGAGAATTGTCGAGAATTGCGATGGAGGTTGTATTTTTACATTGTCGTGTCTGACTTGCCACTGCAGTTTGATTAATATTCTTTTTACCATACAGACCTAAGCCTGGCTCTAGGTCAAAGCAGGTTAATTTTGACATTTGACTAGGCAATATTATAAGATACATAATCCGTTTGGGCTCAACAAGAGTGTTCCAATGGTGCTGAGCTTTTCTTTCTACGGCTCTTCTCTGTCACCTATTATGCCACAAAATTTAGGTTTCCACTTAGTTCCCGTAAGAAATACTGTGACCTTGAGCAACCTCAAAGGCGACACGACCAAACGATTGTATGTAACATATTCGGTAATGATTAAAACTGGCTATTTAGCGGCATCACTCCCAGTGCACTGTGTCATTATTTATCTGGGATTCTCGGATCCGTGTCAGCTATGAAATGATCACCCTGTAAAAATATCATGAGGCAACCTGTTCAAGCGACCAAGTCGAATGCGTTAAAATTTCAGGACATTTTGTCGAATATATGAGCAGATTCAAATTACTTTTTGGGAATGAAAGCCTTTCAGACACGTTTGTTTACATTGCATGAATCCTCTCAAACATATGCTGTACTGCACTGGATCAGCTTGCATCGATACTATTTTCCATCTCCGGGAACGATGTAATTGTGTGAGTTAGTGGTGCTCATAGGATAAGTTATACTTGTTTCAATTATTGATAAGGTCGCGACATCTTTGTAAATTTTCGTTTAAGGCTGAAAGGTTCATTATTAATAAGCTCATTTGCCCTCGTCTCCCTCGAAACAAGGAATCCCTTTTTATCACTTTTAATGGCTGCAGTTTTTCTGTTTATAAATATTGCCCAAGTTGTTGCCAGTTCAGTTTTTTTATACATTTTGTACAAGTTGTTCTCAGTTCGATTGTTGGAGTCGGGGTCTCACTAAAGTCATCAATGGACTTGTCACGGAGACCCTGACCCCACCATCCGAACGAGCAACTCCCACAATGAAAGGTTGATTTTAGAAGCCAACGTTTAACGTCCCACACAGTACAGGGACGGCCGCCCCGCTCAGGTCACCCTCTCACCAGTCAGTTGCCAGCCGACCTGTACGTCGGGTAAGCTATTGAGCGCCGGAGCGTCTCAGCGGAACCGATCCCAAGCCTGGACATGCACTGCCACTGCATGCTTCTGAGCCGCGGGCCGGAGCCCAACGCTCTACCAACTGAGCTACCAGGGCGGCAAGGAGGCGGTTTTAGGAGTAGGTGTCTCACTAGAGTCATCAAGGGACTTTTTACGGAGACCCTGACCCCACCACCCAAGCGAGCAACTCCCACGATAAAGTGTTAATCAAGGAAACAAAGTTGAAAGTCCCACAAGGCATAACGACGACCGTCTACCTCAGGTCACCCCCTCACCACTGAGTTGCCTGCTGGCTTTCAGCATTTACGGTACCTACCACCTCCCAGTTGACCTAAATTATTTTTCCAGAAGTTGCAAAATGTTGTGTTAGAGGTAGATGGAGTACGGTGGCGCTGCGCGAAGGTATTTTTTTACTACCTGTAGAAACCTGAGGAGGCCGGTGGCCCACCCCCTCGGGTGGGCGCGTGTTAATTGTCACAAATTCGGATACTTGTACGATTAAAATTTCGTAAAGACAATGGAGTATGATTTCCAGCGACCGATTACAAAAGCAATCGCTATATTTGCGGCGTTAAACATAAGGCTGTACTACCGCAATGGTCAAAAACCGTGTACATACCTACCTTAGGTGCTAAATATTCGGAACTTATAGCAAGAACGCATTTTTTTATTTTTGCTATCAAAAGATATTTTATGAAGAAACATTTTTGAGGTGTCTAAAAGAGCAATTTCCACTGGGAAAAGGTCAAGCTAGGTCAAAAAGGAAAAGGTCAAACAAATTAAAAGTCAAAAATTTTCAAATTTTAACATTTTCTTTTTCAAAATAAACTATAATTCAAGACGAGTTCAATGATATACAAAACTTATTAATCAAGTGATGCGTTGTTGAGTTATGAAGCATCAAAGATGTGTCTACAACGTGACCTCCCGAAAATGCCTCGGGCTATAACTCGGTCACCGTTGGTCGGAGGGGGCTAAGATTCTCACAGGCGTGTTTCTGGCCCAAAACTACCCCGGAGACAAAGTTTCAGATTTTTTCTAGACATGGTGGTGTCAAATTGAAATATTTTTGGTCGTTTTGTCCTGGAATGCCCCTTTTACTACCTGTGGAAACCTGAGGAGGCCGGTTGCCCACCCCCTCGGGTGGGCGCGTGTTAATTGTCATAAATTCGGATACTTTTACGATTAAAATTTCGTAAAGACAATGGAGTATTATTTCCAGCGACCGATTACAAAAGCAATCGCTATATTTGCGGCGTTAAACATAAGGCTGTACTACCGCAATGGTCAAAAACCGTGTACATACCTACCTTAGGTGCTAAATATTCGGAACTTATAGCAAGAACGCATTTTTTTTTATTTTTGCTATCGAAAGATATTTTATGAAGAAACATTTTTGAGGTGTCTAAAAGGGCAATTTCAACTGGGAAAAGGTCAAGCTAGGTCAAAAGGAAAAGGTCAAACAAATTAAAAGTCAAAAATTGTCAAATTTTAACATTTTCTTTTTTCAAAATAAACTATAATTCAAGACGAGTTCAATGATATACAAAACTTGTTAATCAAGTGATGCGTTGTTGAGTTATGAAGCATCAAAGATGAGTCTACAACGTGACCTCCCGAAAGTGCCTCGGGCTATAACTCGGTCACCGTTGGTCGGAGGGGGCTGAGATTCTCACAGGCGTGTTTCTGGCCCAAAACTACCCCGGAGACAAAGTTTCAGATTTTTTCTAGACATGGTGGTGTCAAGCCTTGGTCGATCTGTCCTGGAATGCCCCTGTTGCTCTCGCTCATTTTAATTTTCTCAAAGTATGTTTGTGCTTTAGGTGTTTCCTAAGTATATGCCCAGTGCGCAGCTAAATGCTACAACGGTAATGTAACTTTGAGATCACCTTCAGGCCTGGCCTGTGGATTTCTATATCTAGATATCTTAAACAAAGCAAAACATTCCATCGCCTGCGACTTTTGGGTCTCACCAGTCTTATTTTTCACTGTAGGAGGTCAGAAAGGTGAAGTGCGCTAAAACATCGACAATGTTTTGAGTCTCGACTGCAGTTTTGTACCATTTCACCATCCTACACGGAGCAAAGCTGTACGCGTCTATCGCCTCTGGTGTATTATCTGGTTGTACATACCTACTTCGGGGAACACCCTCTATGTGCCCTCATTTCACTCTCTATAACTCATTCAACGGTTAAGTTTCAGTGTTATGTGCGTCTCTCTCCTCATTCCTTCGGCATCTCTGGAATGGGTGCTATTCCTCTCCACCAGCAGAGACCCGTCTCGCGGCACTACCGACTTCAGCGAACTCGGCCGCCGGCTAGCCTATGCTGACTGCCGAAACCTCGCCTGCACGGAAGGGCAGCCTCGGATGGTGGAGCAGAGAGTCTAGCCAATAGACAGCAAAGTATGGCTAGGAATGTTAAAAAAGATAATGTTAATACATATCCTGGTTTATGCTTTGAATCTCCATTATTTTCATGGACAAATTTCTGTTGAATTACTCGCAATACTAGACAACGCGCCTCCACCAATCAGCGGCCGCCATTCGCTGGCTGCCACTTGCCCGCGGGCACAGAGGTTAGAGGAGTCACGCTGGGCACTGCTGAAGTCGAGCTCAAGCCTCGATGGGGAGGGGGTCGGGTGGCGGATTATAAAACCTGCATGCGTGGTGTTGAGAATAGTGGTGGCTGTGCCTGATGTTAGACTGAGGGAGGGAGACAGGTGTAGGAGACATTATATGCTTTTGCATGGATATATGGGTTATGTGTTTGTACACTGTACAAACACATAACACACTGTACAATGTACAGTGTAGGGTATCGATAGCACTGGAGAGACAGTAGTTCATTGAGTTAGTTCGTGATGTGAATGTGCTTGGCGGCCAAAATGGCCGGCGCTGATTTCGAGTACGAATTGACTTTTCAACATCAGATTACATGTTGGAGCTATTCAATTTTTAATTGAAACATTTATTAGCAATACAAGACACACGGTACATGTGAGGCATAGGGACCGCTAGCATATGCGTATGCAACGCTGTAAATTTGAGATATTACATGATTTTTGAAGCGTAGGGATAACATTCGTGTCGTGTCGGTTAGATAATATGGAAAGTCGTGTACCGTTACAAGATCAAGACGCTCTACATTCAGCTTTCGAATTATGTCTAATTTTGTTTTCTGTTGACAGTTTGAATCGCCACACGGACAATAGAGCTTTTCAGGTGGGGAACAGCAGTGGCACGGTTAGCTTTAGATCACGAGTAATTCAGATGATTTTCTTAAATATTCCAAGGGGATTCAAAGTGTTTTTTAGTGATCTGTTTCGAACTTTAGCTTTTGTATGTGTATTTACAGTGTTTTTGATGTGAGCTTTTGACGAAGGAACTCTGTTTCTGAAACGTATGGTATTAAAAAAGTTAATAAAGTACGTGCTTTGATAAAAAGCTCTATTGTCTGTATGTCTAATTTGTTAGAACCGAAGGCAGCTCACAAAGCATGTCAAGCATTGCAATTGGTGGATTCTAGCAAAATACAAACTTAATACGTTTTTTGGAAAATCTCATTTCTTTTAGGCCCTAATTTCCCGCAGTGATAAAGCATCAGTACGAGGATAGTCAGGGGCGGATCCAGCAGTTTGGTTTAGAGAGGCAAACCCACGTCGTCCAGAAAAAAGAAAACGTTAAGCGGCGGAGGCGTCAATGAGGGTACCCAGGCACCCTCATTGGAATATTGGATTGTTTACCATTTTCAGGGTTGAAAGGGACTTATGTGATGGCTAAAAGAAAGGTAATGTTACGCTATCTTCTTTTATGTAATGGTTGTTTACCTACATTTTTTCTTCAAATTTGGTCATCCCCAATGGTTTCGTGAATCCACGCACCTGGTCAATATATTTTCTAGATTTCTGTTTTTATGATTATTTTGCAAACTTTAAAACAATATGAGACACTTTCACAGGTCCGTCGGAAGGCTTTTACTGTCACCTTTTGTGATGGTAGTTATTGGTATTGTTTCAAATTTAGGCATTCCCAATTATTTTAAGAAATCCACGCCCTTGCATTGTACACACCTTTTAGCTGGGAAACAGCCCTAGATGGCAGACCTTCCAATTTGGAAGGCGAATCACTATAGCCATAAACACTTGCATCATAATAGAGCGGTCACCCACAGGCGCAGTCCTTCCGGTGTGGTGACCTTTTCTGAACAGTCGGGGGACTATACAACCCCATTTCCGCCCAGCGAGTCATTTTTGTCGTCTGATTTCGACAGGCTGCAGAATCGGTACCATTGAAGTGATGTTCATTTTTATGATATGGTTGCGTATTTCAGACTGTGGAAAAACCGGAAAATGCATCTGTAAACTCCTAGAATTTCATGGGACAATTTTGGCGGATCTTATTCTGGCGTGATTTGGGCCGACCTGAAATAGCTTCAAAAATATATTTATCGCGGTAATCTATGGAAAGCCGAAAAGAGTTTCCATTTTCCATGCTTGACATTAAGCCAAGACCTCTAAGAGTCAGATGGTGAAGAACAATAAGATTTGCTTGAAGGCTTCGGCATGAGACATCGCCAAACATGAAGCGGAAAAAATGATCCGCTGAGCGTTGCGCACCTGTGAGGGCGCTGAAAAGGAGGAAAATGGTGTGTCCTGCATAGGCGGATCCAGGATTGCCGATCGGGGGGGGCACTTTTCCGGGGAGCGCCATCCAGTCTGGGGAAGGGGCGCCACTTTTCATCGGCAAAACCTATCAGATGGGCGCAAAATCCTATCGGTGGGCGCCAATTTTCGCATCCTGGGAGGGATGGGAAGCGACATTTCAGGGGGCGCCATCGACCTTTGAGGAGGGCGCCGTGACCATTTCAGGGCGCGCTGAGGGTCGATGGGGCACGTGCCCCCCTGTTGCCCCCTAGATCCGCCGATGGTGTCCCGTCATCCGGTTCGGTGGGTTAAGTGCATATTGTTATGTTACCTAGAGGGAAGGGAGGCATCGCGGGGGCTGGCAATTCAGGGTTGCCAGTTTAGAGGTTTTTCTTCAAATCTGACGATTTTAAAGCAATGCCGATACGTTTAGAGACTTTGAATTTCATGAAATGCCTCCCAACGTTTTCGGGGTCTGCTTGCTTTTGGAATGAAAATCGACTGTTTTAAAAAAGACATGCAAGATGGTTTTAAGGTTTTCTGATGGCTTTATCAGACAATTTTTAGAGGTTCTTAATTCTTATCGAAACTGACTACACTGTTAAACCACGGAAGACACTGTGTTAAACTAGCAGAAAAATTGTATAATTGTATATTTGTATAATAATCCACTGTTTTTTACCTTGATGGATTGTGTGTAGTGGATAGAGAGCAGTGGCAGATCCAGGACTTCATTTCTGGGGGGGGCTGGGACTCGAGCCTCCCCAGTCACTGCCTCGGAACAGCTATGCATTTACTATAGGCACACTGACATTTCGGGGGGCTTATGCCTCCCTAGACCCCTCGTATCCGCAACTGATAGAGAACCAATGACGAGCTGACAAAATGAGTTCGGAATTATTGAGGCCGCTAGTTTGTTTTGACAAGATACGTCTGGTGCGGTATAAAACGAGGCGAGAGCATGGTAAGTTCTGGAACTTCCGGCTAAAACGCAATTAGCGTTGTCGCAGTCTGGTTCTGGTCGGGTAAATATATATATATATAACACATCCAAGAGTGGACATCTCGGGGATCAGGAGGACGGGGTGGGTCAAAGCCCCCTGGATTTTTGTCTCTCATAGACTTTGGATAGGGCCTATATTGCAGTGCCAGCGTTAAACAATCCAGTGCTCCTCCTGGATGGAGAGGATATCTCGTCTTGGGGACATCGATACATCTAAAGCATAGTTGTTTGCAATGCCACGGATAAAATATTTTGCAGGAAAAGGAACAACAGGCGGATATGAATATTCCACCACCAAAATATATCAGTGGTGAGGATGAGAAGATGATGAGATAACTGGCGTTGCAATGACCAGCCACGTGCCTGGCAATGAGGAGATTCACATTGATAAAACTATGGAGCGCGCTACTTGCTTAAAAAAGTCGGGAAGATGGAAATGCATCCATTTGGAGGTCAACCGAGCTGATTTACACCGCGTGGGGTGAGAGAAGTAAAGTTTCCATAACTTTTCATATGTATGCACAATTTTACGATTGCTCGTTCAAAGCTCACTGAGCATCAGTGACAAATCCAGAGGAGACGAGAGGAGGGGAGGGGTGGAGACAAAAGAAACGGTTTCCCTAAACCTCTGATGTTCAAAAATACTCTTAAAATACGGTGATTTTCGCGATTTTAGTACGGCTCCCCTCCTCCACAAATCACCAGTCTAGATTAACTACTAATTTGTACTATTTGCAAATGTGCTGTTAATGTTGTCTATATAATGAAACCTGGAGAGCGTGAAATTGTCTAAGCATATACTATTACTATTTTACAAGAATAAAGATACTTCACGAAACTGCAGTAAAAGCGCTGCGCACTGGGACGCTGAGTGCGGTGACTGCGCCGTCCGGGAGCCGGCCGCGCAGTGCCAGACGAAGCCCCAAACGCCCAGCGGGTCATTTTTGTCCGGTGTCATATCTTAGAATCTAAAAGTGGTATCGGTTTCAAACTTTTGGAAATTTTTATTTGGGCATCTTCTAAGCCTAGGGAAGTATTCTTTCAACAATCTGAAAGCATAACACGCGCCCCAACGGGGGTCCGGCGCCACCTTCATCCCACGGGGAGCATCGATGGTCTCCCCTCTAACTCCGCAAGTATGGGGGTTAGTACAAATCTGCAAAGTGCATTAGACAGCTCGTGTGAATTCAATAAGCAATTATTTCACATGTTTAAACGCTCAGGTCAATGATTTGACCTCCAGAGGTCAAGTTAGGTCATGATAGGCTGTTCCCTCTAAAATATGGGATGTTTAAGCTAACTGGGCATAGCTCTCATGCCGTTAGAGCTATTGCAATCTGTTACAGTACATTTGATAGGAAAATTCCAGACCTTTTTCCTCTATGTGAAGCATAATGACCTCCCGCCAGTGGTTTGACCTCCAGAGGTCACCTCGTGACATAATCTGACCTGAGGTCACGAAAGGTCCAAAAATGACCTTTCCGTATAGCAAACGAAGGCCAATGACAAGATATACACGATGACGTTTTTCAGCGCTCTAGCTTGATTAGGTCAAACGTTATCGTCAAAATACTGTTTTTAGCCCCCTGGTGACCGGTGATGACTTCAAATTGGTTAAATAGAAATATCGCCCCTGAGATCCGTGAAAGGGTGCCCAAGAGCACTTTTCTGAGCAATATGAGCATTTGCAATCATTTTTGTGACTTTTAGATCATAAGACAGCTTTTCTCCATGTTTTTTAATGGGAAAGGTCACCTCGTGACCTGCCTCAGGTCACGAAATCGAAAAATCTCGGATATACATTTTGCAGACCCTGGAGGAGTCATGAAGCTTAGGAAGTTTCAAATCAATCGGCTTAGAAATGTAGCTATGGTAGATCTCAAAATTTGAAGTGAGGTAGCCTTGGTTGACCTCACCTGGTGACCTGACCTTGGGTGACCTGGGGTAAAAAAATTTCAGGGATGGTGGGAAAATGATGGGATGAGAAATAAAGCCCTCAATCACGGTGCTGCGCCTCGCCATTTTTCTGCAATCCCGAAAAAACCTTAGGGAGGCCATCGATGGCCCCCGGTGGGGCGAGGGTTAAAGTAGGTGAGGACGTTAATGGGTTAACCATTACAACTGCTCTTCGGGGTCATTGATTCATCAGAACAATATGGATGTTAAAATGTGAGCAGTATCCACACATTTGGCTATACTGTGATGTAGTGTTAACAGCTCAAGGGCAGAAATAATTCTAAATATACAGTATATATATATATATATATATAAATATATATATATATATATATATATATATATATAAACTGTACATTATACACCTGGCGTGAATCCGTGGGCAAATGAACATCAATATCGCAAAATATTAATTGTTTGTTTATTGACATGCTTGATACCTAATACCTGAGGAGGCGCGGTGGTGAAGGTTAGCACGCTGGCTTTCCACGCGGCCGACCCGAGTTAAGTTTCGGCGGATTCCTTGAACAAGGAGCAATCGGGCTCCCGAAAAAAACCCCTCCAGGGAAATAGCGGGGGCCACGGTTTGACTCTGGCAGTTGGTGCGTCGATAACCCCCCAACAATTATATCTTGATACCTGTTTATACTTCTCGTTTATATTACTTCTCGTTCTTCTCGTAACAAAAGCGAAGACAGAGAGCGTACACGCATGAGTATGTATCCCATTTTCAACAGCTTTCCAATTCTGGGCTGGCTTTATCGCTGAAAATGCGCACCGAAAACATTTTTTCTAATCCCGCCTTTTCCTCCGTCTCGGTTTTAATTACCACATTGGTCGAAAAAAACAGCATCACATAATTTATCGCTTATCGGATAAGTCATCGGCAATCGAATCATCTTTTAGGGCACGTTTCGGCAGGACTTTATATCAGTCCAAATCTTGCAAAACCAATGCTGGCAGGGCTTTATTTGGGAAATTTCACGCTGAGCGTTACATCCTGTCCTTACGATAAAATATGAATAAATTCAAAGTGTCTTCTAGTCTCATATTGTATGCTGCAAATAGAATACCATAAATCCGTGGGTTTCAATCACTGAAGTCTGTGTCAAAGCTGTCTACACAATATTCAGTGGTCCCATTTCACTAGCATTCGATATTACCACAGAAAGACATGGACCCCGAATGGGTCCATGATCCACCGTTTGGGAACGACAGTTATAGAGCTCACGATCCTTAGCATCGTCTCCTAGCGCGTTTCTCTGACGTTTCTGCTGCTCTTTTTTAAGATCAAAGAGTCTTAACTTTCAATTAACCGAGCTCTCTCGCTTAAAAAAATTAGGAGCCCTCATCGGCGATATCCGAGCGGGCGCGTCTGTTCCAAGATGGAATTCAAGGTTGCCACTTTTTTGGAGGTTGCATCTTTATTGTCCAGAATAAACGCGACGAAATCACACGGTACGTCCAGCCGTGACACCCTGTGCTAGCTTAAACCTCCGTTACCCTGCTCCCCCTCGACGCTGTAGGGCATTAGTAGTTAGTGTGTCCTTTAGCCCCAAAAATTATCATTGTACAAAAACGGCAGTGGCGGACAAAAGACGGTGGGAAGAGCAGGGGACTCAATTCCCCTCGGAAATGTCAGAGCGCCAATAGTTAATGCATATCTTTAGGTTGTTCGAAGGCGATGGCAGAGGAGACTCGAGCCCCTAGCCCCCTGAAAGTCCTGGATCTGCAACTAGAAAGATGCATATTATCCGTGCTGCTGGTAGCACTTTGCATCCAACAGGTGTGTTTCTCGATATCCAGGGTCGTGCTCTCTCAGCATAAACATGCCACCCAGTGTGATTGATCACGCAACAGAGTTCCTCCTATTCTGATGGCAGTGCCTATCGTCAGGCGTGCCCAGAAGCAACCCCTCCACCTTCAGCTCCAGCAGCGGTGTTCTCCCAAAATGATACCAATCCACTCCATTCACATACACACACTCAAGTATTTTCGACCCTACGTAGATGCGGGGGTTTCTATTGTTTACGCAATCTTATGGCGCCGTGATTCTTCCGCACGTTCCCCTCCCCCTCCTCTCTCAGGGGACAAGACCAGCAGGCATGACTCCAACTCTAGCGGGCATCCTGTTCTTCTTGGGATACCCACAGCTTTACACCCCTTCTGTCTTCTGAGCCAGCAACGCCATCGAATCTGGATACGATCGTTGTCGATTGATCGAATCAACTACGAGGCCGATCCCCAAAGCCCTGCCACCAGCTTTGAACGGGTTTTTGTTTGTTGATGCTGCAGGGGCGCCTCCGACCCTCGCATCGTCAGCACCAAACGCAACATCAAGAAAGGCTGAACTTAGATGCGGTCCCGGAAGCCTAGTGAAGATTCTCGAGACATGACTATGCAGTCGAGGCGCCCTAAGCCCCAACCAGCAGTGGAGCGGATGTTAGTGAGCCACCACTTGAGACTGAGGCACCTCTGCACATATCTTTCCCGATTTTTAGAACGCATCTAGTTATCAAAAATGTTTCTAGCTTCTCAGTCGAGAGACGAGGCAGACCGGTGTCGCCACGGCCTGAACCACATCAGCGAACATGACCTGACATCCGCAGGACTCCAACCACGGCGCGAGGAAGCGACCCAGCCGGTCCAGTGACGCACTATTATCGTTCTCATTCGGAGAAGCTCACTGATAAAAGCACAATGCAGTATAACACTCGTATATTTCCAAACACACAATGATCGTCTGGGTGGGCTCCGGTAGCCGAAATCTCACACACATCAGTTCCAACTACCCCTGGAAACGGCCGGTGAGCGCCGTAGCGCCGCACGTCGGCACCCCAGACAGCTCTCACACAACACACCTCAGGTTCAGGGCTTCACATCTACACAACCATGGCACAAGCGGTCACGCGGCGCTGACCAGCGCGGCGAACAGCACTGGCCGCTCTGCGCAGGCCGCCAACCCGTAGACACCGAGTTAAGGAGAGCGCACATCGGGTCAAACGCCGCGGATCCCACCCAAAAGCGCCACCCTGACACAATGTGTGATGAGCATTGAACGGCGGCCACGCGAGAGGCCAGATAACGCCCTGGCGGTGGACTGTTCGGCCGCAGACATCACACGATCGGCACCCACTCAATGAATGTCTCTCTCGAATACCAGTGCGGAATGAATACTGGGCGCAGGAGCCCTACTGGGTCGGTCGTACTTACAGTGCAGTCGTGGCCGCCTCCTAACAAGGGGTGGCAGCCCCCAGACTGCGACATTCTCGCCTATCCTCTACTAAGCTCTAAACGAAAATATACCTGCAATCTATCATAAGTAGATCACACATGGTCGCCTGGGCAACAAGCCATGATTCGCAGACGAAACATTGTCACTTACCGAGCGAGTGCTGTGTTCCCGCAAATTACTGTACGGAAAGCATATACATCATGCAATTACGAACTGGCTACCACACAATAATTAAAGCGCATCTCGGTAAATACCAGAAAAATGGAATGTAAACGTCGTCGCTGGCACAACACATTACCTCTCCGTGGAAAGGAAGCACGCCCAATTTCGCGGCAGCAACAGGGACTCCAAGACTCATTCGTGATTACAGTCGCCTGCTCTCAATCCGTCCCCGCATCCAGTACATGATCGGTCTGAAGGTCGGTCGGTCGGTCGGTCGGTCGGTCGGTCGGTCGGTCGGTCGGTCGGTCGGTCGGTCACTCAATCATTCCCACACTTTTCCCCATCCTCACACCCTCCCCCCGTTCGATAGCGCAAAAAAAACACCTATCAACAGCCACATAAGTCATGAGTTGACACACAAATCCTAGTCCTTACCCTCCGAGGTTTCGGAAGCGATTATTACAAAACTACCGGCTTGTGTGAATCTCCAGCTAGGTTAGCGACAGCGTGTGCCACAGCGCCGTCACACAAAGACGAGGTAGCCACAGAAGGCGCGCGTAACAGGCTCCTGTCAGTACGGACGCACCGACCTGCAACAATAGAAACCACTCTGGAGGGCCGGGGCTGTTCCTGAACTGCGGCCCCTGCTGAGAAGGGGCGCCGCTGGGCTGGCAGTGAGGCGCGCTCTGGCAGCAGCTGTCGCCCGGTCGGCAGCGTTAGACGTCGGTGGAGGAGCGGCGCGACTTGCGCCGGCGGCGCGCCAGGTCGGAGAGCGCCACCGGGCCCAGGTTGGGCGTGTTGGCACTCTGGCTGATGGCCCGGTACGTCGCCGATATGGCCGCCTGCCGACACCGACTCCGTTACACAGCCGGTCAGGTTACACTGCCTCAGTTACACAGCCGATTACACTGCCTTAGTTACACAGCCGGTCACGTTACAGTGGTTCGCTTACACAGTCAGCCATAAAGCAGTACCTCACGTACACAGTCCTCCATGACACAGTGCCTCACTCACACAGTCAGCCATATTACACTGAATCACTTACGCAGTCAGCCACATTACAGTGCCTCACTTACACAGTCAGCCACATTACATGACTCACACAGTCAGCCACATTACAGTGCCTCACTTACGCAGTCAGCCACATTACAGTGCCTCACTTACACAGTCAGCCATATTACACTGAATCACTTACGCAGTCAGCCACATTACAGTGCCTCACTTACGCACAGTCAGCCACATTACAGTGCCTCACTTACACAGTCAGCCACATTACACTGACTCACACAGTCAGCCACATTACAGTGCCTCACTTACGCAGTCAGCCACATTACAGTGCCTCACTCACACAGTCAGCCATATTACACTGAATCACTTACGCAGTCAGCCACATTACAGTGCCTCACTTACACAGTCAGCCACATTACAGTGCCTCACTTACGCAGTCAGCCACATTACAGTGCCTCACTTACACAGTCAGCCACATTACAGTGCCTCACTTACGCAGTCAGTCACATTACAGTGCCTCACTTACGCAGTCAGCCACATTACAGTGCCTCACTTACACAGTCAGCCACATTACAGTGCCTCACTTACACAGTCAGCCACATTACAGTGCCTCACTTACGCAGTCAGCCACATTACAGTGCCTCACTTGCACAGTCGGCCACATTACACTGCCTCACTTACGCAGTCAGCCACATTACAGTGCCTCACTTACGCAGTCAGCCACATTACAGTGCCTCACTTACGCAGTCAGCCACATTACAGTGCCTCACTTACACAGTCAGCCACATTACAGTGCCTCACTTACACGGTCAGCCACATTACAGTGCCTCACTTACGCAGTCAGCCACATTACAGTGCCTCACTTGCACAGTCGGCCACATTACACTGCCTCACTTACGCAGTCAGCCACATTACACTGACACACAGTCAGCCACATTACAGTGCCTCACTTACACAGTCAGCCACATTACAGTGCCTCACTTACACAGTCAGCCACATTACAGTGCCTCACTTACGCAGTCAGCCACATTACAGTGCCTCACTTGCACAGTCAGCCACATTACAGTGCCTCACTTACACAGTCAGCCACATTACACTGACACTTACACAGTCAGCCACATTACAGTGCCTCACTCACATAGTCAGTCACATTACACTGACTCACACAGTCAGTCACATTACACTGACTCACACAGTCAGTCACATTACACTGACTCACACAGTCAGCCACATTACAGTGCCTCACTCACACAGTCAGTCACATTACACTGACTCACACAGTCAGTCACATTACACTGACTCACACAGTCAGTCACATTACACTGACTCATTTTCGGCCAGTCACATTACACTGCCTCACTTACACAGTCAGCCATATTACACTGAATCACTTACGCAGTCAGCCACATTACAGTGCCTCACTCACACAGTCAGCACATTACTTACGCAGTCAGCCACATTACAGTGCCTCACTTACACAGTCAGCCACATTACAGTGCCCCACTTACGCAGTCAGCTACATTACAGTGCATCACTCACACAGTCAGTCACATTACACTGACTCACACAGTCAGCCACATTACACTGACTCACACAGTCAGTCACATTACACTGACTCACTTTCGGCCAGTCACATTACACTGCCTCACTTACACAGTCAGCCACATTACACTGACTCACTTACACAGTCAGCCAAATTACACTGAATCACTTACACAGTCAGTCAAATTACAGTGCTTCACTCACACAGTCAGTCACATTACACTGACTCACACATTCAGCCACATTACAGTGCATCACTTGCACAGTCAGCCACATTACACTGAATCACTTACACAGTCAGCCACATTACAGTGCCTCACTCACACAGTCAGCCACATTACAGTGCCTCACACATTCAGCCACATTACAGTGCATCACTTACACAGCCAGCCACATTACACTCACTCACTTTCGGCCAGCCACATTACAGTGCCTCACTTACACAGTCAGCCACATTACACTGAATCACTTACACAGTCAGCCACTTTACAGTGCCTCACTTACACAGTCAGCCACATTACACTGAATCAATTACACAGTCAGCCAAATTACACTGAATCACTTACACAGTCAGCCACATTACAGTGCCTCACTTACACAGTCAGCCACACTACACTGAATACACACAGTCAGCCAAATTACACTGAATCACTTACACAGTCAGCCAAATTACAGCGCATCACTTACACTGTCAGCCACATTACAGTGCCTCACTTACACAGTCATCCACATTACACTGACTCAATTACACAGTCAGCCACATTACACTCACTCACTTACGCAGGCAGCCATATGTCAGTGCCTTACTTACGCTACATTAGTGTTTCACACCGTCACACAACACGGTGTCCGCACTCACTGGCAGCCGCTGAATTTCACACTCCTTGAAAGGACCAGGCACAGGAGTGCAATTGGAATAATAATGATTGCTGGGGTGTAACGAGGCACTAAGGACCCAGGTTACAGGCATCACCACGGTTATAGGCGTGCAGCGAGGATGACTGCCCACCCAGGGTCGGTTCCAGAGGGATGTTTGCTCTCTGGGGTATACAGTTTCCACGACGCCAAGGATGCACATGCCAATACTTGGCCGCCTGCGCTAAAAGGAGGCGGGGGACAGAACACCATTCAAATCCTGTTTTTTTCTGGAGACTGAGAACCGTTTCAAAACAAGTAAAGGTGATGTTATCTATTTTCCTGCTCCACCGGACGGTTTCTGCTCCGTCCCAGACCTTTCCACAATTTTTCGCATCTCAGCCAGTATCCGCTCAATTACTGTGGGAATTATCTATGTGCATGTTCCACCATTGCATCTCCATTCTCACAACTCAATCTTGTTGGTGTCCGAAAAGACCAACACACCTATCCACACGTAGTTTTTATTATGCAAGGGTATTTGTAAGATACATACAGGAATTATGCATAACCTAAAAGTTTTCACCCCGTGGTTGATTCAGCTCAGGAATACCGGGAGGAATGTTAAAAAAGTGGCCGAGTAAACACATTACCTAGCGCAGACCGCAGAGCACCCAACCTACCCAATAGCGGATCCAGAGAGGGGGCCAATGGGTCATGCCCCCACCCAAAATGTCGAAATTTTGGCCAAATTTTAAAAAAAACACTGTTTTTACGATTTTCTCGAGTTACCCCCCATCCCAAACGGCGCTCCTGCATCCGCCAGTGAGCATACCTCGTAGGTACTCTACATCACCTCAAACGCAACGTAGGCAAGTGATTCGACAGAGCCACTGCTGCCGCATTCTAACAGGCATTCAAGCGATGTCTTCAGCTGTCACTTCGAGATCCCTGAACTAAACCAAACATATCGGTCACACGCATGCCTGCAGCAGCAGCGTGGCGGCTCTCGCACATTGTGGTGCTCCAGATTGTGCTGTCCGATTGTCCAGATTGTGGCTGCTCGCCGCCGTTCTGGCGGCGAGCAGCCAAACTGCACGCCTCACGGCTTAGCCAAGCAGACAGCCGCCGGCGCATCGTCCAGCATCGGACGCAAAGAGACGGCGCCGGCGACGAGAACGACAGAGTGGGCGCCGGAGCATCACAATCTGGGTCAGGTGCAGGTGAGACAGACACCATCGCTCAACTCCCACGCCACAGGAGCGCCGCCCGGCCCGCCGGAATGGGTGACACCGCCACTAATCATTGGTCGACGGATTAATGCCCACCGCGCAGAGCCGGCACGAATAGAACTTAATTACGCCATGCATATTCATCTCCTATTCTATGTTTGGCGAGGGTAACAGCCATATTAACATCTGCATCAGAATTTCCACTGTGCTGCTTTGACTGATTCGCTTTGATGAGATTGAATTCAATGGCACAGTCCGGTAATGTGCTTTCAGTGGTGGCGTAGGGAACAAAACCCAAAGGCCCTCATTCAACAATTCAAAGGGAGGACATAGAAAGAGAGGAGGCTGATTTAGATCGGCAGTGAGAAAGCACATCTAAAGGCCTAGCAGTTTTCGAGACGTAAAGGTGACGTAACGAGTCTGAGAAATCGTCCTCGTCACGAGAAATGTATAACCAATGAACTAAGATTGAACTTAAAATAATCTTTTCAGATCCATTTCCAGACCCGAAAATACCCACAATCTCTGACGAGCTCTCTCCAATTAAGCCGCAACGGGTTCAACCATCCAGTTAGATATCTAACCCCAGTAGCTACTCTCATGGACAGCACGTGTCCCTGAACAAGAAAACCAAAACTTTGCTGGCTGCGCCAGATTAGCAGGTGATATCGCTATCTAATTTTACCCAGAAATCCGCATGCCAAATTGACCCGTGGCGTTCCGGTTCCCCTACAAACTGGCCGCTCCCCATTAACAGAGTTATTTTCTGAACAGCCAACGAGGCTAAAACGTATTGATTCTACAGCAATTGTCCTATACGCAATACTTTTTAAATGCATACATCCTTGTAAATTGGAAATTTCGCTTTCGTTGCTCTGAAGACAACTGCAAGTTTTCAAATACTATTCCCCAAAAAGGCCATAACGCAGAAAAACTAATTTCGGAGCATCTATGAAATTCTAAGCTTGATATACGCGTAATGAGCTTTCAAATAATTTCTTTCAACTTTCTACAACGGTTTTTCATTTTAGATTCAAGGGAAGAGACGCATGACCTTCGGAAGGGAGCACAGAGGGACCAAAATGCAGCAGGTCCAAACCAAATTGGACAAAATTGTTTGGAATCAACCAGGCCAAATAGCGGTGCGTCACCCATTCGCCGACTTGCGCAGCCAGCCTGTTTTATGTTGCTGCTATTGTTTGCCCCTTACACGACAAAAGAGAAACAGAAAACCAAACAACACTCACTGGTTCGGATCATGCGAACTGAAACTTTAATTCATTTCTAATGACTGACTTTCCTACACTCGCAGCTAGAGGCTGTAATATCTAGTATCAGAGGTGAGTAATTGGCATCGTATATTGCAGGATAGCCGTGTCAAGGGCCCTACGGTGAGTACTAAGGCCAATATTGACATAAAGTAATCATACCAGAGGGAATTTTGCATATTGGAAGGCCGGTGCTGTTATAGGGTGATCCGCGGCGTTAAGCTGCCTCTGAATAGGTCACCGCGCCCGGCTGGACTAGACCGCTCCATCTCAGGCCGAAAAACGGATGGCAGGAAGTGGATGATGGTCTCCCAGGGAGACTATCCTTCTCTGCGGGGCGGAGCTGAGCACCCCCCTGGAGCACCGTCAGCGTCAGTTAAAACTCACAACTACAAACCCTCCACCGCCGGCAATCTGCCGCGCCACGCCGGACCCACAAGCTGGCCAGCGTAAGAGCTTAAAGACCACGGGCAGGGCTTTTTATATAGAAAATTTGACTTTACACGGTAATGCTGAGTCCCCCAAAAAGGCAACGTCGAGTCCCACCAGTGTATTTGGCGTTGATTTGAAATCCAGGAAATGAATAACGCGGAACTAATCACTATGACGGCTATTTCATGGCTCTCGCAGGTTGATTCCAAGAAGTATATATTTTGAATTCATAAAGAATGAAGGCTGCCAGGAAGGCACACTCTCTCGAGACACAGTTGCCAGCAAAGTTGAAATACGGTCCTACGGCCGTACCCAATGCACCCTTGCAAGCTGAATGCTAAGCAAATTTGATTCATGGAGGAATGGCAGACTGCAGAGTGCAAATAGTTCAAAAGTACGCCGCAACTGATGAAGTAGAGTGAAGCCAGATCTTGATTTATATTATGACTTCACCTATCAATGGATGCTTGTATCTTTGTGATTAGGAATTAATGGAACACATGAAAATACATACTCCTGAGGTGGATACCAAGATCGAGAAGATTATCGAAAAAATGATACCTGGACCAAATTTTATCGATGGCTGCACCGGGTTCGGAAGGGCACTCCCGCCTACCTGTTAAAATGGGTAATGGGCCTTAAAATATCGAATTTTTAAAATAAAATCTACGACCAATCTCAAGCATAGGCGAGTCCCCTGAACCCAGCAGATCTACGTTGGGTCGACGAAGACAAGAAGAGAGGAAGCTGCAGAAACTAGCGGCCATGCGACTACCTGTTCAGCTACGTTATCTGCGTATTTAAGTCCGACCGGGCCTATAAAGAGTATCGCGGTACATTGATAATTGAATTATTGCTCTGCGACCGTCCGTGAGTAAGCCATGCGTAAATGGTTCCACTATCTTGAGATCCTACAGTGACCCTGTAGTGTCCTACGTTGGCTCACAGCTCCGCCTTATCGAAGCTCTGTTGGGGCATTCTACGACAAATCGACAAGTCGATAACACCCTCATGTCGCAGATTTCGGTGTATTTTTTGTCAGGGGGCTATTGATAGAGCTGATGATGATTTTCGCATTCACTTTCCTCCCTGACTTACGGTTTGAAAATTATAGCCTCAGGCATTTTGACCATACCTACTTGAATGTCTTTTTTAAATACGAAATTTTACCTGTATGCTTCTACAAATGCCGTAAAAACTTGATCTAGGTATCTTAAGGACGAATTACGAATTCTGGCTCATTAGAAATATGGTTCAAAAAACTAAATTTTAAAGATATTATACATTCTTTAATTTTTCAAAATATATAAAAATATTTTCCTATGACTTATTTTTAACTTTTTGAGGCTCACATCACTCTTTATACTTTTTTTATAAGATTCAGCAATAAAAAGAATGGAGACTTTAACAGAGCGCGAGATCTGAGCTCCCAAACGTCCCGATCCCTACTTTTGTGAGGTTCGTGCACCAGCACGGCCCGCCGTCGCTGCAACTATCAAACGACTCTGGTCACGAAAAAGGTGTGAATGGTGGAATTCGTCGGCAATGAGGTTAAGGATGTATTTATAACAATAAATTGTAATCAATGTCCCTTAACACCCGCACTGGAGAGGCGTCCGACACTTACGGGCACTGGAGGGAGGGGGACTGGTAGGCCCCCTGAGCTCTCGGAAACTAGGAGGCTTAGAAAAACTCCGGTTGGGGACTGGGTGGGAACTATTGAAATCTATATTATGACTGATCTTAATTGACCTAGGTCAGTATCGTCAAGTTCAAACGAGGTCATAAAGGTCAATTGTTAGCCGTGCTGGGTATTCATCCGGAAATGGCGTGATTAAGCTCAAAGAAGTCCAAAATGCACTAACAACAGAGCAGGGTCATAGTGAGAACGTCCCAACAATTGTAAACCTAATTTTTGGGGTTAAGGTCATTCAAGGTCATTGACCTATGACGTCACAATATGACATATTCCCCTTATTTACACCATGACTAGCACCATAGCAACCGTTGGACAGAAATGAACATTGACCTTTACCCATGACATTTTAATTTGACCTGTGACCTTTACCTTTACATTTATTTATCTTAACTATGACATCGTAGCATAAGAATACATCATACTGGGTAACGCCATGCCACCGGAAGCACCGGACCAATGACTTTGAGAATGCTGGTATGGCCTTGAAATGTGACCTTGACCTTCATGAGGGGTGAAATGAACATATAATTTCGTTCTATATAGCGCCATAGCGTCGCCAGTTGGTCTTTGATCCAAGCGAACTGGTGCAACCGCGCGATTGCAGCGATCTCAAAATAAAGGGTTTAACTTTGAAAGTCTATAATTACAAAATTGGGCCCGATTTTCAAGGTTTTTAACCAATCGACGTGCCATTGAATATTCTCAAAAGTAGCGAAATAGCGTTTTTTGACCACGAAAGGTTTCCCGGCCACCTAGAAAAAAGTAGGTGAGGGCCTCCGAGGCTCCGCTCCAGTGTGCTTTTTAACACGCGCTGGTATGAGGCCCCGGACCACCTTTACTGGCAGGAGGGTTACCCATCCCCTTACGATCTCAGCAAACATGCTTGGAAGGGGACACGGAAAGCAGTGTTCCATTGCTTGCCTCGATCTCTACCCAAAATGTATCCACAAAAAGTACTCAAATTAGCTACTGAGCTCAGAAAACGCTTCAATAAGGCATTCGCGAGAAAAGGAACATTAAAGATTAACAAGTTCGTACCGGTTAATTCGAAGACCGTTATTGTCCATGAGCTCACGAATGACGAGGGACAGAAGGTTCGAGTTTCAAATTGAATCTGTGAAGTTCAATGGCACCATGTGATGGAGTCGTTCTTCCGATCTGTGGGTCAGATCTTAAATAAAGCAGCACGCATGTCTTAATCTTTCATGTTCGAAAAGCAGTTGTCGGAGTGGACGCCATGTGGGTTTTTGTTTGTGATGTGTGCTTTCTAATATAAATTGAACTGGGATACACGCAACTTTTTTTGCGTATGGGTAGAAAAAGAAAACTATCTAAAACAAACCTAAGACAACCGTAATAATCGGCTTCTGACGCATTATCCTTCCACTACATTTTCCACAAAATGCACCAGAGTGTCGGAATTGTTCCGAATGTTCCGGTAATACGTTCAGTTTTTTTTCCGGAACGGCTCAATTTTTTATGTTAGCAATAGTAGCCTCCACACCACATCTAGCTCATTCGCAATGTCACCGAAGCGCAGTCTTGCTCAGTTTTCCCCTCCCCGTTACCCCACTTCCAACCGGACGCGTCTATGCGGCGTGCCGACTGCAGGCTGAGTGGCCGGCGACGGTGTTGGGCTTGGTCTGCGGTGCTCGTTACTGATTTTGCTCTGTAGTCTCCATTCTTGTTATTGGCGTCATATGTAGTTTAACCCGCCACGGGGGAGATGCCCCCTAAGATTTTCGGGATAGCAGAAAAAGACGAGGCGCAGCACCGCGGTTGAGGGCCACCTCACTGCATCATTTCCCATCATCCCGAAATTTTTACCCGGGTCACCCAAGGTCAGGTCACCAGACGAGGTCAACCAAGGTCACCTCACTTAAACTTTAGAGCTCTGTAAGAGCTACATTTCAAAGTCGATCGATTTGAAACTTCCACACTCAGACCCCTCCAGGGTCTACAAGGTGTATATCCGGGATTTTTCTATTTCGTGCCCTGAGGTCAGGTCACGAGGCGACCTCTCCCATTGGAAAAGCATGGGAAAACCTGTTTCATGATATAAAAGCCACAAAAATGATTGCAAATACACAGACTGCTCAAAACAGCGTTTTGACACCCTCACGGATCCCAGGGGTCATATTTACCCTGACTTTTCCAAGGTCATCCAAGGTCACCAGAGGTCAAAAACAGTATTTTGACAATAACTTTTGACCTAATTAAGCTAGAGCGGTGAAACAAACACCATCGTGTTTGTCTTGTCACTGGCTTTCATTTGATATACGGCAAGGTCACTTTGTGACCTTTTGTGACCTCAGGTCATATTAGGTCACGAGGTGATCTCTGGAGGTCAAACCACTGGCGGGAGGTCTTTACGTTCCACATAGTGGAAAAAGTACTGGCAATTTGCTATTAAATGAACTTTACCAGGCCTCAATAGCTCTAATGACATAAGAGTTATGACCAGTTTGCTTAATCATTGCATATTTGAGTGAAAATAGCCGATTTTGACCTAATTTGGCCTCTGGAGGTCAAGCCATTGACCTGAGCACTAAAACATGCGAAGTAATTTCTTACTGAATTCACGCGAGCTTTCTATTGCACTTCGCAGATTTGCGCTAACGCCCATATTTTCGGAGTTAGAGGGGGGCCATCGATGACCCCCGGTGGGCGAAGGTGGCGCCGACCTCCGGTGGGGCGCGGGTTAAGCAATGCTCTTTCACATGAAGTTGTTTTGAAGTCAATAAAAACATAGGAAATATGTATGCTTACCTTTGCAAAAGTTTGGAATTAGATGTTATACATATTCGTGTAAATTAATATAATTAAACTTACATATTTGCATAGTTCAGACTTTAGTAATTATTTTCATGTAGCCTCTTGAAAATGAACCTTTAATTTAAATGGCTAAAAACCAAAGCGAAAAGTCCGATGCACGCGTCCGATGCTGGATTGCCCGAGGCTATACCTCCGAAACGATTATCCGGACGAGACTAAAAATACCACAGTCGTTTTGAGAGCCACTGAAAACCCTAGTCCCAAATTTTCATGAAAATCTGAGATATGAGGGTGTTATTTTAGCCCATCGATTTGTCGATTTGTCGTGGAATGCCCCTGTTTAAGGATCCTCCATAATTTTGTATTGGGGTCAAGTCTGGGTGGTTCCTCAGCTGCCAGCTTGTTCAAGAACCCCGACATAGGTAGTCAGCACAACTTGTTGGGCCCCTGGACGTTTGCACCGGCGCCCTACCCTGCATGAAAATCACAGCCGATATTCCAGGCAATTTTTCCGGCGCGTTTCCAGCTGCCTTCGGGAGGTCGATCTCGGTCTCTCGGTCGTCGTGCGAGAGCAAACTGGAGAGCGGCTCTTCAGCCAGCTTTTCCTATCAGATCAATATTCCCCCGCCAACTTTTTATGATTCGACCAGTTCTTATCTACACCTTTAACCTAAATTATGTTCCTAAATAAATAACAAACCTAAATTAAATTATGCCGGCTTACAGCATTTCTACAGACCGGAAAGACACCAATCTAAGGGATGAGCCCTTTTTCCAGACATCCACATTTAGGAGTGTTGCAAGACGGGGACCTGACCTCCGCAATGATGTCACGCACAGCCCTAGGCGCTTGCCGGCCTTAACACAGGCATGGTGAACTGATCTGATCAGTCATACAGGCAAAAAGGGCGTGGTCCAAATTTTCTGGAAAATGCCGTCAACATCATCCTCAGCTTGGGTGAGAACGAACTTTTGGGATATTCCGTAGTCCTTCCTCCGAATCTTGATACAAATAGTTTTCAAAAATAGTTCTTGGTCATCGCGTGAGCATCGAGCTTGAACTGAGCTGGTATTGAGCTTCTCACTAACGCTCTGCCGTGACAATTGCTAAGAACTGAGAGTGGGAGCAGCATTTCTCTGGCTACGGTTAACCTAAAGACTGTATTAAGAGCGCGGCAAATCCGGACCAGTAGATTTAAGGCTGTCATTTTTCTTTTATCTAAGCCAGTAAAATTCGTTATGAGTAATTCCGTAAGAATTCAAAGATTCGTAATTTTCCGGAGAACCAGAGTTTGCGGGTTTTACAATATCATTAACCCTATTCCGAACTTTCTTATAAACACTCATACCATACTTTAAAGCCGCTGTGATAGCTGAGGTGGGCATGGCTTAACAATTAACAAGCACCATTCGGAAGTATGAGGCCACGGCGACGTTCTGGCCCAGAACTATCGGTCCCGGCAGTCTCGGCCAAGACCGCCACAGGCCCCAGCACCGGGACCGAAAGGAAACATCTACTGTAAGCCGCGGCCCGCCCTGCCGCCTCCACATCCTCGCCGTTCCTCGACATGTCCCGGACAGATCTGAAGACCCATGGCAACAAGGAACCACAAATCCACCGCCTGGCAACAAGAAGCCGCAGTCTGGCTGAGTGCCGGCGGTGCTTACTTTGACTGAGCGCAGGTCAGGCGCCGGCAGTCCCAACCGCACATCCGGCAGGGAAGCGCGACCGGCGACCCACGGGTGTCGCACCGCGTCCGACGCCGTCAACCGCTGACTGGGCTCCACGTGCAGCATACCCCGCACCAGGTCCTGCCGAACAGCCACGCACCGCCGGTCACACACCCAGCCACCGTTCAATCAGACACAGCCCAACAACACAGCATCCATTTGAGAGGGTCGGCCCGGCAGCCGGGCATAGGTCGGCCGGGTGAGGAGCACGCTGAGCGCGGTACTTGTGCCAGCACGCAGGAGGTCGCGCCGGCCTCATTAGCTGATGGCTGAGGAGGAGGCCTGGGCCGACAGCCGCCGCAACATGGCGACACGACACGGCACCGCCGGCCACGCACGCACTGACGTCACGCCGCCGGGCCTTCACGCCAATCACATCAATGTTGCACCTCCACCCACAAGTTGGCTGAGCTTTCCGCATGGGCGCCTCCAACACCTATATAATCCAGATACAGACATTACCAACTTCGTTCAGCATCAACTTTTCAAGCTTAGCTATTCCGCCTGGCAGCACCGCTCTGACAATGGCCGGATGAACTTGACGAAAGGATGCAACGGTTTCTAAGCTGCGTCTATTCTGACCGTTTTACCGATTTTGTCGTGGTTTGGGGTTATCTTTAAGCCGTTTCGAATGCAGCTGCGGCTACCATTCATCCATTCCCCTTCTATATATACAGCGCACGGCCATTTGACATCGCCTCCAGACAGCAGGTGCTCACCCAGGCTCAGCGAGAAAAGGTTCAAACCCAGCCCTCAAACGAATTCAAGCCTGCTGCCTCCGGAAAAGATGACAGCAGAGCTATGACATGCTGGCTATCCCCCTGCGCCATTTACATCCTACAACATGAATACAGAGCAAATGCAAAACGAGCAACGAGGTATATGTGGGAAGTAGGAAATATCAGGGAATTCCTAAAGGAGCGCAGGTGGCGCAGTCTAGACCAGAGTGGCCAGGGTGGCATTTGCTAACACGACCTATGAGGCCGGATTGTAACGTGGGGTGCCGCTGCTCGCATCCTGAATCGGCGTTGCAGAGGGTCACCAGACTTTTCAGCGGGTGCAGAATGCTTGATCAGGCGGGAAGGTGCTCTGTCCTCTTTGCTCTTTTCTACCTGGATCCGCCTCTGCAGTTGTACACTAAGACATGTTCACTTGAGAGAAAGTAGCTGATGTCTCATGATATCACAGGTAAGTCTCCTCACAGATTGCACTTTACAAACGACTACTGTCAAGGTGGAATAGAACATGCTCCTATTTGAAATGATACAGCTTCCTATTTGAAGAGCTCACATTTGTCACCAAATCTCCAATCTTTCACACAGAATGACATACTTCTGAGTTTCAGAGAATCAAAATTGCAAGCCATGTAACATTAACTGATTAAGTATGATTTAAGTATTATTGTATTACGTAAGATCGTTAAAGCATTTCTGATCGAAGGAGACTCTTACACTGGAATTGTTGATGTTGAATTTGTACATGGACAAGAATGCTGCGGAGTTGATTGCTAAAATCCGAAATACAGAGCTGGCCTGCAATGAAAAGTGGCGGGTACAGGAAGACGTTGTCAGAAAAATTAGCACTCGACTGTAGATGCCGTAGACCTTTTGATAGCGTTGCCATGATGATAGGAATGGCTCTGTGACGTGAAAGGGAGCAATCATTTGAATTAGCGTTTTCTCTCTGTCTCATATCACTGCTTAGGAATGGAAAAGTTGATAAATGTCACGCTTCCGCATGCGACTATTGAAAAGGAGACAAAAAGTCGACGAAAGCATTCGTCTTCGATCAAAACATGGATATATTCTTTGGTTTATCATATTAAAATTAAAAGAGATAAGTAAAGGCAAGGAAAAATGCAGTGATTTTGTTTATCAGGTTTCCGGTACTGTTGCCATGTGTTGTGGCTGCTCTCTCTCTCTCTCTCACTCTCACTCTCTCTCACTCTCTCTCACTCTCACTCACTCTCACTCTCACCCACTCTCTCTCTCACTCTCTCTCTCTCACTCTTCTCTCTCACTCTCTCTCACTCTCTCTCTCTCTCACTCACTCTCTCTCTCTCACTCTCTCTCTCTCACTCACTCTCTCTCACTCACTCACTCACTCACTCACTCTCTCACTCACTCACTCTCTCTCACTCACTCACTCACTCTCTCACTCACTCTCTCTACTCACTCACTCACTCACTCACTCACTCACTCACTCACTCACTCACTCACTCACTCACTCTCTCTCTCTCACTCACTCTCACTCCTCTCACTCACTCACTCCTCACTCACTCTCACCACTCTCACTCTCACTCACTCACCACTCACTCCTATCTCTATCTCACTCTCACTCTCACTCTCACTCTCTCTCTCTCTCTCTCTCTCTCTCTCTCTCTCTCTCTCTCTCTCTCTCTCTTGCGCCACTTGTTTTGAGTTCGGATGTTCCACAGGACTAACAACACGCCTGCAAAAAAAACTACACCTTTCACGCACAGCCCGGTCCAGACAGGCACCGATCAACATTTCGGCAGTGGACCTCGTTCAATTCGTAATACAAGGCCAGTACTGATCGGGGACATTGATAACACTGCTTCCGTTCATGTATAAAACATTGAGGGTGCGTTACCCTCGACACGTGTGTCACCCGACATAGCCCGTCAGAGCTAATGCCCGTCTTTCTCCAGCAGCAGATGCCAGGTCATTCACCCGTTCCCCTGTACTATATACACCACCCACGTGACACGATGGTAGTGAACTGCAGTGCGATGTGCATTCCACCCTCTTGCTGACCAAAAAACAAGAGTGACGCTTCAGCTGATCATCACCCGCTGCGGTCAGAGGAGAAACTCAGACGGGTCGTGGTTACGTGTGAGGTCTGCGACTCTCGCAGGAGGTCGAAAGCGCGATCACAACAAGCTGATCCAACCGCACGATGCTAATAAATTCAAGCACCGGCTCCACATGACAGCATAGCCCTAACAAATCATATTACAAATCTATCGCGCCTCCTCTCTTTCACCAAAGCCACACACATCACACGCCTGAGGTGTAGGCCACCACTCCATCTAAAACGTACAGCTGGGCTCAACATAAGCGAAGAGACTAGCGTCAGCGCTAATCAACTGAAGCTCAGCTCAAGATAAGGCAAAACCTTTGATCAACATGTGGCGCAGTTTACTGGGTCAGAGGGACTGACTTAACAGCATGGACAGATGATCTTATTTATTTATTCCATTACATGAGCAGCAGGCTCGGGGCACCCAGTTACAGCTCAGGATGACACCGTGCATAAAACATGCATTCCATCTCGGTTGAGCCTCTTATATAAAGTATATACATACATACATCAATGACTGTGACTTAAATTAAGAATATTAAAAAGTAAAGTATGTAGAAGAAAGTGTAAAAATAAGACGTAAAACTGGAGCCTAATACAACAGCAATGTGCCAATGAAGGTACATCGATAAAACAAAACAGAATACCTAAATAGGATGCTGTTTTAAATATCTAACACCTGCCTTAAAACAAGGATGAGTAATGTCAAAAGCGTCGACATCTGGGCTAATACCTAAATACTCGTTAAAAGAGCGGGCAGCTCAACAGAAAAGCGAAGATTTTACTGCTTCTACTCTGGCGTACGGAACATGGAGCAGCTGCTGTTGTGTCCCCCCTGGTTCGACACCGTGGAACGTGAAGGGGAAGATTCCGAAGAATGTGGGCGGAGTCAACTCTACCATGCAAGATTTTTGGACGAAACTAAGGTCATACTGGTGCCGCCTGTGTGCAAGGCTAGATACTTCCAAGAGTTTTAGTAGGTCCGGATCAGCAAGCGAAGGACATGGTCGAGTCGTGTGATTGTGGGCAGATAACCACATCAACAATTTGTGTTGGATCCTTTCGAGTCTTCCCGAGTGAATTTTTGCGGCCCCTTCCCAAATAACACATCCGTACTCCAAAATTGATCTAATGTTGCCGAAATAAGCTGCAAGCATAGGCCCCGTATGCAGTCCCTACGCTGATCCCTCGGTCTGGAGAGAGCGTATTTTTGTCTCTGAAAAATATTAGCTATGACTCAGAGGACATTTTCGGCAATTCAATGGGGACACAAACTATCACCAGCACCCCCAAAATGTTGACCCTTATTGAGTTTTGGAACTGTTTATCCGACCTTTTTATCACGTTGGCACTAGCACGTCCCTTTCTTTTCAGTGAAGTTTTACACATCTTTCCATTCTCTTCCACCAAAAATGAAACTAAAAGTCCATTCCTTTACCTTATAACTGGAAGTTTCGGTTCTTAACCATCGTAAGCTTGTTTGCTTCATGAGTGTTGAAATTTTCCTATCGTGTTTCGTCATTGTTAAAAATACATAAAAAGACAGTCAGCCCGAAGTGGAAAGCGAAGGGACATGACAAGGACTAGGGCATGAAGAGAGGGGACGAGGCGTTAATATGCATAAGTGTCGCAAATATTGTAGCCTTTCGTAGGCGGAATTAAACTTGTTTTAGATGCATTGAGATAAATTTGAAATTCAAAATTTAGCTTGAAAAATTTTGAACAGATAAGACAAAAATGTCTATCGTAAGGTAAACTGTATTCAACGTCATCTTTCAGGGTCATGATGTTTGGAGTTTTAGGGCATTGCAGCTGCACAGGCCACATGTGCCTCTTTCAGGGTCAGTGTACCAATTAAGATACCCCGGAGCTTCCCAGAGACCACTAACCACAACATTTTTTGGCATACAAACGGGCAGCCATGCCCAATTTTCCTGGACCAGTGCCCTTCTAGTTCTTAACAGCTGCAGACCTCGTCTCAGTTCAGGAAGTGACGTTGAGCCCTTTTGCTAAAAACCCGTTAAGATTTCCCGTAACAAGGCATATTGTGCCAAACAAGAAACAACAGTGTGCAATAAAGCAAGCGAGTGACCTTCCGAGTGTTGAAGCGTGCCTCTTTAAGCCCTCACATGCCCTTTTCCTCCTTCGGTGCCCATTGGAAAGTTAAAATTGCACTGCCACCACCTTTCACCTGACCAAAGAATTTCCCAAATACGCGTAAATTTCAAATCCAGTGTTTGAGGCCCATTCGCGGCTATCCGGAGTCATTTTGAATCGCACGGTCCGCTCGCTCGGATGACAGGGTAGCACTCACGATCAGCTGACCAACAAAATCACTGGTCAAAATGCGAAGCATATGCCCAAATAAAAGTAAACGGAATCACTTGAAATCAATTTCATTTGAAAGTCTAGCTTACCACATCCATTTTATGCTATCTAAAACTTTAACATCATGCTTGTGGTATGCTTATGACAAAAGTCGAGCGCGCTTAATGCTATGTTACACCACTGAATACGCACGATTCACACAAGTGACTCGCAGGCAGTTCAGAAAGGCGGTGTGCATGTGCGTTCCGATGATCCGAGCAAACTTCCTCTGCAGAAAATCGGATGCACGCGCAATATTATTGTACCATGCATTTGAATAATCATCGCTTGCGATTTTCTGAAAGTCGGTGTGAAGTAGGAACCTATGCTAAGCGGTTTATAGCAACAAACAATCCTTCTCTATATCTGCGTTAGATGGAAAAACATACCAAGCATATATATATAACAAGCAATAACAAGCAATATATATTTATATATAACAAGCATATATATATACATAGTATATATATATATATATATATATATATATATATATATATATATGTAATTCAAAAACCAAGATGTCACGGATCACGTACAACACGTTATCTACGCGTGAAACACTACCGGAATTGAGAAGAAATGCCGGTAGGTGGTCTGGATTTTTCTAACACTCAGCTGAAGCAGGGTGCGCAGGGCGCCATTCCTCATGACTTCCATGCAGGACCGGTCGAGCGATGGAGCGCTTGATAATGATAAATGACCACTCTGCGGCCGTGGCCGTGCAAGCTGTTTTTCAAAGGCGTTTGCGGTCGCGGAACGGAAGTGGAAAATGAGCTGGTCCCTCCAGGAATCCAGCGCGGTTCACAGGCGCGCTCTAATTTCCATTAGTGGCCGTGCCAGTTTGAAGGATAGCGCCGACGCACCAGTACCATTGAAAGGTAACGCCAGGACAGACATTTGATGATGACACGTACCAGGACAGACATTTGATGTCCCGTGCAGAAGACACAGACACACCATCCCGTAAACCCAGTTATTGGTCAAAGAGCCGTATCTTCTGCTATTTCGAAAATAAACTTTTTGTTAACTATATCATACCTCAAAATTACGGTTATACAAACGCTTATTTGGACCATTCACAATGTCATCGTCGGGCAAGCAATTGCTTAAGGGTTCAATGCCTTTGGTTCAATGACCCCCTCGAGCATTTGGCACTCTCACGATACACCACTTAGCACGATACCGCATTTGATAGATCGATTTTTAGCATGTGGCGCAGCTTTTGTCCAAAGTGCACCCTCTCCCGACCAGACCCCCGATCAGTAATCCTGGATCCGTCGATGAACAGGACTGCAATCTATGCTTCCATTGAACGAGAACAGCGGCGAATCCGAATAAGCAGGAGTCGGACGCGATTGCGTAATTGGGCGTTAAACGGCCACACAACAAGGACGCTGAACAAGCCGAGCCCAGAGTCGCAGCCCCACAAGATACCTTTACTCAGCCCCATAGTGGCGGCAAATTTGGAGTGCGATTATGCACACTGGTCCGCTCGCGATGTTGCAAGGCGGATAGGATTCCCGTCTCCCCCGTCAGCGCTCCACATGGTCACATCTACTCCTTTTGGACGTTTTCAACACGTTTGAAATGTTTTCATGTTCGATATTAATGAATGAATGAATCTGAATGAATGAATCTCGGGCATTCACATGCACATTCGATCGCCTTCAAAGTTTGGCACCCATTGACATTTAGAAGAAGGCCGCTGTCACTAAGCATAAGCCACGTGGTGACATTAGCCTTAAATGCCCTGTCTGACCCGTACGTCCCAATGTCGCATGACAATCATCCACTGTCATCAACTCAAAAACTTTATCAAAACTTTTGTCTAAGAGCATGATGTCAGCGGGGGCGAGCCCATCACACTTGATTACATCTGAAGCCAGAGTGACGTCAGCGGGGCCCGCTGACAGCCATGAGTCCAGCGAAATGGAACCGCCACCCGGCGACATGGAACTGTGCCGAGAAAAGATTGGCTACCACCCCACGCCTGACCGTGCAACCAGCCACTGATTGGTAACCAACTAATTTGCAAAAGTTATATAAGATTTCGTCGTATTTTGATGAACTGTCCGCTGGGAGGAGAATCGGATGAAATCTTCAGCTTCAAGACCTTGTCACGCAATTGAGAAAACATAAGACGAACAGGGTTTCCACGTCATCTTAAAGGACGATTTCCAGTACTTAGATAATGCCTCAATCAGATGGTAAGTCCACACCTTCGATGTACAAGACTATACTTGGGTCCGTCGGATCACGCGTCCCGGTGAGAGGGCCACTTCACAAACGTTGGACCCACACTAAACAAATCAAGACTACACTACTGTCACGCTGGGTTGATTGCGGCAGGATAAGCACTGTTGCACTGTTGATTGCTGCACGATATCACAATACAGGTTATTGAAATCAGGGACGGTAAACTTCTAGATATCATAATTTGAACACAAAACTGAAAACCAGTCCATCTACTTCACTTATGCCTTTCCACATCTTCGTCAGCATATTGCGCAGGTTCACCCATTCTAGTTTCTTGCCTGATGTGTTCAAGAGCCATTTTGTGACAAAATCAAAAGTTCAAGAGAAGCGACTTAGAAATTTTGCGTGCTACATCTTTGTTCCATTCATCCGAGTCAGCCGTATGGTCACCAGCCAAAGAAGTGGAGCGAGGGGGCTAAGGGGACAGGGAGTTTTAATATACTGATGCCAGAAAACTATCGAGAACCGCAAACTCTTGGGATATGAACTCATTAAATATTTGTATCTGAATTTATATCCTGCACGCGAAACATCACCACTCAGTGACACTACTCTGACGTTCGTTCTCATGGAGATCAAGGATGCAAATATCATACAAAAACATAAAGCTCTGCTGGATAGGGCTAAGGAGGGGATGCTTGAATGGCAAAGGGAAAGGATAACTATTGGGGAGGATCTCGCCACCCCAGGCGCGGCGCTTACCCCGACGGGTGTGGGACTGGGAATGGATGAGAGAGAGCCGGCTCACGCGCTGAAATATTTGAAACAATAGATGAAACAAGGACTTGATGATCGTGGATGATTTTCGTCGTTCCTTGGCTTATGATTTTCACAGGGTATGCTGATGGCATGCGGCGGTCCAGTTTAGGGTCAGTACTATATGAATCCTTCTTCGCCGTCCCTTGTACCACGTTGAATCATATAATTGTTGTACATATTCCTTATCAGTTTATCTTATCTTTACTTGAATAGTTTCAGAACATATCAACTTCTACATTAGCAATTTGGCTCTTTCTGTAGGATCCATTCCTGTTGCATTTTCGATTGATAGCATATAACAGTCATGTCCTGATGTATTCACAACTTCGGTGGAGGAAAAATCAAGTTTGAAAGCACAGAAGTGGCGGAGCCTTAAATATCAAAATGAAGTTTTTTGTCTAAAAATATCGCACTGAATGATTGTTTTGAGACGAGAGGGCACACCAAAGCGGGTGAGTAGCTGAAGTGGACGGGAACTTCCCCAGAGGACAAAATGCACTGCCTGAAAACTGATATTGCTAGTCATTCCGTACAAAAAGACAAAGTAAAAGCCCCAAGAAACGCAATCATACTGATCCAAAAAGTCCTACTCGGGCTATTTTTCCGAAATATCTTCGCGATTTTTTCAATTCGGCTGAGAACAAAAAACTCGGGACCAAAAGCGGAGGGCGGGGGGAGGGGAAGGCCAGCCCGTGGTGACAGACTCCAATGAGACGCCTGTATGCTAAAAAGCTGACTAACAAATTGTACACAGCCTTGCTGCGATCAGGTTTGGACAAATTTAGAACCAAGAAAAACAAATACGTTTGAGTGAGCCTGGTTGAGACTTGGTACTGATCAAGATACTAGTCCGATGCGGCTCCGCAACGCAGCGGCACAACATACCGCACTTACAACTAGGGGAAACTGAACCGGTAAATAAGGACTAGGAAGTCCCGTATGGCGTTGCAACTAACCACGAATGCACACAACTTCCCCAACAAATCATACAACTACCAATCACGGTGTACAAAAATTGGTGTGTCACAAACGTTGCACGTCTACCAGTTAATGGACCCACATCCTCCGAACACATTCTCAGGTACTGAGGCCACTTCTTCCGAAGAAATGCCCAGTTACTGGACTCACTCCCTCCGAACAGTTACTAAAACCACCTACGAGAACACATTACTGAAATGTGTTCTCTTACTACCCAAGAACACTACAGCAAATCCACTTGACCACATCTACGGGGACTGGTGCGCTATGTGTAACAATAACGAGCAGAAAGTCATCCATTAAACTCCTAGCACAAATGCTCATTTGATATCACTCCATGCTTTCCAGGAAAAATAGGTTCTGAGATTTTGGTGGAGATACAACATTCTATTCGTATCACAAGCTGGAAAGTGCCGTAGCTCTCTCGAATAAGCCCAATCACATTTCCGTTCAGCAAAATCAGGTACATAGAAGAGCCAATGTGGCTGGAACCTAAAAAGATACCGCATTTCCCATGACCCATAAAGCTTTAACAATGCTTCGGATTATCATTTCGCATGATTCCTTTCTGAATTTGGAAACACTTCCCACAAAGAACACCATTAGAAAATGGGTTGTCATCAACGCAATCTACTACAGCACAGGATTTCTCGAATCCTGGCGCACGCCTGACTGGAAATATAAATATCGTACAAGCAAAGCTCAGGACACCAGCGTAGTGCCCACGTTTATCATGCTCTCCAATCACATCACAAGCGGGCCGGCCATAGAAATCCCTTACACGAGACCATATGAAGAAAATGGATCTCCTTCTACCGTGCGCGTCGCAATGACACCAGCATCGGGTGTTCACCCATCAATAGGCAACTCTGAATGTGACGGGTCCCCATACTTTGCTATGATAACATCACATTATTTAATTACCAGTTGCTAAAAATGGAGCAAACTGCTCCGTTAGAGCAATTTCGGCGTGAATCTTTGACCATGTGAGACGAAAAAAACAGACGTTAATTGAAGACCCCGGATGAGGTGACGAACTTGCGTCAACCAAGGAACAATGGTACCTAGTTCTGGAACAAAATGGTAATATATACTGGTGGCACGGCAAATAATTACGGACATAGTTTTTCCCTACCATATCAATTCACATCGAGCAAAGCTAATTAGCACTAGCAAAGAAAAAAACACTTCCCCACGACGGCCAGACGTCGTTAGAGATATTTTTAACACGAGCCCTGCATTGTAATCGAACAGAGGAGTGACTGGTGGGGGAGAGGAGGGGAGGGGGAGGGGGAGGGGAGGGGAGGGGAGGTACCGCCACCAGGTGGACGCCATGCAGTCTGACATGAGCGGTAATGGTACCGCGGTGGCGACCACCCTGCTACCAACGACAACGTCGCACGCGCAGCCTGTCACCGCTCTCTGAAGCTTTCGGCTGCATCGTATATCAGCGACAAATACGAGACAAATGTGGGGCATGCAAGAGCCAGGTAATTTCCACGTATGATTTTTCATGTTCAAACGCAAACAAAGGATAGGTCTTTCATATAGGAGGGTCTTAACAGGATGTATATGGATGAAGCTCGAAAATGTATCTCCATGACAGCGTGAGATTAAATATCGTACACATTAATGTGCTGCGCGACCTCGGGAACATGTGGGACACAGGCTAGCTACGGCCGCCTGCTCAGGTCACTACAGGACCCAGGCTCTCCACAGGCCAACTGGTTACCCATCCAGCAGCTCAGCAGTCAAACCCACGTCGCAATTCACCGCAGGACACAAGTCACTTCGCCCAGCGTCCACCACCGTCCATCCTTATTCCAAGATACGGCATTATCTGTCCACATATAAAGTCAGAGCCCCAATAGGCGCCATCCATTACCGCGGAACGGCGGCGGAGGCTATTTCGGGCTCCACTAGCACAGCGGTAAATACTGGGAAGCCAATGGTCGGCCGAAAAAGTTTCCCCATGAAGATAAGGGTTCAAAGTTACACCAGTCTCAGACGCGTTAGCGCGACGCCGGCCCCCGGCTCAGGCCATCGCAGAAAGTGGAACGGGGCGCGGTCACGGACGGGGGTAGGCCGCGGTACAGTGGCGCGCCCCTGAGCCGTCGGGCCGGCACGCTCTCAGGGCCCGGAGCAAAACCCTCACCCAACTGGACACGTGACTATTTTCTAGGGTGGCATAGGGTAATCATCTCGAGACTAAATAAGCTTCGAAGACGCTGGGGAATTTAGCTTATGATTTCAGGGGGCGTACCCATTGCCCTGTTTGTTTTACCGTTACAGTGTTTTTATCTGCTTGAACAACCTTTGTATAATGTGTTGTCGGTAATACATGTATTGATGGAACAAGAAATCAGGAAATATAAAGTAAAAGGTAAAATATTTTGTTTTTAGGCCCTCTCATTTTGCAAGTTGAAGGGTCAATTATAGGGGTGGATCCATAAAATCATTAGATCAAGGCATCTAAAGACACAGTACTGACGAACTGAAATCACGTTTCTACAGCTGGTCGAGTTTGTGCCATGCTGCACAATCTAGTGAACAGAGCGAAAACTGAAATCGTTTTATCAGTTTTGGCTTATGTCCTAAAATATCTAACGAGCTTTGTCAAACATAAAATTAAAAGTTATACAATTTGAAAAAATAGCTTTCTAAACTCAAGGATTATGAAAGCTTTACGATATTACAAAACAAATATCCAAACACATTCAAAGTCACAGCTAACAGCATGCGTACCCAGGGGTTACAGCGCAACGCCTGTGGACCTCATAAGGCGTCACCGACTCTCGACCTGTTGGGAGGGTATTATGGCGATAGGAAAATGCAGAATACCCGCCCTGGATTTGAACCCAGTTCAGTAGCGTGAAAGTCGAACACACCTGCCTGACGCCACTGAATTTTGGTGTCAAATTTGTCCGATGATATTATGCTGTGGCCCTTTCATAATCAAAATCGATTAAAATCTAACCTATCCATTTGACTTTCGAAAATATTTATTTTTTGTAACGTCCTATCCAAAGCCTCATTTTTCAGCGTTATAAATTGTAAGTTAAAGCAACGACAACGTAAAAATCAAGCCCTTTAGATGTGTTAAAAACTATTCCCATCGACCATAATACATGATTGTTTTATCTTACCGCGTCAGACCGTAAAGCCACGTTCCTTCGACGGAGACAGCGACGTAGTCAGCGGGAGCGGACGACAGCAATAGGACTGTGCCGGAGACGTCCCAATCGGGTGCTCAGTGACCAGTTTTGACACTCATGCGATGGCACCGTTGATGAATTTCTGGCTGGTTTATATTCACTTTTTTGCTAGTTTTCCTCAATATATATAATGAATGTAAGTCGGTTATTTTCAGAATTGTTGTTCAACAATGCACACGACAGCCACCCGTTTGTGCATGCCATGACCGGAACAAATCAGCCCCCACTTTGGGGAGGCAGATTGGGGCAATACATTGCTGTATTGAATCTAAAGGCGGGATTATTAAAACTTTGATTGGACTTTACCTCACCACAGAACACCACAAAAGAAAAGAATGGTTCTACAGTGTAAAATGTTTCCATAGTGTCATAGCAGATTTTGAAGAGCATATCTGTTTTTGGAAGTCAACGGTAGGAAATACAACTTTTTGTAATTATTTTCCCCAATGTCAAAGTAATTGACTGAAGGTACTGTAAAACCAAAACACTTCAATATTACCAGATTCCCACTTAATCTACAAGCTCGGGTGTAGTGGAAAATTCCGGGCATCATTGGGGGTGGGGGGTGGGGCTCGAGCCTCCCCCACCACTGCCTCGGATCAGCCCCCGCCTATGAACTGTAGGTACTCAGACATTGGGGAGGGGAGCGGGCTTAAGCCCCTAGCCCCCTTGTATCCGCCACTGTTCGGGAGCATGTACTAACTTTTCGGACGGAAAGTCTGGATCAGACGCGGCATTCAACTGATTCATTGATCATGTGGGCTTAAGGGTGCGCGCCAACCTGAGTGGTCATACAGCACCCATGACAGCATATTTCATCTTTGAAAGCTAATCATGGAACCTTCAACGGGACACCGCAGAAACTAACATCATATTCGATTCGTCCTACGTGGGCAATTCTCAGCAGTCAATTTGCTTTTAAACCCGAACTGAAAATTCGTGCCGACCCTAAATGGCGCGTTAGACGGGTCGGTGACCCACCGTGCGGCGGCGGACCTACTGCAATGGGCGGCGACGTCAGAGTCAGAAGCCGTGGCGGGATGGGCTGAGCGCAATAACTCGAAACCAGGCACCCGCCAACGAATGCTTTGAGCAGGAAACCGAGCCTTGAAATCTCACAGAAAGTACACGAAAAAATTCATTTCAATATGCTCACGTTATTAGATTCGGCAAACTTCAAAAGAGCCCAACCCGATGGCCCGCTGCTTTAATGTGAATTCATATTAAAGCGGCGGAGCGGCCTCACGGGGAGCCCGCTTGCAGGCTTCAGGAGGCTGCATGTACTTTTTAAACCCTTATCTGGACAATTGAAATGTAACAGGATGCCAGCGTCTATACTTTCTCGTGAAGTGGTATTTCCAGGCCAATCCGAAAACTGTTCCCTAACGTCAGCCCTTTACACACACTTAAAATATTCCTCTAATCACTGAACACGGAAGTAATTACGACAATGTGGAGAATTGTTTATTACGGTAAGTGTTTCTCATAGAAGTATTGTCCATAGCCTACCTTTCCTTTTACCTGGCCTCGCATGCACTCGGGGCGATACTGTTTTCCCACTAATTAGTATCTATCCGCCAAGTGACCAAACACACGATTTAGAGCGAGATCTACCACAGGAAAATTTCAACAAAACACAACTCAGACAAGTGAGAAGAAAACACATATTATTATGTTTCTGACGTACGAACATTTAAAATCTCGAAACATATGATTTTCAACTTCAAGAATAGACATCTCGGTGTAGAGGTTCGATACGTGTTTTGAATAATTATTGACATATAGAATCTCGGAGTTTTCGATGGAAGATGAAAACATATTGGCTGAATAACTGCAGCACAAAAAACATTTACAAAGGAATAGGCATTTTTGTAAGGCACTCACAAGACAATCAAATTCGAGTCAGCTCGAGAGAACTAGAAAAATCTATACCTTTATCGCCGACCAGACGCGCTGCGCCCGCGAGGTCTCTCCATACATACGGATAAATAGTTACATATGAGCGACATAGCTCGACCCGACCCGGCCCCACTGTCACGCTAACGAAAAGCTTATATATCTCTAAAAGCATGCGTCACCCTTGTCGGGGTTTTTACCACTTTATAGCCTAATCAATTCAACTGCATGAGCGTATGTGAGCTGGTTTGAGCGTTGACGATACCTATCGCCTGTGCAAAAGCAAGGTCATGTCAAATCATCTTTTTTTGTACGTCATAACAAGGCTCCGGCTCATTTAAATAGACCCAAACTTGATGTGCAAGGAGCACCAACACTATGAGCTAAATGGCGAAAGCCAATTCAATCCCAGGTCAAAACACTCGCGGGCGCGTGCACGGGAAAGGGATAAGTAAATTTCCTCCCCACGTTATGACTAAACTTTTAATCCAACCGTGATAAAATGTGCACAATATATTGAAGCCGATCTCAGAACAAGATAGCATCCATTAAATTTAGGGTCCTATGTCACGTACTGATCCCTCTTCGATGTCCCAGAAACGACTGGCTCCATTAAGCTAAAATTTGGTATGTATATTTTAGCTAACAACATGAATGAATTTCACCTATCAGCAGCAGGGTCACGCCTCACGTGGGCACCTGTGCGTCCTTTAGATAATAAAAACATGCAATCGGCGTGAAAATTCAAAGTGACACGGTACCCCGAAAACGTGTAGTGGCATGCAGTTTTCCCGGGAATGTTCTAATGAATTCTGGCTATAGGGTGGATACAAAATCGCGAGGGCAAGTGCATTCGGCATTAACAGATAGCTTTTGCGGAGAAGGCAGCGGCGCATCCGGGACTTCATTTTGGGGGAAGGAGGGCTAGTGACCCCAAGCCTTCCACGGCTATTGCCTCCGAACACTCTCCTGCTATGCATTTACTACACGAACTCTGGTATTTCGTGAAGGGGGGGGGCTAGAGCCCCTATTCTCCCTTGTAAACCCCACTGCGAGTAGGGAATGTAATCCTTGACGGTAGTTTTTTGTTCATTATTCCACAACTATAGGTCGTAGCTACACAAAACCTTCACCACATGAGGTTGTAGCCCTGTTCCAGCTGTCAGCACAGTTTTGTCAGCACCAATCAGCGGGCCGCGTTGCGCCTACGTCACAGGACTGTAGCCTCTCCCCGGGAACTAGTTCTACAGGTTTTACGGGCTGACGGCCTGCTGTTTGTGCTGATGAAAAACCGTAGGTGCACGAAGCGGCAGCCTAATATTTTTTAATGGTATAAAGGTTTAAGTTCCCTTTGCTCAGCACAAACAAGAGGCGATTATGGCGCTGATGTTACTTTTCTGGAGGAGAGGTTAGAGGTCCTGCTGACAAAACTGAGCTGACAGCTGGAACAGGGAGCGTCAACGGACACATTCTCCGGAGTTCCATGTGAAAAAGAGGGTTGATTACATTTATCTACAGAAACGAACAGCGACAGCTTTTGCAGTCAAACCGGGGTGTGCATTTCCGAAACATTTGATGGGCGATCGCAGGTGAAAGTGGATCAAATCTGCAGGCATCTACGATCTACACGATAAAAAGTAAGAGCGACGTAACGTAAGGCACGTGCCAGCGCTGTGGCCGGTCCAAGTAAACACTATCAATCTGAAGACTCTGTGCGTTTTCGGCTATACATCCCAAATGAGAGGCGATAAGGAGAAAAATATTGGCAGTTTTGCAGTTGTTGGTGACCTTTTATAAATTCATAACTAGTCACTAGGATCAAAACCTAAAAAACGCAAGCGGAAAAGATGAGACACCTGGAAATTATCTAAAAACTTGTATTCCCCCGTCTATTTGAAGCTTTACTACACACTTCACTCTCTAGAAAATACAATATAAAATCCTCCCAGCGTAAGCTGCAAAAGTAAACCTTTATTTTCCCTCCAGACAAATATCTTAACGATGAAATATGTGCGAATTTCATTACAAACATTGGTTTTTAGAAGTGTAAAACAGCTTCAGTATTGCCAACATAATGCAAAAATTTAAATGCCACGTTCTTTGGGTTCCATCGCATGAAAAATCCATCGATTATCCTTTTAACTTCAATATTTCAATGTCAAGTGCCCGCTCAGCTTTCGCCACCCCCACTCCCCACACCACCACCCCAGGACGGTTTACTGTTTTTAAATAGTTATCTGATACAGCACGGAACACTATCTTTGTATACTACAGGGTGCAAAGATAGAAAGAACTCTGCAGCCCAGAGACAGCGGAGACAAACCTCTAATATTAAGATGAAACACCATCAGATCAACGTACGGCGCTACCACTGCGCAGCTGCCGTTTCTAAATTTGTCGGCGTCACTCCGAGACCTTTGGGCAATCTCCAGCCGGCGGCCAGAGCACAGCCACCGGCAAATGGAGCAGCCACACCTGGGACCTGTGCTGATGGTCCTCTCTGCGGCCAACACGGCGCGCCCGTGCACCGGAAACGCCTGCGGCGCAGCCAGACAGACACAGGCGACAGATGGCGACCGTCATCTGCCTCTCACGCCACGGCGACACGTCCCCGGATACAAGGCGACCGAGGAAACCTCGCCAATGTCAGCCCAGGTCGGCTGTTCCGCTCCCCGGGTAGTTACCGTGTTCCCCGTGGAGCTACCGTTCAGTAAACAACCGGGATCGGTTTCATCAAATGAATAGTTTACGGGAATGAGCTAGGCCGCCTCCCAGAACACACCAGAGCAGCATCACGCCAGCGTTCGCGGCCACCTGACGACTGGGAACGAGTCTGAACTTGTACAGCTCCCGATTGAGCCTGTTCACGAAGCAAAGGGCAGTGGCAATCAAGTACACAAGGAATGGGTTCAAGCGTTGTCACAAGAGTATGAGGTGAAAAGAAACTATGGAAAGAGACGTTCAAGATGAGGATAGGTGAAAACAAAGGAATATGGGATATTTCCTGCAGGGATTCCAGCTGCCACGCATGGGCGCATGTGCTCGCTACTCCAGGTAGAACAAGGATACGCGGGGAAGGATTATTGGCTTAAAAGCACTCACACACACAGACATAATTGTTAACACACAAAATGTGTTGTAAGTGAAAGACGACGAGTAAGAGCAAGTATATTCTTCAGCTTCGTGTACGTTGCGTAGGTATTCGTTCGTATCGGTTTTGGTTCGTTGGGCCTCCGATGCACTGTCGCAATCTCTCTAAAAAAATCTTGTTTATCTTCCGTGAGGCTTCTCTCATTTTGATTGTGCATGTATTTGGTAAGCATGCCATTCATGTTGATGTTTCGATGTGGAAGACTGGTCAGAAACCAATACCACAGTTCTGTTTCCAGCACTGATTTTTCAGTACACCGGATATATGATATACACCTTTGGGGGTACATGCCACAGGAAGGGAAGTTTATTTTTCATCAATAGTTAAGATTAACACAGAGGCTACACCCAGAACAGCGTCAACCGGAGATACACAATTTAGAAGAGTCACAGAAGGTTAAAAGTCGACCGCGTTCATGGTCTGGTGTAAATCACAGTGACCCAGAATGGACCAGGCCACGTTTTTCTTCCACAAATATTGGTGAGCGAGCAGTGTTATTAACTAACGTCATATGCACCGGCACAGCAGAGGGGAGGATTAAGCCGCCTCTAACTGTCACAGAAAAACTTGCGATTTCATCCAATCTGGGAGAAAATGACGAAACTTTGTAACCAGCCACAGCGGAGGGCAGCAATGAGCCCGAATTTGAAAAGGTTTTGATTCTGGAGAGCAAACTATATTGCAGCAGCAGGGTGAAGATTGGCTGGTCTCCTCAGCTGTTCTTTGCCGATGGCGACACTTATAGCTAACGCTATTAATTGCACATATACATGCAAAAATACTACACACACTTGTATTAAAACCACGGTCACAAGCGGAACTTTCCGAATGTTCACGTGGGTACTAATAAAGAGAAGTGGTCTTTTGACACAATGAACTAGTCATGAGGGCAACCGGCCACCCATTGCTTTGCCTTCCCGGCACTCGCCGTGCAAACGGTTCTTAAGCACACACATCTGTTGTTTGCGGCTTTCGACAGCTAAGTAACATACCGGGTGTTTAAAAAGAATGACCACATTTTTTCCTCTTGAAAAAAACGATTTACCGTAGAATCAACTACAATGTATCCTTTTGTTCAGCAAAGTCGAAGTTTTCACCCAAAGAAGTGAAAATCATGTGCAGAGAGGTCATTTCGTCTTTAGAAAAAAAGATCAGCTTCTGAAAACAACTTAAAGTGCCGGATGCCAGCCACAGAACGATGTTTTGTTTACAGCTGGGCCAGTTTTCCCTTCAAGGAAGAATTTAGCCCACAGAACAGCGCAATTTGGGCATCGGAGCGTGTGATATCATTCTGGAAAGGCCTCTGCACAGTTCCAGGGTCATTGCACGGTGTGCAACCACCTCCTGGGCGTCCAGACCTCACCGACTTCATCAGCAGTTTCTACAACAAGTAGAGCACCGCCGTCACTATCTCGAGGCAGCGGTGCTCAGAGATTCTGACAAGGCTCTGGAACCAGTCTGAGAGGTAAAACACTTCTCACGTACACCACGTCTAGGCCCAGCAAGATAACATTGTGCCGCACACATCAGCGCTCTCACTGCAGTGGTTGGATCAACTTCAGGGGTCACGTCATCAGGTGGAAGGAACGAACGTTTTTGAAGAACAGAATTTACATCAGTGTTCCCCACGAAATGTCACGGCTGAATAAGTCTGTCAAACGGGTAACTTTTACAATTGGTTTTGAAGTAAGATAAAAGCTTTGTAGAGCGCGTAGGGAAACTATCATTGGCAAATCCCATTCCACCCACAGCTCTCTGTACCAAATCTTCTCACGACCGAAAATTTAAAAGAAAGGGCCTTATGACCTTAATTCGGACTATGAAGGAATTCCTTTCCACATGGCAACGCACTTCACGTGATAAATCTTAGGAATGGCATCGCTGAAGCCACGCTACATGACGCGAGCTGCCAGTCTCGTAATTACACGCAACGCTGAAGTCAACCCAGGCTAGTAAGAAAAAGGCTTTTTATTCAAGCGTTGAAGGGAAACATAGGTTTAGATTCGACTAACTGCCATAAACGTCAGTTTGAAATTCGAACAATGTAACCTATAACACGCCATTGACAGGGACGGGTACCCGCCCCTCGGTTTTCGTAAACAGCAAAAAACCGCGGCGCGAAGCGCCGCCGTACTGGCATACCTTTCCCTCATTATTTTACAACTTTACCAAAATTTTAAGGTTAGGTCATTTCAGGTCAGGTCACCAGTACAGGTCAGTGACCTGACTTCAAAGAAGTCTAAAAACATAAGTCGAACAGGGTAAATTTATCAGATTGTAACTCATATGAAACTCATATCACATAATGGCCCCACCGAGTTATCTAAAATATGTTCTGGTGTTTTTGATATCGATGACCTAAGGTTAGGTACGAGCCATGACCTCTCCATTGGAAATACGTAGGAAAAATGGTTTTAACTGAATAACTTAGTAATGGATAGAGATAGAACCTTTATTTTAACTGCATTAGATTTGCCTCGTCATTACGGTTCTAATGATATGCATTTTGCCCAATTTGACCTTGACCTGACCTCAGGTCAGGTCAAATCTTTGATTTGACCTAGCAAGGTCATATTATATATCATTCGATTCGGCTTGCTGCGAGGATTCATATAGTTCAAATAGTTTTGCACTATCTTTGCTTGTTGAGATGTAATGGCCGAAAAACTTAATTTACATGTTATCCCTATTACGGCATGTTTTGACCTTTAGTGACCCTTAAATCTGACCTGACAAAAATGGACCACATTATTTTGATGGAGAAGTGAATGGGTTATCCAACGCCGTTTACCGTTTTTCGCTACCTAGCACGGTTCTCAAGATCTTAGGGGGCGGGTACCCACCCCCCGTCAAGGCGAAGGTGGCTCAGACCCCCGTCAATGCGCGTGTTAAGGTGAGACAACTCTGAAAATATTGTTTAGAGCAATGAAGGTAAAAACGTCCATATTTGCTGTGTAAAATGAGACATTTTATTAGATGTTGAGACATATGCATAGACGCAGGAACGGGAAGGGGTGACAGGAGAGCGGCTGCTCCCCAACCTTCCGACTAGGGGTAGTGCACCCCAACTTTGAGCCGATTCTAAACCGTTTCCGTTAACCAATCAAGTGCTGGGCCGAATCATATTTGACCCCACCAGCGGTGACAATTTTTCTTCCCTCCCCCTCCCAACCTGGAAAAAGTTATTGCGTCTGTGACGGAATGTTTCCTTTTCCAGAGAAAAAATTAGCCATTTTTTAACACCCGCTAACTAGACTCCTCAGCAAGACGATAAAATTACCTGCAGCGCCGAACCCACAGAAAAGACTAACAACCCAACAAAATTCGCCCTTCTTATGCCAATATGGTCACCAGGCGCACTTCTGAGACAGTGGATAGAAGTTCCGGGCGCATGCAGTGCTGCCTCTCGGTGCGCCGGATATTTGAGCAGAGACCGAGACAGCACCAAGAGCCGGCACGAGCAAGCCGGGACCAGTTCGCCCCCGCCGCAATGTATAGCTTTCCCAAGGCGGCTATGAATACCAGATGGCCCTCTAGACACCTATGCATGCTAACACTTTGTCAGAGCATATTTTACGGCCACGGTGGCCACCGCTTATTCATGAGTACTCTCTAGAAGCAGCGTACAGAATGACAGGAAGCTCACCTGAAATATTTCGCTCATTGAACATAAAATTTAACGCTGGAACAAAACAACCAGGTAATTTGTACATTTCAGGACGATGTGACTATAAAGGAAATCAGAAGGCACTGTCACCACTAAGCCTTGCGGACCCGGCGCAATATGGGAAGTTTAACAATGATCCAAATATGTCGAGCACGTGTAAAGAACATGAACCACAGCTTACTTTGCTTCAATCCGAAATTAAATTGCACAGCGCAGGGGCAGGTTGCTACGCGTCCAGACCGGAAAAAGAACCTGCTTTTCGGTAAATCCAGCACGTTCCGAGTAGGTGTGGAGGGAACCATCTGTCTTATTTAGCGGGCGGTGTCCGCGTGCGTCCTCGTGTTGCCAGATGCCTTGCAATGAAGAGCCGAATGCAGTGCGGCTGGGCAGCTGCCCCCCAACCCGCCAAATGTGGCAGTCAGACAACCAACTCCCACGACACTAGCCCACATAATCGGATTTTGGCTCGTCTGATGATAGGATGGGCCAACTCAAGTTTCTGTGTTCGGCAACGCTATCCTCCGGGGACTCACAATGCCATGTCTGAGTTTGAACAGAAGCTAAAGTTAGCCCGGCGTGCACCAGTCAAGTGCGATAGATCACAGAACACTGACACACGGCTCCAAACAGGACGCCAACACACGGCTCCCAACAGAACACCGACACGCGACTGTGATTTCGTTTCTCTCCGTGCTCCCCTTTTACAGAGCAGTAGTGCTTCATGAGCGTACTACTTCGTAGGGCACGGTTTCTCCCTGTGGGGCAAATGGCTGGCGGCGACCGCGGCGACACGCGCATTCTTCTTCCAGCACGCTCTACCACATGGCTGGTTCAGTTCAAAACCCATTGTAAAGGTGTCACACTCCCTTTGATCGACTTGATCCCCAATTGTTTAGCACCGCGCCAATGCATGGCATAACATTGCATAACATGCATTGCATTGCAAGCCCCTCATTTCGACAGAATACTCCACAGCACGATGCCGTGTGGCTGTAAATGACGCCGTAAGTTAGGCGCTGTCAGCTGATTCGGTGAATTTTCAGACTTGACGATTCCTGCTCCTCGAAGTGTCCTTTCATAATGGCATCATATGACTTTCTGATACATAAATTTTTCGAGGGCTTGGACTTGCATAACACAGCCTTGGCCTACGACTTGCATAACACAGCCAAGCTCCAGTTCAGACATAAACAGCAATCTAAGCCTGCAGCAAGCGGGGTTAAACATCCCCGTGATTTGGGGTTAAAGACTGTGGATTACTCTAATTACTGGACCTTTATTAGCCGTCGTAATGATCTCTCAGGTAAAATAATTTCTGCTCACACATAGGCATCAAGAGGCGATGCCTGTCCCAACGCCATATGTGTCCTTGCCTTATGGCCTGATATCTATATAATTAACCAGTTGACTACAGCTTAAACTGGACTCACCGTGACAACCAGTAAAATATAAATAAATACGCCAGCACCCAAAACGGATGTATTTCAAACCTGAGGCCAAATATGGTCTTAAGCAAATGTCAACCAAGTTTGCCACCCGGCACCAGAGCCTGATCCGTTTCGTGGAACACGAGAGAAGTTCAGACCAGGCACGTGCTAAGATGAAGCAAAAGAGGCCACATCTCGGACACCACCGACCCGGCACTTCCGACCTAATTACACGGAGACGCATCGAAATACAGCACTGCCGCGTCCGACATTTTAGCGTAAAGCGTGCCTCCACTCTACAAAGAATAGATAGTTTCAACATTTTTCTTTTAAATCAACTCTTAAATAAATACCTATTCAGACGTTCAGACCCAGATCATTTCGACAGAATCTTATACATCTTTAAAATTAATTAGATGTCCTAGTGCCTTAATATCTTCTTCACCAGGACACTTGCAGTAATTTTGGATGGTCATGAATTTATTGGTAGGTCATCAAAATGTTGTATTTGTATTTATCATGCAATCAAAAGTTGGACCAAGCTCATGCTGCACCTAAGGCCCAGCATCATTGGCAGGCATTGCTAACGCCACACTTACAGGATTAAGAAAGCTAAATACCCTAAATAAAGAGCCAAACCTAAATTTCGAGAGAATGAAAAGCAGCATACCGGTTTTGGCAAAATAAAGGGCAGACTCTGAGTTAAAATCCCACAGTTTTAACTGAACTTTTTCTCAATCATCTAAAGTTAGTTTCCAGGGTACAGCGACACACATTAGAAGGGTCACCGACTGGAATGGAGCTGCATGCAAATCGATCGGACTCCAACCCGTACACAAACTCAGAAATACAACTTGTCATAACGAGTTCAGCACATAGCCCATACATCAAACCAGGAAACTTTACCAATTAGCAGGGGCCAACACAATGCGGGGCGTGTAGTGAAGTAAGGAGCGGAGTGTCAAAAGCGGGAAGTGAAATTTTTCAAGGGCCTGCTCTTCACGAAATTACTTCCATTGAAACGCACATCTGGTGTAAAGAAACATGAAAAACTCGGAACAGGCAGCCTACCTCCTAGTTTTCTCCTGAGAAGAGAGAGAGAGAGAGAGAGAGAGAGAGAGAGAGAGAGAGAGAGAGAGAGAGAGAGAGAGAGAGAGAGAGAGAGAGAGAGAGAGAGAGAGAGAGAGAGAGAGAGAGAGAGAGAGAGAGAAAGAGAGAGAAAGAGAGAGAAAGAGAGAGAAGAGAGAGAGAAAGAGAGAGAGAGAGAGAGAAAGAGAGAGAAAGAGAGAGAGAGAGAGAGAGAGAGAGAGAGAGAGAGAGAGAGAGAGAGAGAGAGAGAGAGAGAGAGAGAGAGAGAGAGAGAGAGAGAGAGAGAGAGAGAGAGAGAGAGAGAGAGAGAGAGAGAGAGAGAGAGAGAGAGAGAGAGAGAGAGAGAGAGAGAGAGAGAGAGAGAGAGAGAGAGAGAGAGAGAGAGAGAGAGAGAGAGAGAGAGAGAGAGAGAGAGAGAGAGAGAGAGAGAGAGAGAGAGAGAGAGAGAGAGAGAGAGAGAGAGAGAGAGAGAGAGAGAGAGAGAGAGAGAGAGAGAGAGAGAGAGAGAGAGAGAGAGAGAGAGAGAGAGAGAGAGAGAGAGAGAGAGAGAGAGAGAGAGAGAGAGAGAGAGAGAGAGAGAGAGAGAGAGAGAGAGAGAGAGAGAGAGAGAGAGAGAGAGAGAGAGAGAGAGAGAGAGAGAGAGAGAGAGAGAGAGAGAGAGAGAGAGAGAGAGAGAGAGAGAGAGAGAGAGAGAGAGAGAGAGAGAGAGAGAGAAAGAGAGAGAGAGAGAGAGAGAGAGAGAGAGAGAGAGAGAGAGAGAGAGAGAGAGAGAGAGAGAGAGAGAGAGAGAGAGAGAGAGAGAGAGAGAGAGAGAGAGAGAGAGAGAGAGAGAGAGAGAGAGAGAGAGAGAGAGAGAGATTCTAAGCGCAATCCAATGGCCTCATTTGACATTGTGGATTCTGGCATTGCACGAATGAGCTACTATTTGAAAGTCCGGAAAGAGAAAGCACAGATTGTGATTACATAAATCTAAATCTCACATGAGTTTTTCCAGCTGCATTACCGGAACGGAAATTACAGCGGACACACCAGCTGGCGAAAACGCCCATACGCCATAACGATATAAAAACAGCAAGGGGCACTCCGGCGGTAGTCATTGGACCGACAATGGCTGCTCGCCTGTCTTGTCTGCTTATTCCGGCGATTGGTTGGCTGCGTGATGCGGCCGTTCCACCGGAAGTGGGGGAGGGGTGTCAGCCACGTCCACAACAGCCGCACTGTGGCGCTGAATACTAAACAGACGGCCGCAAATCTGCAGAATCGCGCACACTGGGTCGATTCCGGTCACGAGGTGACATAAATCTGAGGCGAGTCTATTTGGCAGTCATCTTCGCTGTTTCAGTGTAAAAAATTATGAAGAGATGTACATAGTTCACTACACATTCACAAAGAAGGAAACACTATCAATAACAAATTTCGTCTAAAAATGTGCACAAATAATTCTAGATACATAAAACTTAGCAAATTGTGGAAAATTTGATATGACTTGTTTCTACCCCCCCTTCCCTGTTCAGTAGCATTTAGTCCTATGCCATACTATGATAACGGCCTGTCGTTATGACTGCCAGGACATATTTCTCGTTGAAAAAATAATTTTAAGACCAGTGTGAAAACCAGATGCGAGCAACATCTTTAAATAACGAACTGGCAACACTGGAAACTAACTTGTTAGCGAATTACCTGACAGTGCGCGTCAAGATGGTCGCGTGTAGGAATCGAACCCTCGCAAATCAAAGATACCATGATGCTAAAGATAAAACGAGGTCTGTTTTTCTTGAACTTGATTAAAAAAGATCCAGTGTGAGATAATATTTTTTATCTAAAACCGCAGAAAACTAATAGGGCAAACTCGAGATCTAAAAGATGATGATCCATTTCAAAAACAATCACATCAGGTAAAAAGTGTGTTGGGGTATTTCTGAAAGGCCAATAGATGCCAAGCATTATAGAAGCTGGTTGGAGCCGCGTCGTATCATACCAATCAGTTACATGGACGCATGACACAGAACCAACTCCAAGTGAAGGCAGCCGAAGGAGAAAACAGCGACCGTAACATGAAGAAAGCGACCACACTGACTGATGCTCAGTAACAGCCGGGGTCAGAACGCCATCCAAAGTACGCTTATGGAGTTCAGCAAGAGATCAAGTAAAGGTGCTATTGTTGCGTGTTGAGAAACCGCCCCTCACAAGCAATACCCCCTACCTGTTTGGACAGAACAAGGGTCATAATGTCTGCAATGTGGAGACGAGAGACACTGCTGAGCACCTGCTGGCAGCGTATCGAGCATACACTGCCACCCGGGGAAGTCCCATAACTACGATGGACTTCATCTGGGGCGATGATGCCCGTTCAATGAAAGAGTTCCTCCAGTTTTACTTGTTCAACATATTAAGACAAGGCTAGATATCAAGCACAAGGCGTAATGGCTAGACTATCTACAAGTTATGTGAAAAAGTTACACCGGTAAAAGGTGTAAGGGCCTGGGTTTTCGAGCCCGTCGCCACTGGCGCTGAGCGGCGACTCCAGCGTCGGTATCAGGGGTACGCCAGCTCCAGTCCGGACCGGCACAAGAGCGGAACAGCGCGGCACCAGCGCTGGGCGGCGGTTCCAGGGTCGGTATCAGGGGTACGCCAGCTCCAGTCCGGACCGGCACCCGAGCGGAACAGCGCGACACCAGCGCTGAGCGGCGACTCCAGCGTCGGTATCAGGGGTACGCCAGCTCCAGTCCGGACCGGCACCCGAGCGGAACAGCGCGACACCAGCACTGAGCGGCGACTCCAGCGTCGGTATCAGGGGTACGCCAGCTCCAGTCCGGACCGGCACGCGAGCGGAACAGCGCGGCACCAGCGCTGGGCGGCGGTTCCAGCGTCGGTATCAGTGGTACGCCAGCTCCAGTCCGGACCGGCACCCGAGCGGAACAGCGCGGCACCGGCGCTGGGCGGCCCGCCAAACGACCCTCTCCCACAAGGACAAGGTCACCGCCAGAGCCATCCACCCGGATGCCGGCAGCGAGGTGGCCGTCGCCGCCGTGGCCGCCGGCACGCTGGGCGGCGGCTAATCTGACGGGCGGCGGCAGGGTTCGCGGGTCTAGTCAACAGGTGCGGCTGCTCTCAGCGCCGCGGCGGATCGCACCGGTGACGTCACCGCGGCCCAGGTCGTCCCTCATGATGGTCGGCAACGCCGACACCGCAATCTCGCAGAGCGCCCCGCGGCGGCCGCGCCGGCTCGTTCATCACACAGTCGGGCAGAATTCGGACGGCGACAAACAGCGCCGCACACTTTTAGCCCGCGCACCGAGCACAAAACAAATGGTGAAGGAAAAACGTCCCCGCCGAACAAATGACGTCGGCTATTTCCAGTCATAAATGGGGACACATCCCTGCATTATTCTGCAGGGGCTTCATCGTGCTATTTGGGGGCATCGTGCATGCTACGTGGCCGTTTTCCGGCTGCTGTTAGCCGAGCAAACAGATGAGAGCCCAACACGTACATAAAAACAGATCTTGTTCCGGTCTGCTATCGACCAACTCTTTAAAAATAAACATGATAGTTTCCAAAATCCATTGGGCTTAACATACATCTAAGTCAGCCTCTTCAAAATACAGTAGTTTCAGCCAAAATAATCACACATGGGTAGGTGTGCCTTGGGAGGTTACTTCTCAAAATGTTGGATCCTAAGAAAATTAGCTCCCATCACAACATGGCAGTAAAATCTGCTCAGATCTAGGCACGAGAATACCACCTCACACATCCCAAAATATTCCAAACAAGATTCTGTACCATCCTTTGCTTCCGACCAATACGGTCAAGATAACGCCACCAATGAACAATAACATAGCTGGGTTGGCAAGGACTTTTCGCTGCGAAAGACCGACCCCTGTCTGGTGACGACGCGAGGGGAAAAGGAAAGTAAAAATTTGGTCACTGTTCGGGAGCGTGCTATCGAGGCTGGTCGCCTGCAACATATTGCGAACCATTCGCACAAGTCTACATAAACAACGGAAAGAAAACGCTATGGGTAGTGATGCTGAAGCGGCATGACACCACTCGTGCTCACGAGGACATGCTACTCCGCACTACTCACTGCGGGGGTATGTTGTGCCGCAGCTCGCACTGCAAACGTATACTGTCCCGCGGCACCCCCAGCGCACCGTTGCTGCACGAGCCCGCGCTGTCTCTCCATCTCACCGAGCGAATGCAGACCTGTGTCACCATCGTTCAACTGTGGACCCTCCTCGGATTGATAATCAAGCCGTGACAACCAATTGGATGAGGCACGGACAGACGCGCACCCAGGATTCTCGTTTAGGGGAAGCGGTTGTGGAAAGGGGGACGGCAGCCTGATGGAGGGGGCGTCAGGTTACTGGAGGGGGCAAAATTGGCCGGGGCATAACATTTATCAAATAATAAATTTACCAAGCATAAATCCAGTACTTTTCTTAGCGTGTGAAAAACATGTGAATGGGTACGAACAGCAGCGTCGCCACGCAATTATTCTGGGGGTAAAGGCTCTAGACTGGTGATGACAGGGGGGAATAGGAGACAAATTTTGAGCATATTAAGTACCCTGAAAACGCTACCGACGATACACTTCACCACCAAATATGCGTGGGTGAACGCTGCTCATGGGGAGAAAATGTAACAAACAAACTTCGGTTGAGTACCAAAATTTTAGGCGAGAACTTCCCACTGATTCACGAGTTGGTGGGACGCATCGCCCGTCACCACCGCTTTCCACGCCCAAGGGTCAACTATTTTTAAGCAGAGGGGGAGACATTAGAAACAGAGGCAGGGGCCGTGCACGCTGTGTAGCACAGGAGTGGCCGGTTATATGGGCTGGGTGCGGCATGCCATGCACAGGTACGCTCCTACAAAGAAGAAAGCCGCAACTTCCTCAGGCCATGGTGCGGAACGTTATAAATAAGATGTATTGCCCTGGGAAGAGGGCGGCAGTTTCGGCACAGGGGCGGCGTAAATTATATGTGGGGAGACCGGTTCCTTCCGCAAGGGGGCGGGACGCTATGGGCAGGGTTGGCATTTCTGGTGACGGAGCGAAAGCTTCCACAAGCAAGGGGGGCGGCACCAAGGGAGTCGCCACGGATTCCCCAGTGGAAGGGGGGGCGGTGCCAAAGTGGGGGGCTGTGGTGAAACCCTTGAAATCCCTATTAAAGGGAATGTGGCACCTCTTTTACGCGATTTTAACTGAGATAGCTAAGGTGTAAAGCATGCCGGAAAACCCGGTACTCAACATAGCGTTTGACTTAAAACTCGAAATTTCCGTAGAGAAAAGATAAAACCCTACCTGAAATGTACCCCAGAAGTCGGCCGCAGTTGTCATCTGTTGGCGTGACGACATGATGACGTCATGGTAAGCAGTCAGCTGATTTTCGGCTAAAAATACCCCTATTTAAACTAAATTGCGGGATTAGACCAAGGTGCCTCATTCCCCTTAAACTCGGCATTTTCGATGGTATTTCCGGCCAAAGGTGGGGGAAGGGCGGCCCTCCGACCCCCGGTGGCGACAGTGGCGACGCCCCTGGGCGGTACGATAGGTACAGGAGTGACACTTTGAGAAGGGGGCGGCACACTATGCAGGTAAAGTCAGCGTGAGTACTTGGGTGTGTCTGCTCTTTACGCTAGGAGCACAGCATATGGACGGGCGGGACTTTGGGTTAAGGGTCGACAGTTTCTTAAAGTTAAGAGGCGGCAACTCGTGAACAGAAGTGTGACTTTGGGTTAGAGGTCGGCACGCTAGGTATAGGGGCGGCATGTGCACTTCGGGGGTGGCCGGTACTATAAGCTAGGGACAGTTGTCTGAAGGGCAGAACAGTAGGCATGGGGATAAGTGCGATGTGCAGAGACCTCATTTCAGGTGAGGTGACGGCACCTTGGATGCGGGGTGGGGTTGGGGCTAGGTGAGGGCAGCACTGGCATGCGAAGCCAGTTCAGGGATCATTTCTGGCCTCGACGGGTGTTTTCGTCGCCCGACGTGGGCGGGAGCGGCATTTTAGGGCCGAGGCGTTCGGGGGAGGGGGAGGGCGACCCCTTTGGTGTACTGCTAGTCACGTCTACTTTTTGACCGTGACAGTTCAGCCTACATATATATGTTTCTCCCGCCATTTCTAGCGTGTTATTCCATTTTTAGGTTTTACCGAACATGTTTTCAGACGAAACGCATACATCGACACAATAAGCTCAGAACAACCCAAAATGAGCACGAGTTACCTATAAGGAAGAGTGCAATGGATAGCTTTCTTGTCGGAGGCATGCACTGGTGGACGCCAAGGGGGAGGCAAGGGGCCATGGCTCCGTCCCCAAATAAATAGCCAAATTTTGACCGATTTTCTAAAAAAAAAACGTTTTTCAATTTTCCGAGTTGCCCCCCCACCCAAACGGCGCTGCTGCGTCCGCCAGTGGTGGTATACGATGTTCTCGGTTCACCAGTTCCTCCCCTTCCCAGCGCAGCCGCACACAAACTCCACTGCTCGGCCTCAGCCCCGTTTCAGACGTCGATGGGCTGCTGAATGTTTCGTTGTCCCCTCCACTACCGCCCTCTCCCAAGTGTTGACACGGCGGGGTATATATGACTTCGGAGCATGCAATATGGCTGCTTGTGATTCCCCTGAATTTCCGTACCTCTTCGCTTAAATTGCGGCTGCCCCACTTCGTCCGACACATATTAGACAATGTAGCGTCCCAGGGGAGGGGGGTGTCTGTGTCTGTGGGGAGGGGGGCATGGGCACCTTTCACCTCAAGGCGCCGGTTCTAACCTCCACCCATCCCAGCACCCGCACCATCACGAGACGGCGAACGCACTTAATTTATTTCTATTTTTGGCAAAGAAGCGTAGTTACTTGCTTTCCTAAGGCGACAACACCCAAATTTAATTCCCATCAATCATACCACTGCCACTGGCTGCGAGGGAGGCTGCAGCACGCGTGTCGCAGTGTACAATGACAGGGTGAGGTATCGACCACCCACCAAAGCCAGTCTGAAACCCACAAGGGCATACTTACGCTGCATGCAGTACGGAGTAATGGCCTTTACATCCGTCTAGCGTTTGTTTCACCCTCTCTAAAGTTCAACCTCTCAAGGCGCAAATTTAATGACAAATAAATGAGGTGATGAACTTTACCGCTCATGCATTTAACGACAGTGGGTGACTACACCCGGATCCATTGGATGCAGACAGCGTTGCGGCCACACGCAGAAGCCGTAGGTGGGGAATACCACCGGCAACAACTACCACATCAAACCCAGAATACAACTCCTCCCAGCAGCGCTGGCGCGCTTAACGGCGGGCATTTCGTCTGCGAGCAGCTGAAACACAAGCTGCCGGTGAAGAACGGCACGGATGGCGTCCTTCGCAGTCAGCCCGGAAGGCCATTACCACCCACAAAGGTGAACACGGCCTTCCCGGCAGTAAAGAGCACTGACCTTTGCGGAGCTACCGCATCACACTCCCTGCCTATCGATTACCCGTTACCGCTTTTCGGCGAGTGGAGCACCTCAGTGTATTATAGGAACTAATTTCATTAAATAAAAGCTAGAAGTTCACCGACCCAGCATGCGTATTCTATACACGTTGACAAAAATTGCTTAGTGATGAAGATAAGCATCATGATTATGCACGATAATTGGATTTGCATCTGTTTTTGTTACGGTTAAAATGTATACATTTTCTATTTTTTGTTACTAAATACCAGCCAATGCAGCCAACAGAATTTTCTTTTGCCATCTTAAAAATGAGCTCTTTCTGTCCCATTAAATTCTCTAACCCTGGGTCCGTGGGTGTGGGGCGGGCGCCGGAGGCGATGCCCCGGCGCCCCGTACCGGGCGTCTGCCGGTGCGGCTAACCTGTCTATGTCTATGATCACGTATCCGCGCAGTGATAATTTCAACCACAAAGTGAAAAATTCACTTTTTAATGCAACTATTACTTTGCTAGAGACGGGACTTTACTTTGCCCTACAGACAGACACGATTATAGCCTTGGACTGCAAAAGCGTCATGGGCGCTGTATGACCTTGCAAGTTGGCGCGCCCTTAAACCTATATATTCAATCACCAAGTTCCTTAGTGAAAGATACAAAATTTCGGAATAGAAGAGACGATTCAAGAAAAAGGAAGAAGTTATAGTTAACAAGCATTTATTTCTAGCTCGTGCATAATATATTTTTATCAACTAGAGGACCATCATCTACTTACCAAACCAGGACACTGCAATAATTTATGAGTTTTTAGGTCGATCATCACAAAGAAAATAACAATAAAAACGATATGGTTCTCCTCACCCTACACAGCGGCAGCTTGGTCTCCAGACAATTCAGGGGACCCACCGCGGGTTTCAAGGCAAGGGCGCATGTTTAAGGGAACCCCACTTGAGAGGACCTTCTGTCCTTGTAGGGATTCCTTCAGTGACGTTTCGAGGAAAGGCTTGAGGTTTGGGGGCCTCAATGGCAGTTCACGTAGCCTTGTTTCTGACAGGTGAACTCACGAACCTATTTCGTCGGGACACTCCCATAATCCCTCCATGGCTCTATGACCTAGCCCAAGTGTCTGCAGCGTGGTGGTCAGGGCCTCTTGTGCAATACTCAAGATCTCTTGTACTACTCACAGCTCTTCTGTGTGGTAGAGAAGGCCTCCTATACAAAAACATGCGCCTGCTATCAAACGCTAGAGGCTACTTTACTTTTCAAGGGGGCTAGCCTGGAGATCCGGTATTTGGGAACTTGTAGCGACATTGACGTCTCCTACAACAATCAAAAGCCACCTGCACTGGTCGTGGGGTCTCCAATGATGTCATTGGGGTCTCTTGTGCTAAATATGTGGGCTCTTGAACAGTTCAGATGCTTTCTGTTTAGTACCTGGGAGTTCGTCCACTACCTTCAAAACATTTTCTTCAGCTATGGAGGCCGATTTTGTCATTATACGAACTTCCCCTGTAATTTCCAGGGTAGCAGTGCAAATGCACAGGCCTCCTTTTCCAAGCTGAAAATCTCCTATTCCACATTGAACCATAATTTACAATCTCAGTAATTTTCCTTCATATTTCAACGACCCATCACATCTTACTCTATTACACTATATACCTATCATGTACCACATCGGGGCCTATCATAACAACACAGGGTCCCTCTGTACTCGACTCCTCTGCTATCTCGAGGGCATCCTGTACTGTTAAGAGGTCTCCTTCATGGTGGCATCCCCAACATTGCAAGAATGGGTTGAACTGTCCTGGGTGTTTACTGTTGCCGGATCTTCATTCCCTTTTTAAGGCCTCCTTAGCGATCTCTGCGTGACTAGAAACACATTTGAAACTTCTCTTTATCATAGCTGGGTCTGCTAGATGCTTTTGAGAGCCCCGAGGGCCACCTTTAGCGGCCTGCCGCGAGGCCCTCCACTTCAGCTGCAGGGGCCTCCATGAAAGTAAGAGACGCGTCCCCCCTCTGGAGAGCCCCCCGACACCTCATTTTGATTTGGGGTAGTCACACAGCCGTTTGACTACGCACAACCACCCATATCTGACTGGTCAAGATAACAGCACTGCAGTGCACTGATGAGAAACGTGTCCAATTTTTAAAAATAAATATTGTCAATATACAAAAAAGTAATCATTCTTCTCCTCTCTACATACGTAGCACGCCTGACTTTGACCCAGCGCGCACAATGGCGATATCACAATGTTGAATGTAAGATGGCGTTGATCTTCACACTGCACGATGCATTTAACAGATGTTGTATATGCGGCTTTCTTGGTGGCAAACTTGCTCTTCAAACTTCACCGATATTACGGAACATCAGACCCTTCAAGAGAAAGTAAAGCTTAAAACATCCTCAGTTTCACAACAAATTTTCGTGTCAAAGAGATGTGCGTTCCTGTAGAAATGACATGTCTGCTTGGGTGAAATCACTCGAGTTCATCATTTTCAAATACTGGGAGGGCTCGACTCACACACTAAGAAACGTATGGAGACGCTTCTGACCTGGGAGGGCTCGACTCAAACACTAGGAAACGTATCGCGACGCTTCTGAGAATGTTCACGGTACGATAGTATTTCAAAGCCACACAAAATATTCAATTATATAAAATAGATAGTATTCGGGCACACCAACGTAACGACGCTAACACGGCACGAATTATCACATTTTGTAGCCGGCGGCTCCCCAGTGCCTCATGGGGTCGATACAAGCCCTGGGTTGCGTGAGACACTTTCAGGAAATAATTACTAAAACGTTCATGGAGCCACATATCCCCAACAAGACTATTCTCTCGGGTGAATTGCGATCGATAGCCAGGAGCCAAATTCTGCAGGCCGTCCCGGAACCCATCAATTTAGGGCCAAGCAGCCAATCCATACGGCTTGCCACCCGCACATGTGGCAGAGCGTAGGAAATTCAAGAAGTGAACAGGCGGGGCACACACAGCCAGAACAATCTATAAGTGAGAGGTTAAAGTTAATAATTGTTGGGGTTTAACCCCGCACCAGCTGGCAAGGCTATAGGGCGTCGCCAACTCACTCCTGCTGGGAGGGATTTAGGGGATCAGATCGATTTGTATTTGTATTTGTATCATTCTTGAGCACATCCAATCAATTTTGGTTTTTCATGGCTCGTGTCACAGTAGATAGATGTGAATAAAGTGGGAAAGATAAAAATTCTCAAAAATTTCTAAAAAATTTTCTATTTTCTCAAAACTTATGCAGAGGCTCCGCTGGGACTCGAACCCGGGACTGGTGGCTTAGTAAACATACGCCTGTCCTGCTTGGACTGGGTTTAAACACAACACTGGGGTCGCTTTGGACCATTATATGGGTTTGGATGCTCATTTTTGACCTCAGTCAATGCTTTCATGGTCATTACAGGATAAAAAGATTTGAGGACTTGAGACGTATGACGGAACGATTTTGGGCTGAGGGCTGATAGGATCACCTTTAACCTGAGAAGGCCACAACCTATACAGATAGTGTATTTGCTATTTCTGTCATCAAATATCTGCTATTAATATATCCTTAGAATTGCACAGCACCATTTAACCATGCTACATTCTAAGATATAAGGCAACACGGGAGGGGAGGAGAGATTTCCTGACGAGACCAATGGCATTATATTAATCTGAAGGTATCATTTACTCTGAACAATTACTCTGAACAATTTTACATCCTTAAAGTTAGTCTAATGACAAGGATAAATGAAACTCTATCAAAACCTAGAAAAAAAGACACTGGTGTTCCACAGGGATCAATTTTAGGGCCTTTGTTATTTATAGTATATATTAACGACCTTTATAAAGTATCAAATGACTGTACATTTTACTTGTTTGCGGACGACACTGCTATTATCATAACAGAAGAAAATTCAGCAAAGCTTCAGCTTAAGGTAAAAAATATCCTGCCTAAAGTATCAGAATGGTTCAAAGCAAATCGTCTATCATTAAACGCGTCTAAATCACATTATCAGCTTTACTCTGGGTGTGCATTGGATAATCTTGATGTGACTTTGAACAGTGTACAAATCTCAAGGGCGAAAAATATACGTTATCTAGGAATAAATATTGACGAAAAATTAAAATGGGACTCTCATATTTCAAATTTATCCACAGTTATAAGTAGGAATCTCGGCATAATGAGCAGAGCTAAATTCTTTATGTCAACACGTGAATTACTTTGTCTTTACAATGCCTTAATCTTGCCCCATTTGAATTATTGTGCGCTTGTCTGGGGTAGTAATTATGAATCCAGACTAGATAAAATCATTAAACTTCAAAAACGAGCAGTTAGAATTATAACGAAGAAACCCTTTTACTATCCAAAGAATGAACTATTTCTTGAGCTAAAAATTCTCTGAAGTTTCCAGAACTAGTATCGGAACAAAAAATAGTTATTCTATCAAATGTGTTGAATGGTACGATGCCAACTGTGATGTCTTCAATGTTTCAACTCCACCGAGCAAATAACACTAGTACAACATTTTGAAGTACCTTTAGCCACCACAAATTACAGAAAATTTTCTATTACATGTTCTGCACCAGAAATTTGGAATAAAACTTTTAAATAGGACTAGGAAGATGTACCCAAACAAAAACACAAAAACATGTAAGGGATATCTTCCTTGCCAAATATAGAACAAATAATTAGTAACCAACGTGACCATGGCCGTGAAATTTAAAGTGGGGGAGACATGTGAACCTTGGTAATGGGGCTGCACATGGAAGACTGTAATTGTGTCCCAATAAATGCCTCCTAGTGTATACGTGTGGGTTTGTGCGTGTTGCATGGACGTTGTGCGTGTGTGCGTGTACGTGTAGGTGTGCGTGTGGGTGTGTGTGTTTGTGTGTGTGTGTGTGTGTGTGTGTGTGTGTGTGTGTGTGTGTGTGTGTGTGTGTGTGTGTGTGTGTGTGTGTGTGTGTGTGTGTGTGTGTGTTTTTTTTTCGTGCGTGTGTGCGTCTTTCTTTCTTTTTCTCTCTCTTTCTCCCTCTGTTCTCCTTATGATTTGTCTTGAGTTCTCTGGCGAATGTTACTAGGCCTCTATGTTTTCGCCAGAATCTCGGAGGGGCTAACACGAATCTCCAGTTTTGGGTAGTCCCGTTTGGAAAAAGAATAACAATCTAACCGGTAATGAGCTAAATTATTGTGCATTTAACCTAAATAGACCTGTATTCCTGCTCCCTGTATATTTACAGGGAGCTACTACTGGCAGTTTTTACTCATAGTATTGATATTTATTATGCTTTCTTTAAGTTACTTTCTTTTTCCTAGCAGGGCGTGCCACGACTTGTAATATTTTATGTTCTGGTGGTGTTAACGTAAGGGTACTGTTGTCGTTGGGATCGCGGAGGGGGCACGCCTGGCTACCCGATTAAATGGGTGGCGGACCTTTTCTAGCAATAGAAAAAAAGTTTCCTGAAGAAATAAATATCCACAAAAATAAAAGGATCTGTAGGCGTGGATACAAATATGAGTGCTCCTCACATTTCTTTATTTTTCTAGCAAGATCCGCCATCCGATTCAACAGGCACCCAGGCGTACGGGCACCATTATTTCAACCATCACTCTTTCATCACAGTAAAATAAACAACATCCGGCGGAGGGATCAAAGGCAGGCAAACAGGTATTGACATTTGAGGACATTCAATTGCGCCGCGCCCCCAGGGGAGCGGCTGATGCGCCGTTTCGAATGCACGCCATCGACCCTGCCACCAGGACACCGCACACGCACAACCCAACAGACGAGAGCACGCAGCTCGCTGACGGCGCGCGGCCGCCCACGCCCGGCATGTGCCGAACGCACTCGCGGCTCCGGCAGATGGGGCTGCAGCCCGCGCAGAGACGGCTAATGAGCCACTAATTGAACTGGTTAGCTCAGGGAAATCCCTCATGCAAATCGACCTTGGACGATTTGTCCTTGGGAGACTGGTTTTCGGAAATGATCACTTATTGCATACATGACACATTTCAGCGGTTTCTCCAGACTAGAGAGGGGAGGATTAGCAATTTTGAGACAAGGTAGAAAAACATTCATTCGATTAGTTGGCTGCTCATGTGGATCGGTATATTTCAGCTTTAAGGGGAATGGGACATGCAGGTAATGCGACGTCTCATGATGGTGAATGACGCCACCATTTGTTCGGCTGGTTCTTCCTTTCTCGTGACACTGTGACGGAAGGCGGGAACATCATGCTACTACTTTATGATGCCGTAGACAGTGTATGCTGGCACCCTCAATAACGTCATAATGTCCATTTGGAGTGTCTGTTACACCTGTCAGAGTGACGGTAAGTTGTCGGAGTGACGACGTTCGTTCGTTCGTTCCGTATATTCACAGCATCCTCAACAAGGCGAGGTTTTTCATGAATGCACGTCAGTAGAAGGTAAAAAGTAAATAAAAGGGCTAAGACACAATAATAGAGCCATCCTAAAACCGATCATCACTGTCCAACCTGCAAGTGGTGTCTCAGGGCACGCTTGAACGCAGCTCGGCTAACAGTATCGCACACCTCAAGTGGCAGCGCGTTATATCTATCTAGCCCCACACTGGCCAGTCGACGCCTGCCTGCACAGGTTCTAGCTCGTACAGGTCTTAATTGGTGGGCATATCTCGTGGCGTACGAATGGTCTGCGCTTACAAACATGTCTCTCAAGTCTCACGGTTCGTTGGTGGTTAGCACGTTACGGATGAGACTTAGTTGCTGGTATGCGACGAGTTCAGGTATCATGGGAAGACCCAAGCGGCGGACCTCGTCACTGGTAGGGTGGAGCTTCCTTTTGCCGGTGATAACTCGTGCTGAAAACTTTATGACTTTGAATTCTACGAAGTTGAGTTACCCCACAAGTATCGTATATGGACACACAGTAGCGGATCGATGAAATGACTAATGAATTAATGACTTGTTTTAGAACCAAATGAGGGATGACATGTCTCACGTGTATGAGCCCCATCAACATGCCAGTACATTTCACGACTAGATGATCAACGTGAGGATCAACGTGAGGTAAAACGTTAGATTTCTATCCGTGTAAATGCCTAAATTTTTTACTTCTCTATTTTCGGTGATGACGGTGTTGGCTACTCGGATGCTGACAGGTGGGAGATCTCTTTACATTGCCGAAGTTCCGAAAACGATAAGTTGGGTTTTGGATGCATTCAATTTCAGTGAGTTTTGTGAAAACCAGTCAAACAAATTTGAAAGCTCGTTTTCCAGATCGGTAATTATGTCGGATATGTTATGTTTTGGTCCAGACTGTGTACTGTCTGTGTACTGTGTACGTCACGGGTCAACGGATATGGTTCAAACCCGGCTCCAAGGTAGAAGCGGTAAGGCGCTCTCAGCAACTTCAGATTTTCCGTATCAATTCTGGTTCCCGAGGCCGCAAGGGGGGGCAGGGGAAAATAACACTTGGGTAGAATACGAATTCTTACGCAGTGGGCTTTCAGACGATAATGAATTTTCCGCCGTGCGCCATACTAGAAAATTTACGCATCGTAAAAAACGTGGAATTTGTAAGCATTTTCGTAAATATCAAGAAAATAGACTCTGCTTGTTTTATTTTCCTTTACAATTCTGTAACACTTTCCACAGAACAATTTCTTAATTGAACATTTTCATTAATCCTTAACACGGTTGGAAGTTAGCCACATCAAAGTATCTTACCATAAGGATTTTTGCACACTTAATACCAAAAAGTATAGGGGAAACATGGAGGATTCCAACTGGTTCGCCCTGAATGTTTTGATGACGATGCCGCCGCACTGCTCTGTCCGTATCTTTACGTTATGTATCCTGGGATGGGAAACTTACGCATTCGGCCGGAGCTTTAAAATTTTACGCCGTGGTTTCTCGGCGCAAATCAACTTTTATTTCCCCCTGGGGGAGGGGGGTGATCTGATCGGACCCCCAGACGGTGGTGTGTGCGAAAACAGCCCAGACGATGCCGGGTTAAGTATGCCCACTGCCTATTACCCATTCCTTCCTGTGGTCTGAAGAACTATCATGCTAGCTCAGTGGGATAGGCTGTTGGATTATCCATCTCAAAACCTATCGAAGCTTAGAAAAGATTCCAACACTGTTGAAAGGTTTCCACTCTCTCCTCTATCCGGGTGAAAATCTGACAATTCTCAGTAAATAAAAGAAATGACTCGACCCAGCAGCGGACAAAGTTTTCATCTGACCTTACTGGGCATAATGGATATCATAATAAGTGCATTGGCGAGGACAATGACGCAAGTGCTTCCCACTCAACTGAAAGCCGCTGGCTACAAGACTTATTGAGCCAGCCAACTTTCTTGTTCTAAAAATTCAGTGCAGATTATTGCCAGCTTGATTCTTAGGATTTGAGCGTCAGCCAAGTTGTCAAGAAATCGTCTCAGCAACACCTTAACGAGCAATTGCCGCAACGAAGAGTACATTTGAAAGTCAACGCTTAACGGGCGATAGGGTGATCCTTACAAATATGGCTTAGCAAATAAGTAATAAAACTCCGTGAATTAGTAAAAATTCTCATTTTAGTGAGGCAATGGTTTGATAGAGGTAAATGGTCAAGATCGGCTATTTTCACTAAATATGATGATTAAGCCAATGGGCATAACTCTTATGTCATTGGACTATAGGCCTGGTAAAGTACATTTGATACAAATTGCCAGTACTTTTTCCGCTATGTGGAAGTAAAGACCCCGCCAGTGGTTTGACCGCCAGAGGTCATCGGACCTAATATAGAGGTCACGAAAGGTCAAAAGTGATCTTGCCGTATATCAAATGAAAGCCAGTGATAAGACAAACACATGGTGTTTGTTTCACGCCTAGCTCAATTAGGTCAAAAGTTATTGTCAAAATACTGTTTTTGACCTCTGGTGACCTGGATGACCTTGGAAAAGTCAAAGGGCAAATATGACCTGGGATCCAAAAGGGTGTCCAAAACGTTGTTCTGAGCAGTCTGAGTATTTGCAATCATTTTTGTGGCTTTTATATCATGAAATAGCTTTTCCCCATGCTTTTCAATGGGAGAGGTCGCCTCGGACTGACCTCAGGCACGAAATGAAAAATCGATATACACTGAGACCCTGGAGGGTCATGAAGTGAGGAAGTTTCAAATCGATCGACTTGAAATGTAGCTCTACAGAGCTCTAAAGGGAAAGAGGTGACCTGTTGACCTCGTCTGGTGAGACCTGGGTGACCCGGGGTAAAAATTTAGGGATGATGGGAAAATGATGCAGGAGAGTAGAGCCCTCAACCGCGGTGCTGCGCCTGTGTTTTCTGCTATGAAAACTAGGGGCAGATGGAGTTAACATCCCACAAAGCACAAGAGAAAAGCATTCTGGTCCAGTCACCCTCTGAAGGGTCAGTTGCCAGCCGGACAACGCCAAAAAGGGGCGCCGCCACCATGGGGTCATGGCCCCATGTATTTTTGGAGACCCCCACTGACTCAGGAGGCCCCCTTTGATACTTAGTGCCTGGATAACACCCTGAGTATCAAAGATCCTTGCTTCCCTGCTTATAAAGAGGCCTCCTAATTGGCCTGGGCAGGAGGCCCCGTGACGGCCTACCTAGGAGACCGTTGGAGTCCCCTAAATGGCCCATTGGTGGCCCTTTACGCATAAAGAAAGTCCTTTAAACGGCCTATCCAGAAGGCCCCCTTAGTTATAAGAGAGCCACTAAATCTCTTACGTGGAGACGCCTTACTTACCAAGGAGGCCCCTAAAAGCCAACATAGGAGGTCCCTTGCTTATAAAGAAAGGCCCTCAGTGACCTACAAGATGCAAGCCCGCTCAGGACCAGGAATAGGTCCCCTTTGATCCCGGCCCCCATGGAAATCGATGCGTGGTGACGCCCCTGACGCTAGGTAAATATTTGAGGTATGAAGCGTCTTGGCGGAATCGAACCCATGCTTTTCCCATACATGGGCTGGCTCTGAGTAGCGGGCCGTATCTTAGCACTCAACCAACCAAGCCACCAGGGCGTCAGGGAGGAAAACAAATTAATCCCGATAAGAGACACGTCACGGCGAATTCCCCAGAAAAACACGCGCACACGTGTCAGTGCGCTGTCGAGTGGCGACTGTCTCTGTGGGTGGTAAGGACATACGCAGGAGCAGCACGTCTGCTGGCCATGCTCCGAGCTCATCAGTAATCAGCGCTCGTCTCGGCAGCGCGTGAGGGGCTCGCCGGTGCATGCACAGATTATCCAATCAGAGGCTCAGCGCCGCTGTTTCCGGCCGTCAACATCATCAGCAGGCCGCCCGCGGACGTCCGGACACTTCCCTTCGAACTCGCCCGACCGCTGCCCGTTCACACGGCCGCCACGTGTGGGATACCCCCGGTACAAACTCGAGCTCCGCGCAATCTCGTCGGACGTCTACAAGAATTAGATGATTGCATTTTGGTAGCCTCGTACCCGTCACGTGTTGAACATGCGTAATTGCTACATGCATCATGCGCAATCACGAAGCTGGCAATCTTTAGATGTTCACAGGAGTCAGGCACTTGCGGTCCCGCCTCGTACCGGACTTCCTACTGCCTGTCCCTTTGCCCCGCGACAAAGAGACCGAAGGTCACTTCTAGGAAGAATGGTGAAGACTCAGTACAGAGAGAAGGAAGAACTAACAAATCGGCAACATCAGTCTCACAGAGGGACGAGAAAATGGGCCAGAAGCACCCATCAAAGGTCTGGTCATCAAAGGTCTTCACAAAATTATAGCCGGGAAAATGAACTCTGCTCTCTTGCTCGGGACATTCCCCCTTCACATCCCCGCGCGACCCACCCGGAATATGAACGGTACATTGCTCCATGTTCCCTTCGCCAGGGTGGATACGGTTAAAAGAGGTGCATTTTGTCGGGCGCCTGGTGCTATGAACTCTTTCTTAACCGTGCGTCAAAATTCAGATGTATTCAGTTCAACATTTTTTCGGTTCAGATCTGAAGTCCACGCGTATATAAAAAGTCTGTAGTGTTTTATCCCCCTTGTCCCCTTGTTTTTATTAGGACGTTTTATTTGTATTTAGTGCGTATGTGGGTTCGTTGTATACTGTATATGCTGAGTGTTCGACCGTCGATCGTGTTTGATCGTCTTCGATACGACATGAGCTGTAATTGGGGGCAACCTGTTGCTCACGACACAAATAAACAATAAACAAAGACTGGCTGATGGAGACAGTGACAATTAGCCGAGGAGTGGGACATACAATTTATACCGGCGCTAGGGCCCAGGAGTACTGTACTGCCGACTTCCTGGGCCCTCTGACCTGGCAGAGAAATCTCTAAGCCCTCGTGCAGAGAATGCTGCTTGAAGTAGCGCGTGCTGCCACCGAGCAGGCGCTGCTATACGCCTGCGTAATACGGCGCAGCAGCGGAAACCGAACGCTACACGAGTCATTTCGTGAGACGCTACCCAAAAACGTAAATGGTTAACACTAATTTAAGAATATACTGAAAATAAATCATAGGCCTACTTTTGATTTGTCTTGTTACATTTCTTTTGTGTGTGTTTTTTAGATGAAATTAACTTGAAGATAACCAGCATCTGCTTGGAATATCACTGACCCAAACTTAAACTTTCACGTATCCATACGTTGATAAGTTTTGAAGTGCTGCGGCGAGGAGCATGATGATGAGTTACTAAGATGTTCCCTGGCCTCTCCCGAATCCGGAAATGCAAAAACACTGAAGATTATATATTCGGGCACAGCCCTTCATCAGAATCGTGGAGTAAATATCAATAATTCTCAGTCCAAGTATAGCCAGACCTCGAATTGAGCTTCACACAAAAATGCCTTTTAGAATGAATCGTTAAAAATAAGATTGGATGTCGTGACAACAACGATATTGGTACCTCTAACCTAAAAGCAATGCCGACAATACGATAAGCCTAGACCAGTATTTGTGACAGACTTTTTTAATATATCAGCCAAACACCAGCTTTTGATTAACAATGAAAAACTCGCTGAAGTACCTTAATCGGTTATTTGAATATTTCTGTTCTTCTTATTTACTTTTTTTCGTCGACTGCAGCTAAAATGCTAACCAAAAACTACCCTATTTAGCACTAGTAGACGTGATACTAGATCGGTGTAAAGACTGGATACTTTCCCCTTTAACATGATGCTATATTTCTACAATAAAAGCCTCCCTCGAATTATTTAGTTAAGATTGTACCTAGTGGTCAAGGTCAACTTTTTGGAGTTGATAAACCCATATTCACAGCCTGCTCCTCTGACCCAACGTTAAGCGTCGAAAGAGTATACGTGTGGCTGCAAAAAAACACATTATAAATTTTTATGATACTTATTCAACAACCCTTGCCCATAGTATGTACCTCTTAAACAAATGCTACTTTTATAGCTAGTTAATGTGATTCGTGAATACTTTTCTCAGCCTGTACCTCTAGCCCAACGTTAAGTGTCGAATGGGTATACGTCTAGCTGCAGAAAAGTATTATCAATAATTAGTTGCATATTTCAAAAACCTCAACCCCAGTACGTACCCCTAAAATCTCTTTGAGCTAGTTAATCTGATCAATCATTAATAAACCTTTTTCAGCCTGTACCTCTGGCCCAACGTTAAGCGTTGAATGAGTATACATCTGGTTGCAGAAAAGCACCATCAAAGATAGATTACCTAAAAAAACCAGAGCCTTACCTGTGACCTAAGTCCATCACTTCGACTAGTTAAACTAATTCAACCATCATAGCCCTTTTTTCCAGCCTGTAAATCGGGCCCAAAGTTAAACTTCAAAAGCATTTACGTCTAGCATCAATAACACTATCAATAATGTAAGGAAGTCCTACCCCAGAACACATATACTTACGCTGATCCCTCCCTTACCTCTTAAGCCACTGCTGTTAAGTGATAGCCTATCCTAGACCCGCATAATAGGCCAGGACGTTCCTTGTACGTTAAGGCTGGGATGACGATCCTGAATGATTATGGATTCGGCTATCTTTCTATCTGGATGATCACGTGCCCGATGAACTACTTTTTAGCTCAAGAGGTTCTGATATAGCCTGAGTGTCCTGTGCTGCATGTTTCTCGAAGAAATGATCTCCTAGAGGTGTGTTCCTAGTTTTATTTTTCGCGTCCCGCAAATGTTCGTTAAATCGCAATCGGACGGGCCTCATCGACTCCCCTACGTATTGAGCCCTGTTTTGATCCTGGTTACACAGTCTACAGTCTATTTGATACACTAAATTTTTCTGTGTGCAGTCGCCTTTAAAACCCGACTTGCATAAATGACACCTCTGACCCCCAGGACATTTTGGCTTAGAAATGGCCGACCTAACCAATGACGACTTAAGTTTCTTGTTATTCTTCCAGGCTATATGTACTTTCAGGTTAGATTTCTTTACGACCTTTTTTATTTTACAGAGTAGCTGTTCGTCTACGTACGGCAAAGTCAAGAACCCATCATAAGAATCTGAGCCTTCTTTCTTTTTCTTGCACCTTCCGTTACCTGTCCTAGCTAGTCTAACCTCCCTCAACAAACGCCTGAGAAGCCCTGCATGATACCCATTTTTTAGAAGCAGATTCCAAATCTTATCTACACTTTTTCTCTCTTTCTCTGGGCCCGATGAGTTATCCATAGCCCTGTGGAACATGTTTCGGATAATATTGTGTTTCGTAGACGTGGGATGGGCAGATGTACTATGGAGGATGATTCCCGAGTTGGTTGGTTTGATGTAGAGCTCTGTCTCTATCTTAGTGTTTTGGCCGTGTGTTTCTGCTGTGACTAACGTATCCAAATAGGGCACCCCACTCCCACTACCCGTGTGCTCCATGGTAAATTTTAGGTGTGGATGTCTACTGTTCATGTAGCTAAGGAAGTCATCCAAAGCTTCCTGCCCATGCGAGAAGATACCCGCATAATCGTCAATGTACCTTACCAAGAACTCTGGTTTGACAGGACATGTAGCTAACGTATTGGTTTCAAACATATCTAAGAACAGAATGGCCAAGGCAGGTGCACAAGGATTCCCCATAGCTAACCCTAATTTTTGTCGGTAGTACTGATCCCCAAATGAGAAAACATTGTCACTCAGACACTGGTCGAGAAGCTTAGAAATGTCGTCTTTGGTCAGGCCAAAGTATCAATATTCTGTGAATGATTGTCTAGCTTTGTTTCTACCGCTTTGATAGCCTCAGGAACGGGTATGTTTCCATACAAATTGACAACGTCTATGCTGAAGAAAATACTACCTGCTGGTATGCCTTCCGATTGAGTGTGATTTGAGAGTCTCCTCAAAAAGTCTTTGGTATCCCAAATATGCGTAGGCACAAACTGGAGAAGTTGATTAAGTATTCTCTCAAGCAAACATGAAGTTTTCTCTGTGGGCCCTCCACAGGCAGATATGACTGGTCTGAGAGGGACTAATGGTTTATGATCCTTCGGTAAGCCATAAAATACTGGGGTTCTACTATGCGCGGGGGTTAGATCTGTTACTGTCCTATCCGGCAGTTTTCCCCTCGCAACGCTTTTGAGCGTACGTTTGGTTTGGCTTCCACATTCTGAACAGGATTCTTTCTTAACTTTTCATAGCTCTCCGGGTCATCTAAGATAGTGTTAACCTTGTTTATATAGGCATCTTTGTCTAGAATTACAAAACCCTTACATTTGTCGCTCTGTTTAACTATGACATTTTCGTTTTTTGCGAGTTCACGGACAAGATTACGTTGCTCAGCCGTTACATTATGGGTAGCTACTCTGTGACTTTTATACGTCGCAGAAGATCATCTTTGAGTTTTGAAGGCTAGACTCGACGATCCTGTTCGAAGGTTCTGGAAACGTCTTACCGGTATCAGGAAATCTAAAGGAGAGGTTTGGAAGGCGACCTGCCCGCTGTTGGCGCACACCCCCATCCGGGTCGTCCGCCACAGAGTTGGTACCCGATGCTCCGCTGCCCAGCGCTCTTGGTGTTGCCCCGCCAGATGATGATGATGACATCGGAGCGGCAGGGTCGGCTGGCACGATGGTGGGAGCTCCGTCTGTGGCGTTCTCTGATGGTGTACGGGTGGCTCCACTTGGTCCTGAGATCTTGTCCTTCCAACGTTTGGCGTACGCGAGCCGTTCCACTCCTTTAGCTACGTCTAATAACACTTCTCTCGTAACGCACTGAGTCATTGCAAAGTTCGGTCCTTTCGCTAAAACACCTATGCACGCTTCATTTATGCCCTGAGACGATAAGTTGTTCACTCTTCTCTTAGTTTCATCGTTCACTGACACATCTTGACGTTGGCTGTTCCTACAGTTCTCTTGAAGTTGTCTAAACTTCCGAATAAACTTCTTTCCGAATAAACTTTCCGAATAAACTTTCCGAATAAACTTCCGAATAAACTTCCGAACTTCCGAACCGACGTCGTCTTATTCGGAAGTTTAGACAACTTCAAGAGAACTGTAGGAACAGCCAACGTCAAGATGTGTCAGTGAACGATGAAACTAAGAGAAGAGTGAACAACTTATCGTCTCAGGGCATAAATGAAGCGTGCATAGGTGTTTTAGCGAAAGGACCGAACTTTGCAATGACTCAGTGCGTTACGAGAGAAGTGTTATTAGACGTAGCTAAAGGAGTGGAACGGCTCGCGTACGCCAAACGTTGGAAGGACAAGATCTCAGGACCAAGTGGAGCCACCCGTACACCATCAGAGAACGCCACAGACGGAGCTCCCACCATCGTGCCAGCCGACCCTGCCGCTCCGATGTCATCATCATCATCTGGCGGGGCAACACCAAGAGCGCTGGGCAGCGGAGCATCGGGTACCAACTCTGTGGCGGACGACCCGGATGGGGGTGTGCGCCAACAGCGGGCAGGTCGCCTTCCAAACCTCTCCTTTAGATTTCCTGATACCGGTAAGACGTTTCCAGAACCTTCGAACAGGATCGTCGAGTCTAGCCTTCAAAAACTCAAAGATGATCTTCTGCGTACGTATAAAAGTCACAGAGTAGCTACCCATAATGTAACGGCTGAGCAACGTAATCTTGTCCGTGAACTCGCAAAAAACGAAAATGTCATAGTTAAACAGAGCGACAAATGTAAGGGTTTTGTAATTCTAGACAAAGATGCCTATATAAACAAGGTTAACACTATCTTAGATGACCCGGAGAGCTATGAAAAGTTAAGAAAGAATCCTGTTCAGAATGTGGAAGCCAAAACCAAACGTACGCTCAAAAGCGTTGCGAGGGGAAAACTGCCGGATAGGACAGTAACAGATCTAACCCCGCGCATAGTAGAACCCCAGTATTTTATGGCTTACCGAAGGATCATAAACCATTAGTCCCTCTCAGACCAGTCATATCTGCCTGTGGAGGGCCCACAGAGAAAACTTCATGTTTGCTTGAGAGAATACTTAATCAACTTCTCCAGTTTGTGCCTACGCATATTTGGGATACCAAAGACTTTTTAAGGAGACTCTCAAATCACACTCAATCGGAAGGCATACCAGCAGGTAGTATTTTCTTCAGCATAGACGTTGTCAATTTGTATGGAAACATACCCGTTCCTGAGGCTATCAAAGCGGTAGAAACAAAGCTAGACAATCATTCACAGAATATTGATACTTTTGGCCTGACCAAAGACGACATTTCTAAGCTTCTCGACCAGTGTCTGAGTGACAATGTTTTCTCATTTGGGGATCAGTACTACCGACAAAAATTAGGGTTAGCTATGGGGAATCCTTGTGCACCTGCCTTGGCCATTCTGTTCTTAGATATGTTTGAAACCAATACGTTAGCTACATGTCCTGTCAAACCAGAGTTCTTGGTAAGGTACATTGACGATTATGCGGGTATCTTCTCGCATGGGCAGGAAGCTTTGGATGACTTCCTTAGCTACATGAACAGTAGACATCCACACCTAAAATTTACCATGGAGCACACGGGTAGTGGGAGTGGGGTGCCCTATTTGGATACGTTAGTCACAGCAGAAACACACGGCCAAAACACTAAGATAGAGACAGAGCTCTACATCAAACCAACCAACTCGGGAATCATCCTCCATAGTACATCTGCCCATCCCACGTCTACGAAACACAATATTATCCGAAACATGTTCCACAGGGCTATGGATAACTCATCGGGCCCAGAGAAAGAGAGAAAAAGTGTAGATAAGATTTGGAATCTGCTTCTAAAAAATGGGTATCATGCAGGGCTTCTCAGGCGTTTGTTGAGGGAGGTTAGACTAGCTAGGACAGGTAACGGAAGGTGCAAGAAAAGAAAGAAGGCTCAGATTCTTATGATGGGTTCTTGACTTTGCCGTACGTAGACGAACAGCTACTCTGTAAAATAAAAAGGTCGTAAAGAAATCTAACCTGAAAGTACATATAGCCTGGAAGAATAACAAGAAACTTAAGTCGTCATTGGTTAGGTCGGCCATTTCTAAGCCAAAATGTCCTGGGGGTCAGAGGTGTCATTTATGCAAGTCGGGTTTTAAAGGCGACTGCACACAGAAAAATTTAGTGTATCAAATAGACTGTAGACTGTGTAACCAGGATCAAAACAGGGCTCAATACGTAGGGGAGTCGATGAGGCCCGTCCGATTGCGATTTAACGAACATTTGCGGGACGCGAAAAATAAAACTAGGAACACACCTCTAGGAGATCATTTCTTCGAGAAACATGCAGCACAGGACACTCAGGCTATATCAGAACCTCTTGAGCTAAAAAGTAGTTCATCGGGCACGTGATCATCCAGATAGAAAGATAGCCGAATCCATAATCATTCAGGATCGTCATCCCAGCCTTAACGTACAAGGAACGTCCTGGCCTATTATGCGGGTCTAGGATAGGCTATCACTTAACAGCAGTGGCTTAAGAGGTAAGGGAGGGATCAGCGTAAGTATATGTGTTCTGGGGTAGGACTTCCTTACATTATTGATAGTGTTATTGATGCTAGACGTAAATGCTTTTGAAGTTTAACTTTGGGCCCGATTTACAGGCTGGAAAAAAGGGCTATGATGGTTGAATTAGTTTAACTAGTCAGAAGTGATGGACTTAGGTCACAGGTAAGGCTCTGGTTTTTTTAGGTAATCTATCTTTGATGGTGCTTTTCTGCAACCAGATGTATACTCATTCAACGCTTAACGTTGGGCCAGAGGTACAGGCTGAAAAAAGGTTTATTAATGATTGATCAGATTAACTAGCTCAAAGAGATTTTAGGGGTACGTACTGGGGTTGAGGTTTTTGAAATATGCAACTAATTATTGATAATACTTTTCTGCAGCTAGACGTATACCCATTCGACACTTAACGTTGGGCTAGAGGTACAGGCTGAGAAAAGTATTCACGAATCACATTAACTAGCTATAAAAGTAGCATTTGTTTAAGAGGTACATACTATGGGCAAGGGTTGTTGAATAAGTATCATAAAAATTTATAATGTGTTTTTTTTTGCAGCCACACGTATACTCTTTCGACGCTTAACGTTGGGTCAGAGGAGCAGGCTGTGAATATGGGTTTATCAACTCCAAAAAGTTGACCTTGACCACTAGGTACAATCTTAACTAAATAATTCGAGGGAGGCTTTTATTGTAGAAATATAGCATCATGTTAAAGGGGAAAGTATCCAGTCTTTACACCGATCTAGTATCACGTCTACTAGTGCTAAATAGGTAGTTTTTGGTTAGCATTTTAGCTGCAGTCGACGAAAAAAAGTAAATAAGAAGAACAGAAATATTCAAATAACCGATTAAGGTACTTCAGCGAGTTTTTCATTGTTAATCAAAAGCTGGTGTTTGGCTGATATATTAAAAAAAGTCTGTCACAAATACTGGTCTAGGCTTATCGTATTGTCGGCATTGCTTTTAGGTTAGAGGTACCAATATCGTTGTTGTCACGACATCCAATCTTATTTTTAACGATTCATTCTAAAAGGCATTTTTGTGTGAAGCTCAATTCGAGGTCTGGCTATACTTGGACTGAGAATTATTGATATTTACTCCACGATTCTGATGAAGGGCTGTGCCCGAATATATAATCTTCAGTGTTTTTTGCATTTCCGGATTCGAGGGAGAGGCCAGGGAACATCTTAGTAACTTTTCACGTATCCATATTAATATGCGGTGGGAACCGTTGGATAGGATAGGCCACTCAGGCAGCAAAGCCACGTTCTTGCCCGTACTCGCAACAAGGACGTTAATTCTCCTGCTGAGCTGTCGTGCATCGGCAGCGACGCCACCTACCTTGGCCGCCGACGACACTGTAGCCCAGGTACCGGAGCTGAGGTCAGGTCGACCCTCCCCTATCCGGCGCAGGATGGCCGCCGGACTGTCGTCCTCGCTGTTGGCGAAGGGCGTCCGCCTGCAGACAACGCAACATAGATAGGCTGAGGACGAACCGGCCCTGTCATATCCCGCCGGACTGTCGTCCTCGCTGTTGGCGAAGGGCGTCCGCCTGCAGACAACGCAACATCAGATAGGCTGAGGACGAACCGGCCCTATCATCCCGCTGCGGGTGAAGCGGGTTCGCCTGCAGAGGACGTCAGAAACAGACCAGAATCTGAAGAAAATGCGGGGGATCTGACCAGTTCACCTCCCACATATCGGAAAATTCCTTCACAAGGGCAGTGCGGTCTGGTAAAACGTCTCGAATGCCAACATTCAAACATCAAGTCTTGAAAACTCAATACGAATAGCACCGTTGCAGACGCATAGTCAATTAAATTTCATGGTGATACCTGAGGATGGGGGCGACATCTGGGAAAACTGTATCCACCCGGCTAAGCAATGTATTTATTTTTGACCTCGTGCTCCGTAAAAACCAGCCACCCCGTTACGAATCAGAGCGGTTTTTACGGGATTGATTGGTGAGAAATAAACGAATTTCGCAGCGCCGGGCGGAAATATATTCTCCTGCACAACGCCATTATCAACGAGCCGAAGGATCTAGGGGACTAGCTTCAGCAGGGAGCACCGAAGGTGAGCATGTTTATCATCATTATATCGACATGTACGATACAGGTCGGGCAAACCCAGATATACTCTGGAACGGTAACTCGTAGCAAACCATATCTTTCGGCAGGTCTTCGGTCTTCAATAGCCAATTCTGAATTGGCCGACAGGACCGGTCTGACACCTACGACTGGCAAATCTGGGCCCAGTGAGGCCTGCCGGCGGCCCACGCTCGCCGCCAACGCCCATAAATCTATCATACTGAGCGGCTCCGCCAAAACCAGACCAACCAACTGTGAACCTCTTCAGGGCGGTTTCAATGCCTTTAAAATGGGCCAACTGGAAATAAATTTCAAACTCAGGACACTCAGACACCACCCACTTGAAAATGACGTGAGCCATAACAACCCATAGGCGAACGGCATAAGCTTCACACACACTGGGTTTATTCCCAGGTCAGAACTGTCAGCTGTATTGGTGGACCCTCAAGGTAAGCGCACCTTTAAAAATACACCTTAAGATACGCTCCATTCAGCCGAATCTCACCACTTTGGCCGAAAGTGTGTGGCGTAGTATCGTGCACTTGTGACAGCATACCATGCATCCACCGTGTGCATAACCACTGCGTGGCGTCGTTTGCAACGCAATGATTCATTTGGCGTTTACGAGGCAGCAATAAATAAAACATGTCTATATTCACACGTTAGCCCTATCGAATGGACACAAAAGCCCTACCCCCTATAATTATATGTCGCTGCAGTAAACAAGCCTCCGAACGCTTTTTACCCAGGTCATGTCATACTTCCGCCTGTGCTCGGAAGATTTTAGACTCACCGATCACGTACCATTGCATTACAGAACCAGACAAGTGATTCCATCGCCTTCAAAGCCAAAGGTTAACCCGGTGCCCGAAGCACCCACTTTGAAGGACTACTCACTGACACACGCTTCTCTCCAAAGACCAAAGGGAGCAATAACCCAGGAATTATCGCTTTTCACCTTTTCTGGACCAGAATTTGTTCGATCTCACTTCATAAAATGCCCTGACGTACTTCAAGGACCTAAGACACACCAGGACAGGTCAGATAAGGCTCATATTTACACCCAGTGTGCTTTCATCATACTTGAAGCCGCATCGACAGACCTAAGAGCCCGCCGCCTGCGTAACCCCTTTTGTTCCTCCAAAGACCTCACGTTCAAAATAAAGGGATTGGTTTTACTTGACATCCTGTCATGTGGTTGTTCCCCGTGGTCTCAGATCATGCTTCCAACTACTGATCTCGTCCAATCCTGGTTAGGTCAGCACCTCACGGCAGCCTTATCAACATGTCCCCGCATGAGGTCGGTGACTAGGGGCAGCTGCATCTCAGGGCCGGGTGACCTACCTTCGAAATAAGGGGGCCCTCTGGTCGGTAGCGTAGGGAACCTCCGTTTCACTCCTGGGAATGGGAGCCGACTTACTGCCCTAGATGAGCGGGGGAACCCCTGCCCCTGACCAATGGAACAGTTATACCCCTGTTTACGATGAAACTGGGAGTAAAGAGGGCCATGCACTTTTGAGCGTCATTGGTGAGTGGATAACATAACATATTTATTTGAAAATGATCCTCATAAGAATGAAGCTTTTCCCATATTCACGTCTTACGTTGAAATCGGTTCAAAGTAGGGTGAGACAAAAGGGTTGGATACATACAAGTGTGAAGTGGATATCGAGCGTAGGCATTGCAGTGGACCATGTTCAGCTCAACGGGAGCTAGTCTGTAGGCAGAGTCCCGATTTTGCTGACAGGAACACGTTTCTGTGCAAACATTTTTTCTTGCTTCAGTCAAGCCGTTGTTTAATTGTTGTTCAGCATGCTCTGTTGTTAATTTGTTCAGATAACATGGGAAGGTATATACTGTCTATGTTTTATCAATATCCTTCAACTTTAAAAGCGAGCAGAGGTGCCATTCACAGATCGCCTTATAAAAAGTCCGTAACTAAATATTTTTCACGGATTCAAAATCAGCATCGACCAGCCCTCCTCCCCTGCGGCAGGCCACACGAAAGCAGAGCAGCTGCAATTACTGATAGCTGTAGAGTTTCTTTCGGGAACTCACCTATTTGTGTGCGCGTAACTTTATGCAAGCCGTTCTTGAAATCAAACAGACGGAAATCAAACAGACAGCACAAAATTTGACCTTCAAGTCACCAAAGGCCCGCTTGTTGTGCAGGGAGCGTTGCAAACCCGGCCACCGGCTCTGATTATGGATAGGTACGTAGCGCACCAACAAAACGGTAAACCTTTTCAAGAGAAGAGTTCATATAAAAAGGCAAGGGAAGAGATACGGAGGATCGCCCCAGATACTTTAAAAATGACATCCTACGGGGAATTTCACTTGGTTATTTTCCCACCTACCAGTATGTGTCACCCGTGATCGTGCAGTACAACCAATTCGAGTTAGAAAGAGGACCTGCCAATTCATAGTTTAGTTGATGGCTAAATATATCCAGTGCATGCATCAAAACTTATCGGTCCCTCAGACCGTTTAAAAAATGATTGGGTTGATTTTTACCAAGATATTGGAGACTTAGACGGCTTAGGTACGATATAAGGTTATAAGGAATGACAAAAGATGAGCATCGATGATGTGCGGACTGTTCCAATACTAAGGACATAACATGCGAGTTGCAAAGATCAAAACACAAGTTCTGACAATCAGATAACGCGGAGAAAAACTCGCTGGTTATGAAAGAAACTGGAAAGAGGAGGCCGATCATGATCAGTCCATCATGAAGCAGAACACAAGGGATGGGAAATACATAAGTTTGGTTTTCCAATATAGTACTGTGAAATAAGACCTTGACAGATCAGGCTCATTTTCATTGGATAATCAGAATTGCAGGAGGAAAACACTTTGCACCGAAGAATAACCCTCAGATAACAGTACAGGGAGTAAACAAGATGGACAGGGGAAATGGGGGAGCAATAAGCGCTAGCTCATGTTGAAGAAAAAACCTACCCTGGATGGGCTCGACAATATGCACTGTTTTTGACACAAATAAAGCACGTTTCACGCTGCAAGTGAAAGAAAATTCCCACGGCATAACCCCGGGTGGCATGCAACAGCATGAAAAAACTACGGATGATTTCGCCTTGACGATTCCTCGGAGGGATGGTCTACTGGGAGCCAATGAAAGTAAATAGGGCCTATGGAACTGGGTCATACTGGGCAATATTGTGTGCAAATTGGGACGCTACCGTATCGATATCCTTGTGTTCCGTTTTCTTATCTTTTCTTGAATCATTTGCTCCTTAGAGAGGGCATCACTTCCGTCACAACGCCACGCATTGGTAATCACTGGCAGTAGTCAAGGCTGTAATGGGGTGCCCTCAAAGCACCGGCATTCAATAGCTTACAAAGACCCAAGCTTGTATTAAGAATGGTTTGCTTGCTTTCAGTTACAAACCGTAGTCCAGCTAGGCGTCAACTCATACATTCAACAAACGTCAAGTTCTCAAAATGATTCCCAAAGCCATCAGCCATTGGTTAAGAGCTACGACCAAGCCGAGATAAGGAAAACAAATTTGTGCGCCCCAGTTTACTGGCCAGAGTATCATTGTGGTGCTCGCTGTCGCTAGGGTTTCCAGTCAGTCACCCAACAGTCCTGCGACACAGCGCCTTGCACCTAGCGTTATCTCCGCGGTAATCCACGCAATCCCTACCCACGCAGACGTTATACGACACAGCGGCCTGTACCCAGTGTTACCACCGCGGCAGCCTACGCAATCCCTACCGCTACAACGCTTCATTACGACACCAGACAGCCACAACTGAGGAAAGAGCGTGTTGCTGCGGCGTCACAGGCACGGTGCTGCGGTGTCACACGGTGCGGTGCTGCGGTGTCACACCACGCGGTGCTGCGGTGTCGCACGGCGCGGTGCTGCGGTGTCACACGGTGCGGTGCTGCGATGCCACACGGCGCGGTGCTGCGGTGTCACACGGTGCGGTGCTGCGATGCCACACGGCGCAGTGCTGCGATGTCACACGGCGCGGTGCTGCGGTGTCACACGGTGAGGTGCTGCGATGCCACACGGCGCAGTGCTGCGATGCCACACGGCGCGGTGCTGCGGTGTCACACGGTGAGGTGCTGCGATACCACACGGCGCAGTGCTGCGATGTCACACGGCGCGGTGCTGCGGTGTCACACGGTGAGGTGCTGCGATGCCACACGGCGCAGTGCTGCGATGCCACACGGCGCGGTGCTGCGGTGTCACACGGTGCGGTGCTGCGATGCCACACGGCGCAGTGCTGCGATGTCACACGGCGCGGTGCTGCGGTGTCACACGGTGAGGTGCTGCGATGCCACACGGCGCAGTGCTGCGATGCCACACGGCGCGGTGCTGCGGTGTCACACGGTGAGGTGCTGCGATGCCACACGGCGCAGTGCTTCGATGTCACACGGCGCGGTGCTGCGGTGTCACACGGTGAGGTGCTGCGATGCCACACGGCGCAGTGCTGCGATGCCACACGGCGCGGTGCTGCGGTGTCACACGGTGCGGTGCTGCGGTGTCACAAGGTGCGGTGCTGCGGTGTCACACCACGCGGTGCTGCGGTGTCACTCGGTGCGGTGCTGCGGTGTCACTCGGTGCGGTGCTGCGGTGTCACACGGTGCGGTGCTGCGGTACCACACGGCACGGTGCTGCGGTGTCACACGGCGCGGTGCTGCAGTGTCACACGGCGCAGTGTTGCGGTGCCACACGGCGCGGTGCTGCGGTGTCACACGGCGCGGTGCTGCGGTGTCACACGGCGCGGTGCTGCGATGCCACACGGCGCGGTGCTGCGGTGTCACACGGTGCGGTGCTGCGATGCCACACGGCGCAGTGCTGCGATGCCACACGGCGCGGTGCTGCGGTGTCACACGGTGAGGTGCTGCGATGCCACACGGCGCAGTGCTGCGATGCCACACGGCGCGGTGCTGCGGTGTCACACGGTGCGGTGCTGCGGTGTCACAAGGTGCGGTGCTGCGGTGTCACACGACGCGGTGCTGCGGTGTCGCACGGCGCGGTGCTGCGGTGTTACACGGTGCGGTGCTGCAATGCAACACGGCGCAGTGCTGCGGTGTCACACGGCGCGGTGCTGCGGTGTCACACGGTGCGGTGCTGCAATGCCACACGGCGCAGTGCTGCGGTGTCACACGGTGCGGTGCTACAGTGCCGCACGGCACGGTGCTACAGTGCCACACGGCACGGTGCTGTGGTGTCACATGGTGCGGTGTGACACGGTGCGGTGCTGCGATGCCACACGGTGCGGTGCTGCAGTGTCACACGGCATAGAGCTGCGGTGTCACACGGTGCGGTGCTGCGATGCCACACGGTGCAGTGCTGCTGTGTCACAAGGCGCGGTACAACGGTATCATACAACGCGGTGCAGCGGTGCCACATGACGCGGTGCTGCGGTGCCACACGGCGCGGTGCTGCGGTGTCCCACGGTGCGGTTCTGCGGTGCCACACGGCACGGTGCAGCGGTGCCACATGACGCGGTGCTGTGGTGCCACACGGCGCGGTGCTGCGGTGTCACACGGTGCGGTTCTGCGGTGCCACACGGCACGGTGCAGCGGTGTCACATGACGCGGTGCTGTGGTGCCACACGGCGCGGTGCTGCGGTGTCACACGGTGCGGTGCTGCGGTGACACACGGCACAGTGCAGCGGTGTCACATGACGCGGTGCTGTGGTGCCACACGGCGCGGTGCTGCGGTGTGACACGGTGCGGTGCTGCGGTGACACACGGCACGGTGCTGCGGTGTCACATGGCGCGGTGCTGTGGTGCCACACGGCGCGGTGCTGCGGTGTCACACGGTGCGGTGCTGCGGTGACACACGGCACGGTGCTGCGGTGCCACACGGCGCGGTGCTGCGGTGCCACATGACCGGCTGCGGTGCCACACGGCGCGGTGCTGCGGTGTCACACGGTGCGGTTCTGCGGTGCCACACGGCGCGGTGCAGCGGTGTCACATGACGCGGTGCTGTGGTGCCACACGGCGCGGTGCTGCGGTGTCACACGGTGCGGTGCTGCGGTGACACACGGCACGGTGCTGCGGTGTCACACGGCGCGGTGCTGCAGTATCACACGGTGCGGTGCTGCGGTGTCACACGGCGCGGTGCTGCGGTGTCACGCGGCGTGATGCTGCGGTCAATGCGTAAGGGACAGGTAACATCGATCTATTTTGAAATCAGCGCTGACTAGTCCCAGCCGACCGTCAATAGGCTGCCACTTGCAAATCTGAGCTCAGCAAAAATTGATGCGTGTGCTGCTAGGAGATACTTCTGCAACACAACCGCAGCCATCGAGGGCGCACGTATACATTGAATCAGCTGCACAGCAGTGTATAAAATTGTATGGCTGTCATACAATGTTGTCAGATAATTTCCCGACTACACGAGTCTTGCGTCCCATCCAGAACCAACGCCCCGGTATTTTTTATGCGATAAGAAGACTCCATGCATTTGAAGCCTTCCGTAGCCCAGTTTTGAAAACAAAAACAATGGGGTGTATTCAATTGAACTTTCGGCCGATGCATGGCGGGATGAACAGCATAGAATTTAAATAAGAGTCGAGTTGTGTTTTCTGGTCCACTTCTCAGCCCTGTGTAAAACTATATTCACGGTGAAAATGCCCTGTAGCTGGCGCTCGATTGGGTGATTGTCATGTTTCATAGCTTGGAATGTATCAGGCAGAACATCAAATTATCACTCACAGGCGTGACAAAACAAGATACCGTCTGTTCCGTTCCCATCGCACGCCACGCAGGAAGAAGAGTGCTATAACCAACACTCCAGTAACACGAGTCCACTTCGGTAACACCCTTCCCCGATATGCTGTGTCAATTTGCAATCGTGAAACGCTCAGGATGATGGGGTTGAGCTCAGCCACCATCTCAGAGATGTATGGATATCAAAAAGTCAACGGTGATCGTCGTCGGGAATTCAGGAATCGCTCAACGGCGGGGAAAGGTTGCAGCCGGAGCCGGTCTCGTTCATTTCCCGCCGGGGGCGGTGCGCAGTAGTACCGCGATCTCGCCCAGTTCAATTCCCGTAAACTCACCGACAGTGGACGCTTCCACCTTACCGGGCAGGGCACCGCAGTTCGAAATAGAATGACCCTCAGACCGACGCGATCAATACAGGACTTCGGCAAAGTCGCTGTCTCTTCTTTCATTTTTGTGCATAAGATCCAATACGTTATATTGAGACCCGTCTATGCGTTTGTGTGTGTGCGTGTGGGGTGTGTGTGTGTGTGTGTGTGTGTGTGTGTGTGTGTGTGTGTGTGTGTGTGTGTGTGTGTGTGTGTGTGTGTGTGTGTGTGTGTGTGTGTGTGTGTGTGTGTGTGTGTGTGTGTGTGTGTGTGTGTGTGTGTGTGTGTGTGTGTGTGTGTGTGTGTGTGCGCGTGTGTAGAGACCATGTATGGGGAGTATTGTTTACACGTGTGTCCGTTGCTCGTATGACCCTGCCAGATGACCTGACCCACAGCTGAACGAGAGGTAAGACTTCAGGCTGTGGACCGCACCAAGACAATACCAGCAGCGGCGAAGAGCGCGCCTATTTCAGGGCTCTATCGCAGGTCTGATTCGATTCGCGCTGAAGCTCCACACCTCGGTGCTGTCCAACAGCACAGAACAACCACGAGGAAAATATAAGCCCATGGCACGGAAGTTCCTCTCGGAAATCACACCTGTTGACACGTTATCGACACATTAATAATTATAAGGAAATATATGTTGTTACTTGATAATTATTCTGAAATTTGGATGCAGAAACCTACGGAAAATAATGATGTAAGAATATAAAAACGACCGACCGGAGCCATCAGGTGTTGGCCCGTCCGGGCCATCTACCGTCTCGTCACCCAGAAGTGCTACCGTCTGGGCTGCCGTCCAAATCTACCATATGGGCACCCAGCAGTGCCTGGCCGACGCAGACGCGAACCGACCGAAAACAACACGGTGTTACCCTGATCACACGAACCGCCGTGTCCCGGCAAGTCCAATGAGCTGCCTTCAACCCCCGCGTGCAGACAGTTACGGATGCTCGCTGCATAACTAAGTGGTTGGGATGATGGAAACAAATATATACATGCAGTAGGAGGGCAGAACATCATACTGACCAATCTACAGGACCACAGGCGCATCAGGAACGAGTGTGCTTTGGGGTTTTAGGGCGGTTTAGTGTCTAGCCTATATCGCGCCTAAATTCTTTCCATCAGGGAAGGAGGGGGAGACTGGGATGCCCATGTGTAACGTTTGATAACGCTGTGGCTGATTCCCTCCATCACACTTTGCGTCACGTAATTTATAACCGGCCCCTAATAACGTGAAAGTCACAGTAGAGAAGGAGTGGAGCAGGATGAAAGCATAGTCTGTCCAATACGTATGGTTGCTGTCCTCAGGCATAAAGCCGTCCAGTCTAACCATGCGTCATTAAAGGAAGTGTCCCACCTTTATAGTTGGTTTTGACTTAGCAGTATTTTAGAGCCTGAGGAGAAACCACTGTTGGCATCTCTAATTTCATCGAAGGCTCTTTGTATAAAATTTTCGAAAGTTTTAAAGTTCAAAATAGGAAGGCGTGCTACCTTATTTCAAGCTATGAAAGATCCACTTCCATCTGCCAGCGCATGCCACGTGATACATGTTAACAAATGGCATCGCCACGCAACCACACATTCGCAAGTCGCAGCAAGCTGCCAGATTCGTGATTACACAGGATGCTTGGATCAACCCAGCGTAGTAAACAAGAGGGCGATATCGTTGCTTTGAGCGATTGCAGGTGGAAGCAAAATGTACTTTCCTTATTTTCAGACCTATTTTGTCCATAAATCATTCTTTTTATAATTTCGACAAAGTGGTCTATTATCTTTAAGCATGCATCATTTGGTGTTCTATCCCTACTTTCTCATTATTCTTTCGCACAGAACAAGTGCCCCACGCCCATTCTCCCGCGCTAAAACGCCTTCCGTACAGACCACTCACCAAGCCCTATCTCCACACATCACCGGAAGATGTCACTAAAACGGGTTAACCAAATCACGCCGCATACCCATATTGTCTCCCGACCGGTCACCGAGGCTAGGACGGCTGCTCGAATACCCACACGACAGCGCTGGTTCTCTGATCACAGCGACACCAATCCCAGAGAACCGGGGTCACGGCGGCACCAATCCCAGAGAGCCGGGGTCGAAGCGGCACCAATACCAGAGGCCCAGGGTCACAGCGGCACCAATCCCAGAGAACCGGGGTCACGGCGGCACCAATCCCAGAGAGCCGGGGCCAGAGTGGTACCAACCCACTTAACACACCTTCCAAGAAAAAGATTGTGACGAGAAACATGCTGGTGCAGATTACCCCCTGATCGATATTTTTAAGAAGCCACGTTCTAGGGCAAAGGAAAGAGACTTCTGTATTCTACCCAAAATATGATTCTTGTTCGAAAAGGGCATTTGCGATCCAAGTACTAAAGTAAAAGTTGCGATACAAAACATGGAAAAAATTAATTATATCTAATTTTCAAATGTCCTTAAGCCACATCTCAATATGACATACCAACGCACATTGTCGTAACTTATAATATCTGAAAGGCTTAACCAGTTTAATGTAAATATCACTGCAGCCGGCTATAAGAGTTGTTGTCTACGTGCGTTGAAAATATAACTGATCTTGATGTATCAGACCTCTAAATAAGAACACCAGGAATATCACTGGAGAGCTTCCTAGATCAGAAATATTAAGAGTTCTGGGGGTCAACGAGACACGAACTGTTGAGGTCGTATGGAGGCAAGGGAGCAAGCTACGCTTGAGGTTGGGCAGAGCACCAAAACCCTGCCTCAGGGTGAGCTCGAACTCGCCTCACAGCAAAACTTCTACAAGTTCCACAAGTCGAGGAGGGCACACGGGTTAACCGAAAGCACCACACAGACCAAAAGAGCTCAGAAGTAAGAAAGCATATAGAGAGAGCTATACTGGTCTCGGTTGACAGCTTTGATTGCGAGGCACAAAAGCCGGTAGTGCAGGACGTCAATAGCTGCACCGCAGCGTCTCTACTGCCGAGGCCGACGGTAATGAGAGGAAATAACAAGAGGTGGACTTAGAGACTCTAGGTGGACTCTTAGGTGGACTCTTAGGTGGACTCTTATTGAGCGACAACGCAAGGCCCCATGAAAGGCAGAACACCATGCGAGCACGGCAATCACACTGCATCTAGGGCGTCATCTAACTCTAGGCATCCACACACAAGTCACATACAATATTTTGCAGTGAAAAGGTAAAAAAAAAAACAGCGAAGACACTTTAACTACGGAAAATATTGATTGTATGAGAGAGTTCCATGCATGAACAACACTATCTTATTTCCCATTATGTTCCACAGTTTGGTGTACCTACCCGTGGAATCATTCCACCCCCGAATTCTTCAACACACGATGTGAAACCAAACCGATAATCTCCTTCTACTTACATTGTTCCAAGTAAGAGTACCAACAATCGAAGCTGTTGAGAACTATGGTCTTTGCTCTGTTTCAGAGACATCAAAGGCGTATCTTTCGATAGAACAACCCATTCTTAACTATAACTACCGTTCAAAGTTCAAGTTTATATCTACACAAGCTTGGACATTGTGATCAATGGGGTGAACTTCACTACACCCACCTTTTACAAGCGCGTTATTTGCCAGACCTTCCCACTGTGCGTTTAAGGACAAGTACAGCTCCTGTAAGAACTTCGAAAACGAGAGCCATCGGGAGGACTAATCCTTAAAACACTCCATACACTGTAAAAATTTGTACACCGTTGGTGCAAGCACAGACGGCTATCAGGTGTCAAGAAATCATAGCAGCACCATGTTGTCGGGATGTTCCGAGTCATGTGGTATGCTTGGTGCTATCCCTGCGCTTTAAAAGGCACAGCTACGCCCCATATATCTATCGGGAGTAAGGCCGCACCCTTCACCCGACCAGCATCAACGAAGATTCACAAGAGTGCAGGCGAGATCGCTTAGAAGTGCAACCTAAAACGCTCGAGTTGTATCGTGAACTATTATAATCGATCGCCTAAAAGCGAGGCGTGCAACGTTGCACTTTTAAGGGTGCAACGCGGCACGGTTAGGCTCACGCGCGCCGTCGGTTTTACTGCAGTGCACCACTTCCGCACGCGTCTCCCCACTTTGGTTCAGGACGCGACACGGAGCGGATGGGCTCTGAGCTATACTACTATTGTTTTTTTCGATCAGTTATTGATTAGGGTTTAACAACACAAGCTCACACCCTGTTGTAGGATTCTGGGTGCCGGATCATCGATTTATTTAGTGGAGCTGCTTGGACTTAAGCCTTGTCACCTTACTGAGCAAGAGAGCCCAGCACCACCGAGTAATTTTGCGCCTTTTACCTACCAAGTAACCACGAGGACATTAGCAGGTATTCTGCCTTACCAAGACGAGGAAATAAGGTAAGGCAACCTGAACCTATGGTACTTGACCACCAACACCGTGGCGTTGCATGAAAATAATTGACTCTGAATTACCTACCTTCCTCAATTGTTTAGATGGTCTTACCAGGACGGTCTTCACCAGTGGCGGATCTGGATTGGGTTGTTTGAGGGAGGGGGTGGGAAATCGTCCCAAGTCGTGATAAAACTTTTTGAAAAAAATCGGGCAAATAGTGTGGTTTTTAGGAGATTGTCTCCCTCCCCTGGATCGGCCAGAGGTCATTACGGGTTTGAGTGGACGGGGGAGGGTGGGGCTCATGCACGTTTTGAAAAAATAGCTGATAGAAAACTATACTTTCCTCAACAAACAAAAAGAAAATATTTTCGGGTGGGCTATTATTTTTCCTGCTTCTTTTCCTACAAAGAGCGATCAAGCATCTGGCGCCCATGCTGCTTCGTGGCATTCCCGAAAGGCCTCAGCGCATACGCAGATCCAGGGGGCGTGGGGGCACGTGAGAACCTCAAAAATGTTTACAACAAACTACAATACATTGGGAAGACTGGGTATGGTTGCATCACGGATTGAATGATTCTATGCAGTGCATTTTTCTCAAATTTTAACTGGGGACCGCAGAAGGAAAGGGGCAATATCAGGACTCAAGGGGGTATTTTTCATTAGTAGAAAGGGGACTTTTGGCTCTTGCTGTGCACAATAATTCCTGCTGCATGCGCATTTTCGTAATATCACCATTGTCGTATACATCACGGCTAATGAAGGTCACTTCTATCCCCCAGCTGCCCTTACACTTCTTGGCATATCATACCATGCCCAAAGTGTATGCATTTCTCCCAATCTCCCTCCCTCTACCTGAAATTCTGAACAAGCTGCCTCAAACCAGCAAATTTACCAAAGGGCTGCCCTCACCAGATCTCGTCAAAACCTGTAATAGTTTGCAATCTAGAATTTAAGCTCCCCAACCATCTGGTCAAGTCTCCTGATATATGCTGCAGATTGGTTAAACGAACGAAAAATAGGGCACAGACACAGCACACATTGATGGCATGCTGAGATATTATGTTCAAACATAATGTTATTAGCTCTTTGCCCCCCCAGTTTAGATACTTAGCCCTATCCTCATGGCATTGTATGGAAATAAATGCTTTAGAAAAACCCTTTGCACCTTCCAGTGCTGGGCACGCGATCCAAAAATAAGTGGTTTGCTATCGCTATTCCGCGATAGAAAAATGACGTTCCGCGATCTTGGAATATTTGTTTAAGTTTAAATCAAAATTCAGCAATTTTTTATTCCGGGATCTGTATTATGTTTGTGGTTGGAGTCCTTCATTATTCTGGATATCTATTTTACCTCACTTGTTCATTTATTTTAAAAAGGGGTCTTAATATGATAACTGAAATAATACTGAGTGCTTATTTTAGTCCTTCTTTGTTTCAGGTGGCAGCGCAAAGGCAAGAGGAGAGCCAAATTCCCGGTACTTCATCAGAGTTCCGCCCCGAAACCGCGTTGGCGCGTTGGGGAAAAGTGGCGCTCTTCCTGCATCAGCACGTCTTTTGCCGGAAGGTTAACCAGGGCTTAGCGGTGGCTATTCAGGTCCACGTGGTGAAGCTGATGATGAGGCTATAGGCCAAGTGGAGGACATGCCACGAGGCCTGCGGTGCGGTGCAGAGGCCGAATAGCAGGACAAAAACGGGCCGGATACGTGTTTGGGTTATGTGATCGGTGTGGTTGGAGTATTTGCTTCGAGTTTTGTCGTAATATTGCTAATACAAGACTGCCGTTATTTGCAGTGTTACCTCCGAGTCGTTCCATGCAAGACAGTTTCGGGAAGGTCATGTAAAGGCCTGAAACAAAAAATATGGTTTTGGAAACGCCCGTGATTGTACAGCTCTTGCTTTCTACCGGGAATGCTATTCCATCTCCGAATTCAGAGGTTCGTTACTTGTTACGAATTTTAGTTCTGCAGAACAAAAATCATGGCCGTTGCTGGAAACAGTGCAGGTCAGCACTGGAAGTGTTACGTCATACTCTTGAGCGAGCACAAACGCACGAAAGGTATGAGATACACTTATAAGAAGCGCAGGGCAGTACTGGAGCAGTGCAACGTTACACTTCATAGGTAACCAGTAAAGTACGAAAGGTTTTACGATACACTGATAAGCAGAGCAAGCTAGCACTGGAGAAGTGCTACGTTACACTCTTTTGATCAACGGTAACGCACCAAAGGTGTTACCAGGCACGGTTAATGAGCGTCGGTACACTGGATACCAGTGCATGTTACACCCTTTAGGCGAACGCATGTCCGTTTAAAACGTCTGTTCTCCCTCCACGCTTTAAAGGTGCGTTGTTGCACCAACGGTGTACAAATTTTTACAGTGTAGGCTACTTTTCAATGTAGATGGGAGGCTTAAACGAGTTCATCATCACTACGTAACAAGTCTGAAGTGCGGACCAAGCAACTGATGCATCCGAAGACCAGGGGCGACGCGGCGTGAGCAAACCATTAGTCACCTTCTGAAGAGAGCCGCTCTCCTCCTCCGAAACAAACACAAACTTTGGACGCCAGAAACGGGCGGCTGAGAAACGACACCACAGCAAAAACTCGCGGCCCATATCGATCAAGTGTCGGCAACGACGCCCCCGCGCCGTCGGATACCCACCGACACTTCCCTTCTGCCTGCGGCGCCCAACCAAACCGAGCCTCAGTTTCACGCCACGAAGGCGAGAACGGGTCGCCATGTTGCACCTCAAGCCGCCGGTCTGCCCAGCGAGACAGACGGGTAGGACCGCTGCGCGCCCAGACAGCACGGGAGACCGCTACAAACGGCGCCCTGGAAAATGTGTCCAGTCTCGCCATTTTGAATCCATTCTCAAACAGCTGTGCACAATCCCGGGGCGTGCTACAAAATTAATTGGAGCTGGTCTTCATTTGCCGTTGTGAATGGGAGGCGATACAAATTATTGAAATAATTGTTAATGAAATAAGGTCAGTTTCAAAAGAAACCGAGGAAAGAATACATCGGAAGCACTTATACAGCTGCATTATTCGCTGGCCTTTGACAGACAGAGCATCCGGTCTGCATTTGGACCCTTCTTCCACGGCTCGTATGTCGCAGCTGCCAGTTTTAATACAAACACAGGACCCCTCAACAGATTGAGAATGACGTGTTTTTACAGACTTCACACGCTCGGACAGATTACATTCCGCTGCGTCCATCACGCCCGATAAGTTGAAAGCGAGCAGGGTTTCGGCGCGGACAACAGAAAGGCGCCATTTATCCGCCAAATACAAAGGCATTCCTTCTGCGCCGGCGCTGCACACACTGGAATCTTTTTTTTTTTTTCTTTTCTTTTTTAATATTTTTGCGCTCCCTTTCCGGTAGCATTTTTGTGTTAGTAGCTAGTACCATTCATACAACGCACTCACACTATGTACAGAGCGGAAATTTCCATTTGCCGGCACCCTTACGGGACAGCGGCACCGCACTCGGCGGGCCGTAGGCTGCTCCAGTCTCCCAAGCCGCAGCGCCCGGCATAGGCCGAGCCCTCACATGAGGGCCGCGGGCGGGAGACCAGACCGGTGGATCACTTTAAAGGCCGATCAGGCCCGTGCACCCACAAACAGGGACACCGGCTAGCACGGCGTTGATTCCACTGCTGCGGCGGGCACTCCCCAGTGTACCGCTATCTCCTGGGTAGGAGGCGGCCGCGGAAAAGGCTGCCATAGGTCAGCCTTGATCCAGGGGCCTTCCACACCCAAGCGTGACGCCTTTGCCAGCTGCACCACGGGGGTGGCTCACACACTGGAATCGTCTGCACACTGGAATGGTCTGCTGCCGGACGACCGGTGGGCGATGACAGCGTTTTCTGGCGACACATCCGTTTCACGGAAATGAAGAAAAACATTTCATTAGCAGGGCATACAAATTATGGTCCATATTTGTTTATGAGCTTTCGACCCCCGGGGTCGAAAGGGTCGTTTACCGTCACTTTTTGACGTCCGAGACGTCCACTTTTTACTTTTGACGTCCAATTTTTGAGATCCGCCTCCTCAACGAGTGGCTAAATCTCCATGGGCTTTGGAGAGGGACCAGTGAACTCTCGTTAGATTAGTCTTGTCAGGAAGATAAAAATGGAAAACAACAAAAAACGTGTTTATGTATGTTTTGGATGTTGCCACATAAAACAAGATAGCACGCAGTTATCAGTTTGTATTTCAGACATTTTCAATTTCGATATACATTCGATTTCACGATACAAACGATGCAGTGCGCTTAATTTTTTTAATGAATGCAGATAGTTTAACAAACCACAACTTAACAGTGAAAATAAAACCCCAAAAATTCCGGTGGGAAAAGACCACCACGTGAAATAGCATGTCACCTTTGCTCAACCCACCCTCCCCACGTCATGTTTCGGCCGACCCCTTCCCCCCATGGAGCATTACAATTTATAAAAGGCCCCTTATCGGCAAGTCGTTTAGAAATCGGAGTATTCCGGAAGGGACATTTTCCTTGATTCCGGCACATATGTTCATGCACGCAACGCAATTTCATGCCTCGGCACGATTCATTGCTTATGACAGACCACAAGTCTAGGGAACACTTGCCCGCGTCTGCCGGCAGCTCTCCAACCAGTATTTGTCATGAGCGCCATGTGGACCACGTGTATTATTTGGAGCACTCAAATGCCCCGAACAAAATCGTTAACGCTCCATCAGCCAATGAGCAGTGATTGTGTTCTCGAGAACCAAGTCAACTGATTGACTACAGAGTAACCTGGTGTAGTCTGACCCGGTTGTAGGGTTCTACTCCAGTCGCTGCAGGCGGCAGGGTTCTACTCTAGTCGCTGCAGGCGGCAGGGTTCTACTCCAGTCATTGCACAGGCGGCAGGGTTCTACTCCAGTCGCTGCAGGCGGCAGGGTTCTACTCCAGTCGCTGCAGGCAGCAGGTTTCTGCTCCGACGGCAGGGTTCAGCTTCGACGGCAGGCGACAGGGTTCTGCTCCAGTCGCTGCAGGCGGCAGGGTTCTGCTGTAGTCTCTGTAAGCGGCAGGGTTCTGTTCCGGCCGCAGGCGGCAGGGTTCTGCTGTAGTCTCTGCAGGCGGCAGGGTTCTGCTGTAGTCTCTGCAGGCGGCAGGGTTCTGCTATAGTCTCTGCAGGCGGCAGGGTTCTGCTGTAGTCTCTGCAGGCGACAGGGTTCTGCTGTAGTCTCTGCAAGCGGCAGGGTTCCGCTCCGGCAGCAGGCGGCAGGGTTCTGCTGTAGTCTCTGCAGGCGGCAGGGTTCTGCTGTAGTCTCTGTAGGCGGCAGGGTTCCGCTCCGGCCGCAGGCGGCAGGGTTCTGCTGTAGTCTCTGTAGGCGGCAGAGTTCTGTTCCGGCCGCAGGCGGCAGGGTTCTGCTGTAGTCTCTGCAGGCGGCAGGGTTCCGCTCCGGCCGCAGGCGGCAGGGTTCTGCTGTAGTCTCTGCAGGCGGCAGGGTTCTGCTGTAGTCTCTGCAGGCGACAGGGTTCTGCTGTAGTCTCTGCAAGCGGCAGGGTTCCGCTCCGGCCGCAGGCGGCAGGGTTCTGCTGTAGTCTCTGCAGGCGGCAGGGTTCTGCTGTAGTCTCTGCAGGCGGCAGGGTTCTGCTGTAGTCTCTGTAGGCGGCAGGGTTCTGCTCCGGCCGCAGGCGGCAGGGTTCTGCTGTAGTCTCTGCAGGCGGCAGGGTTCTGCTGTAGTCTCTGCAGGCGACAGGGTTCTGCTGTAGTCTCTGCAAGCGGCAGGGTTCCGCTCCGGCCGCAGGCGGCAGGGTTCTGCTGTAGTCTCTGCAGGCGGCAGGGTTCTGCTGTAGTCTCTGCAGGCGGCAGGGTTCTGCTGTAGTCTCTGTAGGCGGCACGGTTCTGTTCCGGCCGCAGGCGGCAGGGTTCTGCTGTAGTCTCTGTAGGCGGCAGGGTTCCGCTCCGGCTGCAGGCGGCAGGGTTCTGCTGTAGTCTCTGTAGGCGGCATGGTTCTGCTGTAGTCTCTGCAGGCGGCAGGGTTCTGCTGTAGTCTCTGTAGGCGGCAGGGTTCCGCTCCGGCCGCAGGCGGCAGGGTTCTGCTGTAGTCTCTGTAGGCGGCAGGGTTCTACTGTAGTCTCTGCAGGCGGCAGGGTTCTGCTGTAGTCTCTGTAGGCGGCAGGGTTCCGCTCCGGCTGCAGGCGGCAGGGTTCTGCTGTAGTCTCTGCAGGCGGCAGGGTTCTGCTGTAGTCTCTGCAGGCGGCAGGGTTCCGCTCCGGCCGCAGGCGGCAGGGTTCTGCTGTAGTCTTTGTAGGCGGCAGGGTTCTGTTCCGGCCGCAGGCGGCAGGGTTCTGCTGTAGTCTCTGTAGGCGGCAGGGTTCCGCTCCGGCTGCAGGCGGCAGGGTTCTGCTGTAGTCTCTGTAGGCGGCAGGGTTCCGCTCCGGCCGCAGGCGGCAGGGTTCTGCTGTAGTCTCTGTAGGCAGCAGGGTTCTGCTGTAGTCTCTGTAGGCGGCAGGGTTCCGCTCCGGCTGCAGGCGGCAGGGTTCTGCTGTAGTCTCTGTAGGCGGCAGGGTTCTGCTGTAGTCGCTGCAGGCGGCAGGGTTCTGTTCCGGCCGCAGGCGGCAGGGTTCTGCTGTAGTCTCTGCAGGCGGCAGGGTTCTGCTGTAGTCTCTGCAGGCGGCAGGGTTCTGCTGTAGTCTCTGTAGGCGGCAGGGTTCCGCTCCGGCTGCAGGCGGCAGGGTTCTGCTGTAGTCTCTGCAGGCGGCAGGGTTCTGCTGTAGTCTCTGCAGGCGGCAGGGTTCCGCTCCGGCTGCAGGCGGCAGGGTTCTGTTCCGGCCTAGGCGGCAGGGTTCTGCTGTAGTCTCTGTAGGCGGCAGGGTTCTGCTGTAGTCCGCAGGCGGCAGGGTTCTGCTGTAGTCTCTGTAGGCGGCAGGGTTCTACTGTAGTCTCTGCAGGCGGCAGGGTTCTGCTGTAGTCTCTGTAGGCGGCAGGGTTCCGCTGCGGCGCAGGCGGCAGGGTTCTGCTGTAGTCTCTGTAGGCGGCAGGGTTCTGCTGTAGTCCCTGCAGGCGGCAGGGTTCTGCTGTAGTCTCTGTAGGCGGCAGGGTTCTGCTGTAGTCTCTGCAGGCGGCAGGGTTCTGCTGTAGTCTCTGCAGGCGGCAGGGTTCTGCTGTAGTCTCTGCAGGCGGCAGGGTTCTGCTGTAGTCTCTGCAGGCGGCAGGGTTCTGTTCCGGCCGCAGGCGGCAGGGTTCTGCTGTAGTCTCTGTAGGCGGCAGGGTTCCGCTCCGGCTGCAGGCGGCAGGGTTCTGCTGTAGTCTCTGTAGGCGGCAGGGTTCTGCTGCAGCTGCAGGCGGCAGGGTTCTGCTGTAGTCTCTGTAGGCGGCAAGGTTCCGCTCCGGCCGCAGGCGGCAGGGTTCTGCTGTAGTCTCTGCAGGCGGCAGGGTTCCGCTCCGGCTGCAGGCGGCAGGGTTCTGTTCCGGCCGCAGGCGGCAGGGTTCTGCTGTAGTCTCTGTAGGCGGCAGGGTTCCGCTCCGGCTGCAGGCGGCAGGGTTCTGTTGTAGCCCGCAGGCGGCAGGGTTCTGCTGTAGTCTCTGTAGGCGGCAGGGGTTCTACTGTAGTCTCTGCAGGCGGCAGGGTTCTGCTGTAGTCTCTGTAGGCGGCAGGGTTCTGTTCCGGCTGCAGGCGGCAGGGTTCCGCTCCGGCTGCAGGCGGCAGGGTTCCGCTCCGGCTGCAGGCGGCAGGGTTCTGCTGTAGTCTCTGTAGGCGGCAGGGTTCCGCTCCGGCTGCAGGCGGCAGGGTTCTGCTGTAGTCTCTGCAGGCGGCAGGGTTCCGCTCCGGCTGCAGGCGGCAGGGTTCTGCTGCAGCCGCAGGCGGCAGGGTTCTGCTGTAGTCTCTGTAGGCGGCAGGGTTCCGCTCCGGCCGCAGGCGGCAGGGTTCTGCTGTAGTCTCTGTAGGCGGCAGGGTTCTACTGTAGTCTCTGCAGGCGGCAGGGTTCTGCTGTAGTCTCTGTAGGCGGCAGGGTTCTGTTCCGGCTGCAGGCGGCAGGGTTCCGCTCCGGCTGCAGGCGGCAGGGTTCCGCTCCGGCTGCAGGCGGCAGGGTTCTGCTGTAGTCTCTGTAGGCGGCAGGGTTCCGCTCCGGCTGCAGGCGGCAGGGTTCTGCTGTAGTCTCTGCAGGCGGCAGGGTTCCGCTCCGGCTGCAGGCGGCAGGGTTCTGTTCCGGCCGCAGGCGGCAGGGTTCTGCTGTAGTCTCTGTAGGCGGCAGGGTTCCGCTCCGGCTGCAGGCGGCAGGGTTCTGCTGTAGTCTCTGTAGGCGGCAGGGTTCTGCTGTAGTCTCTGCAGGCGGCAGGGTTCCGCTCCGGCTGCAGGCGGCAGGGTTCTGCTGTAGTCCGCAGGCGGCAGGGTTCTGCTGTAGTCTCTGTAGGCGGCAGGGTTCCGCTCCGGCCGCAGGCGGCAGGGTTCTGCTGCAGTCTCTGTAGGCGGCAGGGTTCTACTGTAGTCTCTGCAGGCGGCAGGGTTCTGCTGTAGTCTCTGTAGGCGGCAGGGTTCTGTTCCGCCGCAGGCGGCAGGGTTCTGCTGTAGTCTCTGCAGGCGGCAGGGTTCTGCTGTAGTCTCTGCAGGCGGCAGGGTTCTGCTGTAGTCTCTGCAGGCGGCAGGGTTCCGCTCCGGCTGCAGGCGGCAGAACTATTCTCCAGCTGGCTCCGAGACCCCGCTATTTCGGGGAGGTAGCGGAGCCGGTCCCGGTGACGTCACAAGCTGAAAGGTCGGCGCGTTGGGCCGTTGTGATTGGATGTCTGGTGAGGCCAGAGACGACTACCGTCGCCGGCAGCCACGGACGGCAGACGCGGCCTCAGCGGGCACGGCGACGGACATGTGGGAACGTCTTCCTGATAACGCAAATAAAACGCTGTGTATTAAAAAAATGCTTACAAAGGAAAATGCTCCCATAAGCTAGTCGCTGGCGCTGCGAGGCAAGCTGCTCGAATGCAGGCGGACAGACAGGTTAACCGGTCAAGTTGCCATGTCGCAGTGACTATCGCGTACTTTCACCTCGATTTCCCAATAAATTGTCTAAAAAGAGGATCATAAAGTGTGAGTATCAGGGTCACGAGCAGGGTCATTCCACCATAAATCGGACAAAAATTTCGTAAAATAAAACCCTTCTATTTTTTATTCTATCCGAAATTTGTGCCAAGGGGGTTTCAAAGGTGTGGAATCTAACCATGGTACCAAACAAATTATTTCAAAATTTGGTATGGCATATATAGCCACAGATATTTTTCGGGGATCCCCATGTAGGCATGGTTTTGAAAACCTGTAGTTCTGCAATTTTTTAATGATTGTAACGATATTTTACATTTTGTTCACCATTTAGCATATTTGAATTTGGCTATCTTCGATTTTTATATTTCTGCAAAATTGACGACATGACTTCGTGACCTAGTTTTTGAACGGTGACCTTGACCCGCAGTACAGTGAAATTTATAAATTTGTGCAAAAACATGTTTACCTTTGGAAATACTCTTTTATGTCAAGTAATAAAAAATATAGCTTTCGCACTAAATATACTACTTCTTACTTCCGAAACATGAAACTAGGTGTCGCTATGGAGCTGTACCATCGTAACTCACGGTATGGTTGATGCCAGGCGTTTTTCGGCGTTTAAGGCGTTTTTCTTCCAAAACGGACTTTTGAGACTTTTCTTTTCGCTTGAGACTTGACTTTGACCTTACGGGGTCTAACCTTTGAAGCTCTACCATAGCTACATTTCATAAGTCGATCGATTTAAAACTTTCGACACTTTGTGACCCCTCCGGGGCTACAAAATCTACCCTCGGGATTATTTACTTGTGACCTGAGGTCACCAGGAAACCTCTTCCCACTAGAAAAACATGGGTTTTAGTCCTAAAACTTCTTCATGATAAAAAGTCACAAAATAATCGTAAATGCTCAAAATTTGCTCAGTACAAGGTTCATTGGACACCTTTATGAATCCACAGGGGCATATTGCCCTTTGACCAACTGAGATCATCAGAGGTTTTAAATTTTCCACCAGAGCTCAAAACACATTCTTGACCCGACTAACTTTTGATATAATTAAGTTACAACATGAACAAAAGGCACGTGTATACCTGGTCACTAGTTTTCCATTAATACAACCGGCACACCGAACAGCACCTCACTCTAACTTTTGAGCTCTACCATAGCTACATTTCTAAGCCGATCGATTTAAAACTTTCGACACTTTATGACCCCTCCGGGGTCTACAAAATTTATCTTCGGGATTTTTCGATTTGGTGACTTGAGGTCACCAGGAAACCTCTTCCATAGAAAAACATGGGAAAAACTGTCTTATGAGCTAAAAGTCACAAAATAATCGTAAATGCTCAATTTGCTCATACAAGCGTTCTTGGACACCCTTTCATGAATCCCAGGGCGATATTGCCCTTTGACCTATCTGAGATCATCAGAGGTCACCAGAGGTCAAAAACAGCATTTTGACGATAACTTTTGATCTAATTAAGTTACAACACTGAATCAAAGGTCATCGTGTATATCTGGTCACTGGTTTTCATTTGCTATACAACACGGTCATTTTCTTACCTTTCGAGACCTCAGGTCATATTAAGTCACGAGTTACCCTCTGGAGGTCAAATCACTGGCGGGAGGCCATTATGTTCCACATAGCGGTGAAAGTCCGAGCATTTTCCTATCAAACCATTTTTGCTAGATCTCAATAGCTCTAATGGCGTGAGAGCTATGCTCAGGTTTCTTAAGGATTGCATGCTTTACTGGAAATAGCCTATCGTGACATAACTTGACCTTTGGAGGTCAAAACATAAACCTGAGCGCTTAAACGTGTTAGTAAAATCTTACCGAATTCACATGAGCATTCTAATGCATTTTGCAGCTTTGCGCTTACTTCCATATTTTCGGAGTTAGGGGGCATTGATGGCCCCCCAGTGGGGCGAAGGTGGCGCCGGACCCCGGTGTGGCGCGGGTTAAATGCTTCTGGAAATGGCATCATAGTTCGGTGATTCAACGTGACGGGAACACATTTATTTTAAAAAGATGTACAATGATCCAAACAACCATATATGAAATTTACAACAGCTAATTTAATTCCCAAAGGGACAATAATGTGAATTCAAAATAGGGGAGGGTAACCCCATATTCCTGTGCTTGTGTTAAAATGCTTCAACTCTAGGTTGACTGCTTGATTTTGATTCTTCGAATGTTTTTATCTTAAAGTTGCAAGTCAATTAGAACATGAGTAACGATAGCATAGCTCCACAGTGACACCTAGTGTTATATATGAATCTAAAATTAGTATATGGATTTCGAAAGCCATTTTTCTTTATTTGATATAAAAGATTACTACCATATGTCAAAACGCTTTCAAGAGAAATTTTGAATTTCACTGTACTACGTCAAGGCCACCGTTATAATACTAGGTAATGAGGTCACCAAACATTTTTTGTTTATATTTCAAAATTAAAGATAGCCAAAATTTTGCCCGTAGAATTTACATCCTAAAACTATAAAACAATTCAGAAATCACTTGAAACATTTTGGAGCTATATGCATTCTAATCAATGCCTGTATAATGACCTTCAGAAATTACCGAAGGCCATTTCTCTCAGACCAATTTTTAAATATTTTTTGGGTGCCATGGGCGGATTCTACGCCCTTGTGAGTGCCCCCGGGCCGACCAGGCCCCCCGACCCACAATACGCCCTTGTGAGTCCCCATATACCAATTTTGAAGGAAATAAAAAATAGTAGGGTTTTATGCCTTGGTCGATTTATGGTGGAATGACCCAGCAGCCATATAGGTAGAATAACCAAAATATTAAAAGCACACCTTTCATGAAGAAAGGAGGAAGCTCAAACAAATTAGTGAGGAGCCCAGTTGCCCTATTGGTCCTGCGCGGGCGGCAGAGAGGCGGTGAGGCCACCTGAGGTTGGCAGGGAGCGGCGGTGCCGAGAGGGGCACCCGATAACCCCCCGGCAGCGGGCCCGGCCGCGATGGCTGATGGGCCCGGAGCGGAGCAGAGGGCCACGCCAACGCTACCCGGGGACGCCAGCCTGACAACGCTTTTTCGTTCTAAGTACACAAATAGAATGGCAATACACTCAGCGAGCCATCTCACACAGCTTGATGTGGCTATAACTTTAAATAACGAATCATGACACTTATTCAATGACCACACCAAAAATGCAATTTTGCCAAGCTGAGATGTCATTTTCGATTATCAAAAATTTCCCGCCTAAATATATCATTGACTTTGATTATAACACAAACAGCATCCATTATCATTCCGATTGCGTTGACAACTTCAAGGGCAACAGGTGAGTGTACGTGGGTGTCTGTGTGTGTGTGGTGGGGATGGGGGGTTACACTGGAGAGAGAGCGGCCTCTCCGGCCGGCGCCCGGCCGCCGGCGGAGAGAGCGCCGCATTGATCGCTGGCACCAGTCAGCCGCTGAATGAGGCTGGCGTCATGAATGAATCCCGGGCGAGTACCCTGCCCCTGGGCGGCAGATATCGTCAATCTGTCGGCCAGACTGTCGGACCACTCCGATGTCGGCCCGTGGGTCCCCGCCGGACGCCCGGCCAGCTCCTCGCCGCCTGTCGCCCGCTCTGACATCGTCCCATCATCACAATATCTGCATAGTTGGCAGCCATGCTTGTTCGCAGCAAATCTAGATATTTCGATGTCGCGTTACAGGCACTCAACGAAATTTTTGTTTACAGCGGGCATCCAGGACGACAAGAGCGTTCCAAACTTAGTTTTCAGCGCGAGACAATCTGTCGAGTGGTGACGACGTCCCTATCGACAGTTCTATTTTATCTGGCGCTCAGAGGATCCTACAAATAGGTCCCGCTAAGTGATTGAGCATGCCACTGTGAGCCTCCAGATTGGCAATCCATCCGTACCGGTGTTGACCTTTACGAAACAGCTTTTATGGTCGCTCCATCAGTCAGTCTCAACGCTTCGGGTCGGGCTCTCCAGCCCCGTCAGGTACACAGAAGAGTGCACAAACTTGCTTTTTTCTTGCTTTCTGTTCGTCAAACCTAGCTGTCTTTAAAAAAACGACGCCTCTTACAACTCCCCATAACTTCCTCACGCGCCAATACTACCTGTACTTGGGCACGTGGGCCTGTTCAGAATGCCCCTTACATCACATAAAACATCCACGCGCCCATTTTCCCTCCCTCTGCATCGACATGTGTCTCATTCTCCCAGCGGCCACTTACCGAGCCCCTAGTCTGTATTTCCTGGCCACAAAGGAGGGCCGATCGGAGTCCGCCGGCGTCAGCGGACCACTGAGTGGACCTCCCACGCCAGCGACACTCGTCAACGGGCGTCGTCGGCGGCCTTTCTCCTGGCGGTCAGCTATCACGCCCGCGATCATAGCCGCCGACAGAAATAACTCGGTCACGGCGCGGCGGATCAGCCCGGTGGCGTACCGGCCGGCCCCACGAACGGCGGGTCAGCGTAGGCCCCTTACGGCCACCTCCAGGGCCCGCCGCGGGTATGCACCCGGTAACCAGACTACTCTAGTAAAAACATGCCGAGCGGCACAGTGGGGTTCCTCCGCGACAAACAATAGCGGGGAGTTGCAATCGGGTGGGGAACAAGGCACTGGAGCACTTTTTGAATCTATTTCCGTGACCAATTCAGCACGAATCCGGCTTCAGATCGGGTTGCAGCGTGTCCCGAGAGCGATACTTCTGACAACGGGGCAAACCAGCTTGACCCTGTCCTGTATGACTGTTAGCAATGTCAGCATTAAGTCACCGAGTCGGTTAGCCGCCACCGCCTGGGCTCTCTCAGGACTGCCTGGGTGGGGGTCGTGGAACTACTGGAGAAGCGGGTCCTCTACAATCTAGGGAAACAATGGTGAGACGGAAAAATCACAACGACGCTAAACACGCCCTGACGTGTTCTAAACTTGCATCAAGGTTGTACTCTACCTGTTGAACTCAGATGTCACAGTCGGCCAAAATGAGTCGAATTTAAGCCAATTTAGGGAGCATCTTATAACTTAGGTGGCAGTAGGCGTAGAATTAGGCCACGGACATTCATGTGTTCGTATTGAACTAAGAAGTCGAATGATATGCAGTATGTCCTTTTAATGTCAAATAAGAACTATTCAGTCATGCTGCAGATCATTCGAATCCACAAGATTAAAGCGGTCTTTAAAGATTAAAACGGTCTTTACATCAAACGAGCGCTTTATCCTGTTTCGTTCAAAAATCTTTGACAAAAAAAAACAAAAAGAACGAGACATTTGGGAGACCGGAGGTGACCTTATTATTGACCTGACCCCAAAATGTTCAGCAATATACTTATTGTTCTCTCATTGAGCTTTCGAATGACTTAGAAGCTCGACCTTGCTGGAGCCGAGCTACAGCCTGGTTTGGTCTACCTCATTTTAGAGGAGCAAAATAGCCAAATATGGGTTTGGAAATTACACCATAACTTGTCGAACTGACCTGAGCTAAAATAAATTTTTGGAGAAAATGTCTAAGTTAATAGAAATATTAAAAAAGGGGATAAAATAAACAAGGGCGACCAAAACCAGAGAAAAAGCCCCACATACCCAACCACAAATACCAAGCGGCCGCCGGAGGCACGATCAGGAAAGTTATTAGTATTAGCAAACAAAACCCAATTCAAACCAAATGGTTTTAAAACCAGGTAAAAACCCCCGTGGATGACGTCAACGCAACACACCATATCAAAGGCCAGCTGATGGAAACCCCGGACGCAGCGCCGTCCCCAACAGCTGACAACTGTGCCCGCCTGGCTGGGGTAGATTTGTGGTACATTTCAGGTAGGTTTTTAGCTTTTCTCCATGGAAATTTTGAGTTTTAAGACTAATGATATATTGAGTACCGGGATTTCCGGAATGCTTTGTAAATTGGCTATCTTAGTTAAAATCACGTTAAAAAGGTGCCGCACTCCCTCTAACTGAGTAGCAATATATACACAGGACCCAGGCCGATACAACGGTACTGAGGCTTTTAGCGAGCGTATAACTTTGTAAGGGCCGAAGAAAATAAAACTGGCACCATTATAGATGACTGCATTGCTTCAATGCGATGTATCAATTTTAAGAACCAAAAATGTGACCTTATAAAACAAGCACGGATCCAGGATTTCAATTAGTGGAAAGGCTAAGAGGCTCGAGCCTCCCCCGCCATTGCATATCAGCCTCCGCCAATTTATCGACTATAGACACTCGGACAATGGGGGGGGAGGCTTGAGTCCCTAGCCGCCTTTTATCCGCCACTGCTTACATAACAGGCGCGAGCATTTTCTCGAAAACCATACGTCCTCAAAATGAGGATTTTGCGAAGTATTTACACTGGGAAAACGAAACATTCGCACCCAGAATGCGCATGAGCTTTAGAAGTTTCTTGGTAGTTATTTGATTAAAATCAAGGCTAATTAAGCTGAAGAAGCAGTTCACTCAGAAAGTTCAAAAGGAAACAGCCGTGTTCACACCAATTTGTGCGAATGTGGATGTTGTATACAGCCAATCCGAGGAAAGCAGAATTTGGGGCTCGGGGCGCGGCCTAGTTTGGTGGGCAGATCTAAAAATTTTGGGGCTTATCGACGCATCAACTGCCAGGGTCATATGCCGTCGCTAAATCTTTCCCTGTTGGAAGAGTTTCTTGGGAGCCAGCTTGCTCCTTGTTCAGGGAAGCCACCGTGCCTTGAGCCCAGGTCGGCTGCAAGGAAGCCAGCTACGCTGACCGCTCCACTACCGCACTCCTTGGTGGGCAGATTGTCATGTCACATCTATGTGTACGAATTGCATTACTGGTGAGCATATGCCAGAAACCGACACAAAATACATAATCCGCACACCTGCAATAGTTCCTTTCGTGTTATAAGTAGGCGCAAGCGCTGTTCCAAAATTCGAACGCACGTTTTTGGTTTGTTGCGTTAAAAATGCGTAAGCAGGGCCTGATTACATCGTTGATGGGTGGAACCTACCTAGCATGACGCATTCTGACGTCCACAACATACACAGGTTCCGTGAACGTAGCTTTTAATTACTTTATATAACCATTTTCTGACAGTTTCCTTCCGTGTTTTTCACACATTGGTTGTAAGTATGGCATAAGGCTAGACGTATTGCACGACCTCAAGGCATTTGTGCTATATAACAACGCTACATCATCCAACAGTATTTCAGCCAATTAGGCCGCGCCATCTTGAAACGTAAGCATTCGCCCGATTATCGCCCACAAATGCGTGCTTCTGGATGGTATTGCATATGACAATCTTCACCCACTGCTCGACGGCAGCGGGCATATCTCCAGATCGAACGATGAAGTAATTAAAAAAAAAACAGCTCACAATAAATATTCCAATTTTTTAGCATGATGAGAAAGACCCATGAAACCCCGTCATCATTTTTGAACAGAACAAATTTACTCGAATTTTCTCATATGACCAAACACCAAATGGCCCTCACAACAAATCGATTCTGAAAAAAGCTATTAAGCACTTATCAATTCTAGATTTTTGCACGCAACTTACAGAGACAACAGCTATCCAAAGTGAGAACCATTTGAAGTTGCAACCATTTATAGTGAGTTTCAAAACGTCTCTGTAACTTGTCCTAACGTTTGCAATCAAATCCTCTGAATCGTTTGCATCCTAACCTCTGAAATTCCTTGTACTAATAAGACAGTGCAGAATCAAAGACTGCTGAAAATATAATAAACCGCTGATGGATAGCCAAGTATGTTCTTATTTAAGGCGACAATAAAATACAATACACTTAAGCTATGTTACCCACAGCTAAGCCCTGAGCAATGCTTCCACACTTTCTTCGTTCAATCTAAGTTCGTCACTATCATCACTGCTATGATACTTGATTCGACGTCACTCAACACTGGCCTCAAACCTAGCAAACATATTTCTTCAAAATATTGTTCCATAAGCCAGTACCTCGCTCACTGCACTTTCCTCAAAGGCCCCCACTTATTTTTCCGTGGTGGCCGGAGAACCGTTTGACACTGGAAAAGCTGGTTGCCGACATTTGGGAGGATTGATGGGCGCGTGGATTGGCGGAATACTTTTCAAAATAGGCAAATACCTCTTGGGTTTACAGGCTTACGGGTATAAAATTAAGATAATATGATATTCACCTCAGACTTATGCTTCAAGATTATGGCAATGACGATCAAGCATCAGTTCAAATGCAAAGTATAGTAAGTGACAACAAGACAATGATATATATATATATATATATATATATATATATATATATATATATATATATATAAAATATATATATATATATATATTGCGATGAGGAAGACACCTAACATGAAAGGTCACGGAATCCTGTCTCGGGTTTATGCTATAATGGTTTTTTTTTTCAAAAGGAAAACATGGAAATCAATGCCTTATCAAAATGAGTGGTTTTAGCATGACCATCATCTAGTATAAAATACATTATGATATAAATCCATTCAATTCCATGCCTTTTATCTTTAATTACACCCAAGATAAAGTGATCGGTACTGGACCGCCACGAAAGCTGGTGGCTTCAATATATTTATCAGTCCAGATCAACTTCTAAACAAGTAAATCTAACACAAAACGCACGATACTGACATAAATTACAGTAAGGGGTAATTGCCAAACACCTCGAGGAAAAATACGCCATAGTTGAGGATGCTCAATGATTATGTGGAGGCCAGAGGTCAGGGTCAAAGATCATGGGCCAAAGTACCATACATCAAATATTATATTCTACATCAAATCCACATGTCTAACCAAAAAGGTCCAGCGGTGTTCGTTATAATGCTAACTCAAGGGAACATATAATAGTGTGGCTTCATAAGTCAATGAACTGGAATGTTTTTGATCCGAGATGTTCAGAAAGAACATAATTGGGCCCTTCCTTAATGGTAAAGGTCCATTTTAATGGATCGAGACTTTCCACCGTTAAGCCACGGCATATCTCAATAGATCCCAACCAGGGCTTAGTTTGACACTGATGGCCCCGTTTGGCCTTGGAAGATGTCCACCTGAATCAATAAAAATCGGTTGTAATGTAGATCACCTTACCCTTCTACAAAACCCAAAGCGGCCGTTTTTCTAACAACTGGTTTGCAAGACTTTAGGGAGGGGAGGGGTCTCAATCTTGTCTTGCTTTTACGTTGAGCGTGTACCGTGGGTGGTACTGAAATGACGAAGTGAATTATGTTTAAAGCCTAGTTGTAAGGCAGATTGCGTGAAAGCGTGTGTGCGTGTGTTTTTTTGTAACCACGTTGTTTTCCAAGCTGGACTCGAGTTTCGTGGTCAATAAATATTCCTCAAGGTGTGCCTTCCGTGGATTTTCTTCTGTACTGAGACTAGGGGCACCTCTGCCCTCTCTTGCCGGATAAAAGGGCGCAGAGACAAGGTCAATTCTTCTCAGTTTCGAGACCTATACCAAATGATGGGGACATGGCGCATTCTTAGTTTTCTTTTCCATACTGCCCTCAACAAACGGTGCCAGAGTCGGATTCGGACAAACACACAGATGCGAGGCGGGGGTACGAACATCAGGAGGCAGTCGACGGAACCGGGGTGATTCGGTTAGGACTAATGGGTGGAGTGACTTTTTGTTCACGTCTACGGAGGAGACGGGGCCTCTGGGCATCGTGATCCGGTGATGCCCCTCAACGGCCCGGGGCCAGACTGCCTGCGTCATCCGCCCAAAAGGCCAGCATCACCCCCTCTTTCCGCCGCCATCTCATTCTCATCTGGCCAAATTGCAGATGACAGACAATTTGCCAGAATCATATACCCGAGTGACAAAGTTACATCTGCACCGCGTCTCTTAAGGCTGACGAATACTTGTGATACACCAACCTGCTTGAACGACATGTGACAGACTCCAACGGCCAACTTGCTGTGAACTGAAAATTCTGTACAGCGAAGCCGTGGGCGACTCTGCTGACACAGTCCGGGAAGTGCGCCTACGCTGTGTGGAGCTGGCTGGGCCCGGGCCCGGCCGTACCCCCGACCAGCCTCCGGCCGAGACCGCCGCCGGCGACGGCGCTCAGCCGCCGCGTGGGTGTCGCCCGCGACGGCGTCACCCTGTCGGCAGTCCCACCCCCGCCACAACACACCAAATCGATGTCGCTCGTCTGTCTGGCCCGGACCGAATTGGGCAATCACCCTAAAATTCGCGGCCCAGCCTCCCGGAACCGACAGAAGCGGCTCCTCGCCCACCACCCACTGAGCTTTGCCGGCGAGATAAGACGAATGAAGTGGTCCGCTCGTGAAACATTATCCAGAAGGGCGTCAAAACTTGCGACTTGGAAACAGACCATGGTGTTCTTGTTTGAGGTAAAGTCTACGCCTAGCGTAAAGTTTAAGGGATAACGGCATCGGTTCTAACGGGCGGAGCGCAAGCAGCACAGCGGCAGCAGGCGACCGCGACTCATCCCGGGTTTAATAAGTGCATCAATAACACTACCAGGTAAGCAGTAAGCACACAGTTAGATACTCATGAAGCACATAAATATCAATGCATCTAATCGATGTAAAATTACAGATCACTGTATTAAGTGATTCAAGCAGTGTGCATCTTCCTCAGTGATGGGTTCAGAACCACCAGCAAACTAACCTTAAAAAGAACAAAACGGCGAAGCTGGTTGCAATCTTGCATATGAAGGTTCGAGACGCTGCACATAACCAGCGTCACATTTTGGAAAAAAATTCGGAACCGAGATGCCATCGGTAAAAAGCGCGCTCAGCTAAATACGACAAAGATGGGGCATTTCAGTAAGACCCATACCACCTCAAGGGGCAATCTGTTAAAAAGAACCCGATGAAAAAGTACTACAAATCACCCAATGAAGCAAGCCAGCCAAAATCTCCTTAGTCCTTTTCTGGGATTAATAGTAGTTCATGCTACTCAGCATGACTGATAAATAAAAAAATAAAAATAAAAGAAAAACACCCACTCATGAGGAGCAGTGGCCGGACCCTCCATTTGCGACCGTAATTTTCTCAGGTATGTATAATCGAGTACACTAGAGACTAAGTAGAAATAAACATCTCAAGTCAACGTAAGCAAACTGAACTTGCTCTCCGCAGATGCAGACACCTTTCCAAAAAATAAATAGAACAAAACGAGTGATAACGACTACCCTTAAACCAACACTCAGCCAAACTCCACTTGCGATGACCAGATTGGACACGGACTGTTCGCTGAAAGCCTCTCGACTGAGCTGTGGACACACAGACTGCCCACGGCAATAGCGAAGAGTGTCAACTTGGATCACAGCACCGCTACTTGGCCCACCAGGTCAAATATGCTCGGCTAAAAAAGTCAGGGGTGAGAGAGAGAGAGAGAGAGAGAGAGAGAGAGAGAGAGAGAGAGAGAGAGAGAGAGAGAGAGAGAGAGAGAGAGAGAGAGAGAGAGAGAGAGAGAGAGAGAAAAAAAAAAAAAAAAGAAAAGAGAGAAAGAGAGAGAGAGAGAGAGAGAGAGAGAGAGAGAGAGAGAGAGGTGCTAACTTTCTGGTTCATTCAGAGAGATTGATGGACAGCGAGCAGGAACAAAGCACCTTTGTGTTGTTTCGAGGAAGCTTCGAAACTTGGTGAGCAGCTGCAAAAGGCTGCTATGAGTGAGACAACTACCCGTCCTATCAGCCTAATCCACCCGAATGTGGATCCCTCACAAGTCTCTGGGAGTTGTTGACCGGATTTACAGCAGCGTGCCGGCAGAGGAACTTCATTGGTAAACTGTCTCACTCGGGGAAGGACGGCTCAGTGGGAGAGTAACCGCTTCCGGAGCTCTAGGTCGGTGTTGAAGTACCAGCGGGTCATGTCTATAAGCCTAATCTGGTCGTCGAAACCTCTTCCAACTGGATGCAGGTTGGCGACGCCGTACGCGTTGGAGTTGACAAATCGCTTAGCGCAGTCATATGGCGTAGCACTTGGTGTGTAATGAAATCCTAACGATCATTAACGTTCTCAGCGAAACACCACAAACAAGTGGAAAGCAGCGACTAAATCTAGCCGCAAAAGTCCCCGCCACCCGACCAATATATCAATTTTTGCCCTAGTCACCTTTGGGTCCTAGGGGACCATCGGGGGCGCTATACTTGTCTGAGAGCCTATGTATGTCTATCCAACAGGTCTTTGAGTCCCTTGTGGTCCTAGGTGGTCTGGGAGCCCTTGAGACTCCAGGCCTCCTAGATTGGACGACTCAGTATCCAAGAACATGAGCGATGCTAATGGGAGAGACTGTACAATCATGCACACTAAAATAAATCCCAAGGCTATGGACTGACCCCAAGGCTAGTTTTCCCAAGGCTATGGAGTAAAATCCCATCCGTACAGGCTATGGATGTGAGGATGGCAGCCTCCACCTTTATTATCTTTTTTTCTCCAAGTTGTTGGAAGTTCGGCTTTTGGAGTCGGAGGCGCACTGAATTCATCAATGGACTTGTGGCGGAGACACCGGCCCCAGCATCCCAACGTGCAACTCCCAGAATCAAGGGTTACTTTTGAGGCCAATGTTCAACGTCCCACAAAGCACAGGAACGGCCACCCCGCTCGGGTCACCCTCTCACCAGTCAGTTGCCAGCCGACCTAGGTCGGATAAGCATTGAGCGCCGGAGCGTCTCAGAGGAACCGATCCCAAGCCTGTGCACGCACTGCCACTGCATGTTCCTGAGCAGCGGACCGGAGCCCAGCGCTCTACCAACTGAGCCCCGGGGGCGGCAAATGTTGGATCAGAGTGCTGTCATCGCCATATCCAATGAGGATGACATACGGAGGTAAGATCAAATACTGCAGAATACATAATCTGGAGATTTATTTTTGATCCAGGGGGCAAGGGTGGGGGATACCTGCACTTTAATGGATGGGTTGATACTTGCAAAATAATATAAACTCTATGTAAACCCTAGGAGCGGCACAAAATCTTAAGGATCTGGCGCCCCAAACTCCTACCCGGGATTTCCACCAATTTTGCACATACCCATGATGTTTACAGGATGTTTTTATGTAAACACTTTTTCACCAAGCCTTATTTCTTCCTGAGCGATAAGACGCGGCCAAACCAAAGCGACGCCGCCACGGCGATTCAACTCCAGAACACCGCCATCAGAGCCTTGCTTCTGTTCATTTTCATAAGGAGATTCGGCAGTGGACGAGTCACGCCCAGCCAAATAAAGTAAAATGTATTCGACTCTCACATACCAATGCAGTTTCATGAATGCACTTCAACTATTGGCACAAAATTACCATCACAGTCGCAGCGCAAAAAATCAAAGTACGGTGATTTTGCATAAATGGTTTGGGAGCTACAAAATTATTTCCTACTAAATAATTATACATACACCAGTTTACAATCATGCTATTTAGAACATACCGAAAACTTGCGAATGAAACGATCCTTGAACTGGTGAACAAAAACTACCTAGTATCAAGTATGATGATGAATCCAACCTCCGAAATAACGCACAAAGAAGCTTACAAAAAGTTTGTAGAATGTAACTCAGTTGATTCACTTCTCAGAGGAGCAATGCGTTTCCGCTTTCAGCTCTCGAAGAGCAGGTGACACTAACAGAAGAACGCTCATCTACCCATCATACCCCGCAGTTTCAATACTGCGCTCCATGAATTCCGCATGACAACAGCAACGGGAGCGCGGGGGACGACATCGGAGACTTCCATATCAAACCATAATTTATAAATCCCATCCCAAAACTGTCAGCTAAGAATCCTCTGTGCATCGGTCCCGGCCGCATACGTTTTCGGTGCCATACTTGATGGTGCCCCGTCCGCCTTTCACGCCTACGCACCCGCGGCGAGCGGCCGCGCTATGTATTCATCGCGCTCAAACTTCTTGGGCACCCTTCAGGATGCTGAATCCTAAATGGCAGCGCCATCCATCAAAGAGTGAACAGCATCCCGCTCCCTCTCCCACCAGGCTTACATGGCCCACTAAATTTAAAACTTTGTCCAGCCCCAACAGCTTCTTTGACTATTCAACATGTACCATATTTGGTATCACGGTGGACCCTCGGGATCATATTTCCCGCAGTTCATGGATGTTTTTTCTTTCTTACTACAACACAAAAAGCATATGGAATGACTTCGCCGAACACACCACACAGGCACCGCAGTAGGCAGAAAGCCAGCCGAGTCTGACTGATGGCAATAGAGCCACCGGATGTCGGCGCAACCCTTGCCGGAAAAATTAAATTAGAATACACTGAGATACGCATGTAGATCATAGGATGGATGACATGAGCTGAGTTTCCCTTTCTCTGTGGTGCGTGTGTGTGGGTGGCGCCAGAATATCAAAGAGCCTACAGTATCCAGAGTTCGTCAAAGGAGCCCTAAGGTTAGGTTTGTAATACCTCATATCGAGCTGCTCAGATGCAGGGAGCATTAGTCGAGAGCCACCAAAACCTCCGAAGCAGGCTTTTAAAGGTCACGTGTGTTCGGTGCGCGTCATTGCAACAGCATACCGATTTGGATACGCAAAACTCCCAGCACAGTATGCCATAAACCACAGGTTCGTGGCGGGCTAAATTGTCCAACACATTAGCGACTTAATCAATCCTTCTGGCACGCCAGCTTTAAAGCACCCAGAGGATACAGCAGATATGCTAGACAAAATAAGAAACCAAGACCCTCAAACGCCTCTCGGCTTGAGACCAAAGGAATCCATCTCAGACAGGGCGAGTTTTGCAAAAATCACCGTGCAGTTCGTCTCATAAGTGTCAGTCCTACCCTATAACGTTTAAACGTCCAGGATAGAAGACGTTTAGAGCCCTACGCCTAATGATCACCATTGAGGCTATAAGGTATCACTAGGGCAAGGTGATAATTATGATGACGATTGGGCATGGGACACTCAAACCACCTACATTGAGCGACTTCGTATCCATCAAGGACCGGAGCGATGCTTATGAAAGTCAATGTGCAATCAACCACATGAAAACACAATCCCAAGCCTGAATGCTACACACAATCATCTTACGACTACACCTGAGCTCATATCGTTCGCCAACCCACATGCAGAAATAGCAGGGCGTGTCGAACTGAGGGGCGAAATAATACCAGTCAATTTTTAAGAGAAGTATAGATGAAAACATGTTATTTCCTGTGTACTAAACATATTACATGCCGTCAATCAGCATGCGCTTTTATATTTTAGCCCCATTGAGAGTAACAAGTCAACTACACATTCAATATCTAAAATGCATCGATACATATACTTTGGGGAAACGGGTTTCAACATTCAATCCGAGCGGGAATGGTATCAATAAAAATCCCGAAGCAATACTGGCATATAAACTTAACAACAAAGAAGCGATGCAACACATTATGGCTCAATACGCCACTGCTGCATCGTATTCGATATTGGATATATGTTTATACCCTCCATGAATATCGGATATTTGGCACTATTCCGTCAAAGAATGGTTTTCTTACCATAGCTCTGAATATATTCCTTTTTTGCACATTGAGCTATATGACAACCATTATCTTCCAGAAATAGCCCTGCAGCTGACCCACCGTTTCGCCGCTGGGCAACGCCGCATCTGCCCTCGGGGCGGGTAGCATGTCAAAACGAAGGCGACGAGCAGGCGGGTCGGAAACTCAGCATCTTTGAAATTAGTACAATAGGTTTCGAATGGTTTCTTGATGAGGATGATAATGATAATGAAGTCTTAACCATCGCCCCATCGATTGTCACCCCGAAGGTTTTTTCGGGATGGCAGAAAAAACGACGAGACGCAGCCCTGCGGTTGAGAGCTCTAGCTCTCACCACATCATTTCCCCACCATCCCTGAACTTGTTTTACCCCGGGTCACCCAAGATCACGTCACCAGGCGAGGTCAACCAAGGTCACCTGAATTCAACTTTTGAGCTCTATAAGAGCTACATTTCTTAGACGATCTACTTGAAACTTCCTAAACTTCATGACCTCTCCAGGGTCTACAAGGTGCATGCCCTGGATTTTTTCGATTTCGTGACCTGAGGTCAGGTCACGACGTGACCTCTCCCATTGAAAAAGCATGCGGAAAAGCTGTCGTATGATCCAAAAGTCACAAAACCGATTGCAAATGCTCAGCTTACCCAGAAAAGCGTTCTTGCACACCCTTTCACTGATCCCAGGGGCCATATTTGCCATTTGACCTCTCCGAGGTCATCAAAGGACACCAGGGGTCAAAAACAGTATTTTGAAATAACCTTTGACCTAATTAAGCTAGAGCGCTGAATCAAGCACCATCGTGTATGTCTCGTCATGGGCTTTCATTTGATATACGGCAAGGTCACTTCTGACCTTTCGTGACCTCAGGTCATATTAGGTCCCGAGGTAACCTTTGGAGGTCAAACCACTGGCGGGAGATCATTACATTCCCCATAGGGGAAATGGTCTGGCTTTTTCCTATCGAGTGTACTTTACCAGATATTAATTGCTCTAATGGCATAAGCGTTATGCCCAGTTTTCTTAAGCATTGAATATTTTAGTGAAAACAAACTATCGTGACCTAACTTGACCTCTGGAGGTCAAAACATTGACCTGAACGCTTTAACATGCAAATGAATTTCTTCCTGAATTAACAAAAGCTTTCTAATGCACTTTGCAGATTTGTGCTAACCCCCATATTTTCCGAGTTAGAGGGGGCCATCGATGGCCCCCGGTGCACTGTGGTCAGAAACGCTGTCGTGGGTGGCCACGGGGCCATTTTTCAGATTTTGGAATTTAGGGGTTTTATGTCTGCTGATGTGAAGAAAATTGTTCAAAGTATTCTGGATGACCACTATTATCAAGCTAATTTGGTTGAAAGATGCGCTTATTACTCAAGGCGATGATGAAATCCTGAAGGAAGGTAATCGATGCGTCTGCTAGATCCCAGTTTTTTACTTTGAATAATAAACGTAAAAACTGAGTCAGGCTAAAAATAATTGGTTAAAAATGTACCTCATAATGTTAACTTTAAGATGATTAGCTTTATGTGTATATTTGAATTTTGATAAATGTATATATTCTGCATTTTAATTACCCCTTTCATAAATTCACCCCCTTTCATAAATTCACCTTACAAACTAGTTGCTAACTTTGAATAGACAAACAAAAAAAGTTACGTTTCTGCTAATTAGCTTTTTGGTGGAAATATAGATCAATTAATTCTCCGTCATGGTCTGAGGAGAGCTAAGTGCGCAAATGTGCACAAAATTGTCCACAGTGTAAATTGTACCGGGCAGCCCGCCGCCCGGAGCCGTCCGCCCGTCCGCTACCCGGCGCCTCTGCGGCTCGCAGCGGCCCGCCGGCCGCCCGCGAGGTGCGGGGGACGCTTATCAGGTGCTTCCCATGTCGTATTGCTCGCCTTTATGCACATTGTCTTCATTGTAAGCTCATAAGCTTTCTTGACCTTACCCATAATCACCCTTGGTCTAGGTCACCCAGGAATAAGTCATGTTCATATTGCACATGATTCGACATGCTATGATGAGAGGGGCACACTGATACAAACTACTGTCTTGATCTTCCTGCCGTCTGAATATATGAAATAAGCCCATATTATCGTGCGATCTTTCAACGTGACCTTTTGTGACTTCTGGGGACATCAATTTTCACTAGGGTAGCAAATGGTAAGCAGCTCAAAAACTCATTTCACTCAGGGGTTCCAAATGGAAATATGAATTTTGTTTTAGCCCGATTAGACGATTAGTCTGAGAAGAGGCTGGGTATGCCCTTCTGCATGCGGAGCCAGCACACCTGACCAGATCCTTAAGGGTCAGGTTAGGTCAATTAATTTGCTTAACACGCGCATTGGAGGGGGCCTCGGAGGGCCCCCTCATCTCTGTTTCCGAGGTGGTGTTAGAACAGCTCGTAGCCGAAAAACGATATTGGGCCACATTTTCTTAAAAAAAAAAAATTTTGACGCATAGGCTTTCAAAGTAAGACCTGCATTTTGAGATTGCCACAATCGCGCGTTAGGACCAGTTCGCTTGCACTGGATACCGAGTGGTGACGTCATAACGTCATATCACCGGGATAATGTGTCAAGGTACCTCACATGAAGGTCTAGGTCAAGGTCTAAGGTCACAGGTCAAGGTCGTATCACAATTTTCAAGGTCATTGACGCCAGCGCTTCCGGTCAAGTAGTGTTACCCGGTCGGACGTGTATTACGCTATGACGTCATAGTTAAGGTACCTCACTGTAAAGATCAAGGTCTATTATTATTATTAAAGATCAAGGTCGAAGGTCAAGGTCAAATGTCCTTTTAAAGGTCAATCCTCATTTGCCACCAAACAGTGGCAATAGTGTTAGCCAAGGTGCACATTATCGGTAGTATACCATATTGTGACCTAATTGGTCAGTGACCTTGGATGACCTTGACCCCAAAATTGTAGCAAAGCTGTTTTGCAGCCTTCCCTCTATGACTCTGGTCTGCCTTGAGCTTATTCCCGTCATTTTCCCGCTTAATAACTGTATTTCCCAAGAGGTCCCCAGCATGGCCAAGATTTGACGTTTTTGACATCGTTTAACCTTGAAGATATTGACCTAGGTCAAGTAAAATTGGTCATGATGTATATCACCATAGCCCCCATCCACCCTCCAAACGAAGTTTTTCTGCGCCTTTTAGTTTCCGAGATCTTAAAGGGGGACCTACCAGGCCCCTCCAGTGCGCGTTAGTGCCAGGCCGCTCTCTAGTGCGGGAGTTAAGTGAATCAACTTAAGCATATTTCTCCCATGGCAATTGATTCAGCATGATCTGCTGAAAATTTTGGGTGAATCGGTTCGACCGTTTCAGCGCTGTAGCAAAATGAACATGAACAAAAACCTCGGTGGCCATCCGTGAGGCCGTTTCCGACCACTGTGCTGTGGGGCGAAGGTGGCGCCGGACCCAGTGGGGCGCGGGGTAACAGCAATAAACATATGAGCGGTCCTTGATATCGAAAGCTGGGACGACTGCGGCACATGAGCCCGATACGCAGTGCGGTGTTGTGTTTTCGAGCGGTGGCATTCACAGGGGGCGGACTGAGACCGGTACGGACGAGCGGCCGCTCATTAGACAGAGAGGAGGCGTCGGTTGGTCTCTGGTAATGAGACGGCCGCCGGCCACCGTCGCCGGGCACTAGCAGAGCCGCTAACAAGCAGCCCCGGCGTCCATCCCGCGCCTGATCCGCTGGCGACTGGCGACCTTCAATACTGCCCATCGGGTGTAAATGTGGAACTCACCTCTGCTAACTCCTAGCCGGCACACGTGTCTGCCGCCTCTGAAAGGTAGCGATGCCTCCCAGTATACTTATGCTACAGCCTAGCACACGTGTCTGCCGCCTCTGAAAGGTAGCGATGCCTCCCAGTATACTTATGCTACAGCCTAGCACACGTGTTTGCCGCCTCTGAAAGGTAGCGATGCCTCCCAGTATACTTATGCTACAGCCTAGCACACGTGTTTGCCGCCTCTGAAAGGTAGCGATGCCTCCCAGTATACTTCTGCTACAGCCTAGCACACGTGTTTGCCGCCTCTGAAAGGTAGCGATACCTCCCAGTATGCTTATGCTACAGCCTAGTACACGTGTTTGCCGCCTCTGAAAGGTAGCGATGCCTCCCAGTATACTTATGCTACAGCCTAGCACACGTGTCTGCCGCCTCTGAAAGGTAGCGATGCCTCCCAGTATACTTATGCTACAGCCTAGCACACGTGTTCAGGGACGGCGGATTCCAGGGTGCAAGTGGTGCAGTTGCACCACTCGATTTTTTTCAAGTGGTGCAAAAGTATCTTTTTGCACCACTTGTTTTGGCTTTGTCCAGGAGGCGCCCCCCCCGCCCCAGGCCTCAGCCGGCGCCCCCGGCCGGTCAGAGAAAATCAAGCCTAATTACCGCCTACCTGAAGAGGTAGGATCCTCTGTGAAAAAGACATTTTCATACATGAATGACGCACCTTGACATCAAAACTGCGCCCTGGAATGCAAAAGGCGCCCCCCTTGAGTAAAGGCGCCCCTCTGGATAGCATAGGCGCCCTTGAAAAGCGTAGGCGCCTCCTGGACAGCTGAGGCGCCTCCGAAGAAGAGAAACGGCGCCCCTAGATATCACATGCGCCCCCTGGTTAGCACAGGCACCCCTTGAAAGCAAAAGGCGCCCCCCGCAGAGAAAAGGCGCCCCCTGGACAACATAGACGCCCTTTGATAAGAAAGGCGCCCCCTGGAGAGATAAGAGAGAAACCCCCCCTCCCGAGAACAACGGCGGCAGGGACGGCGGATTCCGCAGGACAGGATGTGCAGTTGCACACCTTGAAAAAATGATGGTGTACAATAGTATATTTTTGCACACCTGGTTTTGACCTCGTACGGGGAGGCCCTCACGGATTTGGGTGGCACCCCCGGATTTTGCCGGCGCCCCCGGCCGGTCAAGAGAAAATCAGACACATCGCCTGTCTGAAGGGGTAGTACCCTCTGTGTAAAATAAAATACACTTTCAAATATGAATGGTGCCCCCTGACATCAAAGCTGCACCCTGGACAGCAAAAGGTGCCCACCCCCTTGAGTAAAAGCGCCCCTCTGGATAGCAAAGGCGACCTCTAGACAGCAGAGGCGCCCCTGGACAGAAAAAGGCACCCCCAATTGAGGAGTAACGACGCCCCTGAATAGCATAGGCGCCCTCTGGTTAGCACAGGCACTCCTGTACACTAAGAGGCGCCCCCTCCCCCATAGAGCAAAGGCACCCCTCTGGATATAATAAGCTCCCTTTAATAGCAATCGCGCTCCCTGGACAGCAGGGGCGCCCTCTGAATAGGATAGGCGCCCCCAAAACAGCAAATACGCCCTTTGATACCAAAAGCGCCCCATGGACAGAACACACCCTCTGGATAGCATAGGCACCCCTGGACGGCAGAGACGCCCCTAAAGAAGAGCAACGGCACCCCGGGATAGCATATGCGCCCCTGGTTAGCACAGGCACCCCTGGACAGCAAAAGGCGGCCCCCGCCCCTGAGTAAAGGATCCGGGTCTCTGGATAGCATAGGTGCCCCTGGATAGCGCAGGCGCCTCCTGGACAGCAGAGACGCCTCCGAAGAAGATCAACGGCGCCCCTTGATATCATATGCACCCCCTGGTTAGCACAGGCATCCCTGGATAGCAAAAGGCGCCCCCCCCGAGAGCAAAGGTGCCCCCTCTGGAAAGAATAAGCACCCATGGATAGGAAAGGCGCCCCCTGGAAAGGACAGCAGAACATTTTTTAGGAAAACTCAGTGAAGGGGGGCGGTGGAGATTTTCTTGTGCTGGCCATTATAATGTCTTCGGGGGATCAAACCCCCATTTGGAGGGGGCGTTAATAGAATTTAGACGTGCTAGTGTTAAAAAAATGTCTCCTAATTTTTGTTATTCCATATTCTAAAGATTAGAGATGCTGCCCAGGACTGCGGGTTTTTTTCAACGGAAAAAGGCCAAACCGGGTTTGCGAAAAGGTCAAAAGGCTCAAATTGTATTTGCACTAAAAAAATCTTGTTTTTTTATAAATTTCGTCCAAGTTCTTCCCAGTACGGCTGTTGGAGTCTGAGTCTCATTAAAATCCTCAAGGGACTTGTCACGGAGACCCCGACCCCACCACCCGAACGAGTAACGCCCACAATGAAGGGTTGATTTAGAAGCCAAAGTTTAACCTCCCACAAAGCACAGGGATGGCCGCCTCGCTCAGGTCACCCTCTCATCAGTCAGTTGCCAGCCGACCTACGTCGGGCAAACGATTGAGCGCCGGAGCGTCTCAGGGGAACCGATCTCAAGCCTGGACATGCACTGCCACTGCATGCTTCTCAGCAGCGGGCCGGAGCCCGACGCTCTACCAACCGAGCAACCGGGGCGGCCAAATGGCCAAATAAATACCACAAAAGCCATATTTGAGGCTAAAACGAACCCTACCGGGTGTCATAAACCCACAGAAAAAGGACAGAGCACTCTTGTATCACTGCAGTGAACAGTGCACTGTATAAAACTAAATGTTGATAATTTGATATTGACTTGACGATATATTTTTAGCACACTGCCCATCTCATAAGAAGGCAGGAGTCCCCGTCCAATCCCGTGTGGCGACCCAATTATTTTATCCACATAACTAAACAATTTGTTAGCATCATCAATTATCTTGGCCGCACCACTCCCCGCTAACATTTGATATCTTCCGGCTTTTTCTGTGAATTGTTTGCTCTTGAACAGTGACGGATCCATAGGCAGATCCAGGATTGCCAATCGGAGGGGAGCACCTTCCCGGGGGGCGCCATCCGGAGCAGGGGGCGCCACTTTTGACCGGAAAAACCTACCAGGTGGGCGTAAAATCCTATCGGTGAGCACCGATTTTCGCATCCTGGGGGAGAGTGGGAAGCGCCACTTCAGGCGAGTGCCATCGACCTTCAGGGGGGCGCCGTGACCATTTCAGGGGGCGCCGAGGATCGATCGGGGGCTGCATCTGCCCCTCCCCTTTGCCCCCTGGATCCGCGTATGGGCGGATCTTGAATTTTAGTAAGGTGGGGGGAAACGCGGAGCCTCAAAGTGGGCACTTTACCATCAACTTTTCAACCAAAGGGCGCCTATGGTATTCGGTTTTCGGTTGCCGTCATTTTGGTGGATCGTATTTTTAACAACGTCCTATCCCACCCTCTCCCAGCCAAAACAGTTTGTACCAGCCAAGCAAGATGCCTATTTGGCGTGATATTTGAAACAATGAATCGCTAAACAGTTCAGTCCACACTTTTTTCGGCACCTCTTGAAAAATCTGTAACTGCCACTAGGTCATGGAGAAATTCAAGACACTTGGGAAGATGCAACAGCTGAACATAAAGGTATATATCTGAGGATTTTTCTATTAGTGAAGAGGGGTTAAGTTTATTTTAATATCAAATATGATAAGCATCATTTTGCCTTTCCACGTGGCCAAGATTCGTAAGATAATGGTGAGAGGACATTGAAAATAATCGCAGCGAGTGTGAACCTGGCCTGTGCGCTGTTCAAGAAAATTATCTCAGCGGAAAAGCTTTTAAGTTGTAGGAAACACAAACCGGACTTTAACCCACATTATTAATTGCTCCTAAAAAATAATGTTTGAACCAGATGGCAGACTCAAGGAGATATAAGGGAAGTTGAAACGTTAAGATAAACACAGAATGAAGTATGTGGGCATTTTCCATCGACCTTTATCTATATTCTTCAATTCATCAGCATGGGAGAATTGCTCTTGTGCGTGAAATTTCGGAGGTGTTAAGAGAATTTCGGTAGCCATGTGATTGAATGCTGAAATAGATCATGCCATAGGCATGTGTGATTTGTGACATAAATGGGCCCTACTAGAATAAAAAGAAAACAGTTTCAACGTGTCCAAGTACTCTCTTGATAAATTGATAACTTTTTTCGTTTATTGGCTGTAATTTGCGCGTTTAATGATCATGTGCAGTGTTCAGATCGAAGTGAAAAGACCATTCAGATTGATAAAACGAGTATATTTTGTCACTGACCATCCACTTATACCATCAACCATCGCCTTCAGGTCAAGTTCAGTACTCATTTAAGAGAGAGGTGAGCGTGCACTGTGCATGCCCAAATCGAGACACAGCCGCCCTCCCGATGGACAGACCGCGCAGAAATACGTCCTCGTCGCGTTTGATTTTGCGCACGCGTACGACGTAGTGGACCACAATAAAGCTGCTGCTGGCACCCTCATGAAGTGGACCTGACAGCACAAAATGGTGGTATCAGGAGCCAAGATCCAAGTACTGGTGATGTCCCAGTGGGCCAGAGACGCCGATCCCTTCAATTTTAAGGTCGACGGGAAGTCTGTCACTGCTGGAGACACCCTACAGCTACTTGGCGTCACCATCGATCGGCTCCTCCATTTCGGTCCACACTGTAAGAGACTGTGGGAGAAGGTCCACCCCCGCATCTCCCACCTACGTCAACTGTCCGGCTGCAACTGGGGGCTGCACGAACAGCACCTCCGAACCGTCGCTACTGGCTACGTGAGAGGAGCGATGGAGTAAGCGGCCGCAGCGTGGCTCCACGCCACACCGCCATGTCATGTCGAGCTGCTGGAACGCAAAATGAGAGCGTCGGCGCGTATCATCACAGGATGCACCCACTCCACTCCCAGCCGAGTTAAGACTCCCCGCGTAGCGGCCAGAAGGAGGGTACTCGCGACCCGACTGCCGGTGAAATTCCATACCCTGCCGCCTGAAGACCCTCTGTGAAGACGTGCGGAGGCGACAGCGCCCTCTCGACTCTCCTCCGTGACCGGGTGGCGGCAGGTGGGCAAAGACATGTGGGATCAAGCAGGCATCTCCCTCCCCATCGAGTCTTTCCTTCCTCGATGTCTTCCACTGTGGGTATCAGGAGAGTGAGCCACATTTCAACTAGACGTGGGCCCACTGACATCAGGAGCGCCACTTGTCCGGAAGAAGCGAGTAGCTCTCCCCCACCTCGCTTCCCTGACTCAATGTGCCACATGGGTGTGGACCGACGGGTCAGTGCACGGAGGGGTCACGAGCGGGGGAGCTGGGTCTTCATCGAGTCACCAGACAGAGCCCAGCATGAGCTCAGGCGACCAGCAGGCTTGCTCTGCTCGAGTTTTCAGGCTGAGATGGTAGCCATCCAAACTGCCTGTGTCTTCCTACTGGACTAATCAGTGCACACAGAAGATCCAGTCATCTTCAGCATGGTCTGCCAAGGTGACGACGCATTATAGAAATAAAATGGCTTCAATGTCCGCAGATAAGACAGCGAATCGGTAAAAATCGCAAACTTCCTCACCATCAGCTTAGACACCTGGTCCAAACAGCAAAAAATATGGAGTACAGCTCTGAAGTAAAAATGGATCCTTCGTAACGCAAACTAGACAACTTCTCAACATCGTCACCAACAAATGCACACCCTGTGCCATTGTCACTTTCTTTTGCAACCGTCTATATAGAAACAGACATGGTTTTCGAACGGCTCCGCAAGCAAGTTCATAAATTACTGGCGCGTCGGTTCAGGAGGAAAATTTTTGCTTTGTTAGCATAGGTTGTGTTCGTGTTAACTGTCGAGATGAGCTATGGTTCAATAACAGCTGCTTCATGTGGTTCGACGAGATTGCTGTCGATACCAGCCTGTGCCAGCCAGGCACAGACTCTCACTCCCTGGTGACGGGTTGCAAAACGCGAGCCACTGTCTATCTGACTGAGGTAGGCGTCGCCAAAAAAATGTTTGGTATGTGGGGCGTGTTGGTGGCTTATTTTAAAGGGAACGTGGCACCTTGGTAAAATCCTGGAATTTTGTGTAATTAGGCGTACTTTTAGCCGAAAATAATGAAACCACTCATGATTTATCTGAAAAATGTACAACAAGCTCAATGCTTTTATTTTTAAAATACTCCTCTAGAAAAATGAATAAATATCTGCCTCTGGATGATGTCATGATCTGGCAACCACTACCATACTCGAAACACCTCAAGGGCTTCGATTGGCTGATGCTCATCGTGATGTCAGCATATGTCGTCACACCAGCAGCTCACAACAATGGCCGCCTGGCGAGAGGTACATGAGAGGTACATTTCGGGTAGGTTTTAGTTTTTTTCTACGGAAAAAATCGAGTTCCAAGACAAATGATATAAAGAGCACCTGGTTTTCCGATTTGCTTTACAACTTGGCTATCTCAGTTAAAATCACGTTCTAAAGGTGCCACATTCCTTTTAATGGCTTAATGCAAAGCGAGTATCTTACTGCGCATTTGTAGCGGTATTTCATTAATTTCCACTAGCATGCTTATTATGGGTGAAGCTTGGAACGCTCCTGTTACTATTCTGATAGCGAGATGACGGACATATCGATAATCTTTTTCGCGGACTAAGGAGTGGCCTCATACGCAACCCCGGTCTGCGACCTGGGATAACCCCCCACCGGCGCAGGAGAGCCGCATGACAATGTGCTGAAATCAACCATATTTCATTCTCAATGTATCTCTTCATAAGCCTTAAGGTCAGTGCCATCATTCTTTTCTTTGAAATAAATAGTAAATATCCCGCAGTCAACCCCGGATTCGACAAGCGCATCCCTCATCACGAGACAGGACCTCTAACCAATAGACCACTGCGCCACACTGTACCGACTCCCACTAACCCTACACCTGTGACCCGTCAGGAGGTCACTGGCCGGTATCACGCAATCAAAACGATGCCGTGATCGTGGCGCCGGGTGTTGTGTTCGTACAGAAAAGGCCTGGTATAAAGCTGCTTCTAGAAGACGAACCAAACATTAGATTCGCCTAGAATCACTTGTATCGGCGACCCAGAACCCTAAGCTAGCTTTATGCTAAATTGCATCCACTTCCATTCATTTTGAAGACTTGAAACCATGGTGAGAAGCAAACATGTTCCGAGAAATTTAGCTCCTTGAAATACCCTTTCGGACGAATTACTCGAAAGCCGTTGGAGATAAGTGGGCAGTGTAAATGAATTGAATGACTGCAATTAATTTTCCTATTCAGCCATGTCAATTCTGAGCTTGTGAATGACATGTGCTCTGAACCGAAAAGCTGCAAATAAAAGGTTTTCTACTAAAATTATATTTATATATATAAGACAATGAATTTTATTATCACGATATCCATCTCCGAATATTATCAGGCGGAAGCAATGTTCTTTCATTATTTGAAATGAAAAGTCAAATCGGCGCATTAGATCGCGAGAGATTAAGATTTAAATGAAATGAGCAAAAATGTAGTCCTCCGGCAAAATGGCAAAAACTAGGTCAGAATTTTACGTTTTCCACTGGAAACTATGCCTAAGCACAAGAAAATTGACGTAGCTGCCTCCACGTGGCTGTCTTTAAACTAACTGAAGCGTGCCTTCTGACATTTCGAGCTTACAAGTCGGCTGTCAAATTTCAATATCTTTTTTGCTTGTACTAGAAATACTGCGTTTTGGCGTAATAAATATTCTCGGACCAGTTCGAACTTTTTTTCTTAGGTGGCCTTGTTGCTTATTCAAAAGGAGGCAAATTTCAAGTTCGTCGCTTAAGAAATAAAAATGATAAAAATGCAAAATTGAAAACATTTGTTCCAAAATTTCTCAAAAACTGTTTTGAATTAAAATTTGGGGGCCTTAGTTTGGGCGTCTAGCGTAAAAGGGCAATCACCCTACACAATTGTAGAGCCCTGGTATCAACTGTCAGAACCGCCAAACGGCCAGAATAGAGCCTCTTGAGAAATCTCAATCCGCTTCGCTCCATGGATTTCGTCATGCGGCTCTGACACAGCCGTACTCGATCTTCGGACGAATAAGTGATCTATACAGCATAAGAAGCTTATAACGTAGCGTATAACAATGAGCGTATAACGTGCGCATAACGTATATATAGGCGATAAGCGTATAACGTGTATAGCATGAGAAACAATTCTCTATCTGCACGGTATCTCATCCTCGTCAACACCTTTAGTATTTTCAGCGTATCGAAACATTTTTTTGCGGAAATCCTTCAGGTGTGGCACAAATGAAAGCTTATCGAGTGTGAGCCTGATAAATCTGGTTTCTGCTACAACGTCGCTCGGATTTCCGCGAATTTACAAAATCGGGTATTCAGTCTCAATGTCTATTATAAAAGTGCATGCACTATGTCTTTGAACTTGAAAATTTCAGTCCATTGCGTGTGATCCATTGCTGCAATATGTCAAGGCCAAGCTGCAGCCGCCTCTGCGCAGCTGCTGTAGTAGACACTGTCACACATATTGTGAAGTCTTCAACGAAAAACACGTGGCGTATGTTTGCGGGAAGTGTCTGCAATATCATTGGTCATAACTGCAAACAAGGCTATGAATATCGCGGAATCCTGGGCTATGCTACTCTGTTGCTGATGCCAATCCGATACGACTGAGTTTACGCGAAAACTAAAATACATATTTTTCGGAATATTAGAAATAAACCACCCCAAGTGGCCTCGCACGCCGAGTCCAAAGAGTTTCTGCAGAACGCCATTGGATAGCAAAGGCGCCCCCCAAGAGATGATGGCGCCCCCTGGGGAGGAAGGCGCCCCCTCCAGAAAATCTTGCACCACTTCTCGAAAATAGAATCCGCCGTCTCTGCACGTGTTTGCCGCCTCTGAAAGGTAGCGATGCCTCCCAGTATACTTATGCTACAGCCTAGCACACGTGTCTGCCGCCTCTGAAAGGTAGCGATACCTCCCAGTATGCTTATGCTACAGCCTAGTACACGTGTTTGCCGCCTCTGAAAGGTAGCGATGCCTCCCAGTATACTTATGCTACAGCCTAGCACACGTGTCTGCCGCCTCTGAAAGGTAGCGATGCCTCTCAGTATACTTATGCTACAGCCTAGCACACGTGTTTGCCGCTTCTGAAAGGTAGCGATGCCTCCCAGTATACTTATGCTACAGCCTATCACACGTGTCTGCCGCCTCTGAAAGGTAGCGATGCCTCCCAGTATACTTATGCTACAGCCTAGCACACGTGTTTTCCGCCTCTGAAAGGTAGCGATGCCTCCCAGTATACTTATGCTACAGCCTAGCACACGTGTTTGCCGCCTCTGAAAGGTAGCGATACCTCCCAGTATACTTATGCTACAGCCTAGCACACGTGTTTGCCGCCTCTGAAAGGTAGCGATGCCTCCCAGTATACTTATGCTACAGCCTAGCACACGTGTTTGCCGCCTCTGAAAGGTAGCGATGCCTCCCAGTATACTTCTGCTACAGCCTAGCACACGTGTTTGCCGCCTCTGAAAGGTAGCGATGCCTCCCAGTATACTTATGCTACAGCCTAGCACACGTGTTTGCCGCCTCTGAAAGGTAGCGATGCCTCCCAGTATACTTATGCTACAGCCTAGCACACGTGTCTGCCGCCTCTGAAAGGTAGCGATGCCTCTCAGTATACTTATGCTACAGCCTAGCACACGTGTTTGCCGCCTCTGAAAGGTAGCGATACCTCCCAGTATACTTCTGCTACAGCCTAGCACACGTGTTTGCCGCCTCTGAAAGGTAGCGATGCCTCCCAGTATACTTATGCTACAGCCTAGTACACGTGTTTGCCGCCTCTGAAAGGTAGCGATGCCTCCCAGTATACTTATGCTACAGCCTAGCACACGTGTCTGCCGCCTCTGAAAGGTAGCGATGCCTCCCAGTATACTTATGCTACAGCCTAGCACACGTGTCTGCCGCCTCTGAAAGGTAGCGATGCCTCCCAGTATACTTATGCTACAGCCTAGCACACGTGTTTGCCGCCTCTGAAAGGTAGCGATACCTCCCAGTATACTTCTGCTACAGCCTAGCACACGTGTTTGCCGCCTCTGAAAGGTAGCGATGCCTCCCAGTATACTTATGCTACAGCCTAGTACACGTGTTTGCCGCCTCTGAAAGGTAGCGATGCCTCCCAGTATACTTATGCTACAGCCTAGCACACGTGTCTGCCGCCTCTGAAAGGTAGCGATGCCTCTCAGTATACTTATGCTACAGCCTAGCACACGTGTTTGCCGCCTCTGAAAGGTAGCGATGCCTCCCAGTATACTTCTGCTACAGCCTAGCACACGTGTTTGCCGCCTCTGAAAGGTAGCGATGCCTCCCAGTATACTTATGCTACAGCCTAGCACACGTGTTTGCCGCCTCTGAAAGGTAGCGATGCCTCCCAGTATACTTCTGCTACAGCCTAGCACACGTGTTTGCCGCCTCTGAAAGGTAGCGATACCTCCCAGTATACTTCTGCTACAGCCTAGCACACGTGTTTGCCGCCTCTGAAAGGTAGCGATGCCTCCCAGTATACTTATGCTACAGCCTAGCACACGTGTTTGCCGCCTCTGAAAGGTAGCGATACCTCCCAGTATACTTCTGCTACAGCCTAGCACACGTGTTTGCCGCCTCTGAAAGGTAGCGATACCTCCCAGTATACTTCTGCTACAGCCTAGCACACGTGTTTGCCGCCTCTGAAAGGTAGCGATACCTCCCAGTATACTTCTGCTACAGCCTAGCACACGTGTTTGCCGCCTCTGAAAGGTAGCGATACCTCCCAGTATACTTATGCTACAGCCTAGCACACGTGTTTGCCGCCTCTGAAAGGTAGCGATACCTCCCAGTATACTTATGCTACAGCCTAGCACACGTGTTTGCCGCCTCTGAAAGGTAGCGATGCCTCCCAGTATACTTATGCTACAGCCTAGCACACGTGTTTGCCGCCTCTGAAAGGTAGCGATACCTCCCAGTATACTTATGCTACAGCCTAGCACACGTGTTTGCCGCCTCTGAAAGGTAGCGATACCTCCCAGTATACTTCTGCTACAGCCTAGCACACGTGTTTGCCGCCTCTGAAAGGTAGCGATACCTCCCAGTATACTTATGCTACAGCCTAGCACACGTGTTTGCCGCCTCTGAAAGGTAGCGATACCTCCCAGTATACTTCTGCTACAGCCTAGCACACGTGTTTGCCGCCTCTGAAAGGTAGCGATGCCTCCCAGTATACTTATGCTACAGCCTAGCACACGTGTCTGCCGCCTCTGAAAGGTAGCGATGCCTCCCAGTATACTTCTGCTACAGCCTAGCACACGTGTTTGCCGCCTCTGAAAGGTAGCGATGCCTCCCAGTATACTTATGCTACAGCCTAGCACACGTGTTTGCCGCCTCTGAAAGGTAGCGATACCTCCCAGTATACTTCTGCTACAGCCTAGCACACGTGTTTGCCGCCTCTACAAGGTAGCGATGCCTCCCAGTATACTTATGCTACAGCCTTTACATAACGGGGCTCACTTGATCCCCAGTTAGTATTCGTCCATATCCTACCTGGCTTTCCGTCTCCGGCTACTGGTGTGTCTCCCAAGTCCGCTGGACGGTGTTTATGCAACTTAAGACGCAGTAGCACTAACGGATGCTGACTAACTGCATTTCCCCAAGTTCATCACACTGTCATTTGTATTGGTTTTATGTAAAACAACGCCTAATCAGGACTAGGTCAGCCAAGTGACATCAATCCAAGTCCTGGGCGTCAGGTGACTTTGGCCACAGTCGCACCGAAAACACAAGGTAGGCAATATCAGTAGCAGGAGGGGGAGGGCGGCAGGGCGGACATGGTAGGTGGGGCAGGCACATGCTCTGTTGACCAAACCAACAATTACTTACTAGTGCGTCATGTGGTGCTTTGTTACGTGCCAAAAGCAGGAGAACGTATGTTTTTTGTTTGTTAACAATTTGAAGAAAAACATTATGGTCACTCTTATTGTAAGGGGGTTCCCCTTCAGCGACTTATAAGTTTCTGGTTACGTTTTCAAGGCCGGATTTCCATATCTACTGCAGGAGGGCAATTCGATATAACTTCGATAATATTATGCGATATAACTTCACATTACCTTCTCATTACCGAAACATGGTGATTGTGAGACATTAAATTTTCACAAATATTTTAACACGACGCAAGACGGACACAGAGTGATAAATTATACTAGCTTAATAACAAACGTGATGGATGCTGTCTTTTTCAAGTCATCAAGATGGCTGCCTCTTTCGAGTCGCCCGTATCAGAGAGAGGCCGTGTTAGGGATTGGGAACATTTGTTTCGGTTACTTCCACACGAATTTTTTTAATGAAATTCAACAAAATAATTGGTGGTCGGCCATTTTATCAAAAAAAAAAACGCGTCGATAAATACTTCAAGTCTCGTTTTTGCTCCACACAGCTACTTTTTGGGGAAATTCATTAGATAACATTAACCACATGCAAAAACCGGTCTTTCTACACACATTGGGGAAATATAGGTTTTTGCAGCATTCTTCGTAAAAATTATTGCTCCAAGGAATAAACACTGAGCGCAATGTCTTTAGAGGGCAGGGACAGATACATGTTCACAGAATCTTCCGGCAAATTTGCATCACCATCGCATTAAAAGCAGATGAGAAGGATCCACAAACACAACTATGTCCGTCTTGCCACCATCTCCACTATATTCTACTGACTGTACAAACTATGCTGTATGAACTATGAAAAACAATTTTCGTGTTACGCTTTATTATCTATTTACAACGCAAAATAGCGACAGCAGAGATGAAGAGTAGCGGGTAAAGATTTTGCGATTTTGAAAAAAGTAGCGCTAATGGTTTTAACTAGCCAAGGTAGCCGAAATAGCGAATTAACCTTCGCCCGGGTGGGGGTTCTTTTTAGACCCTCCTCGGGTTTTTCGAAGTGACCAAAAAACGGCGGCGCGCAGCGCCGCCAAACTTGGTCTAGCTGTTCCTCCATCATTTTTACATCTTTCCTGAAAATTTTGGCTCAAGGTCATATCAGGTCAGGTCACCAGGCCAGGTGAAGTGACCTCACCTAAAAAATACTTAGGACCGCATAACTAAAAGAAGGGTTAATCGATCAAGTTGAAACTCATACCACATATTGGGCCCACCAGGAGCTACAACATTTGTTCCGGGATTTTTGATATTGGTGACCTAAGGTCATGTGCTGAGCATGACCTCGCCATTGTAAATACATGGGGAAAATCACGAAATGAGCTTTTCTCAGAAGTATGGATGGAATCAACTCCAAACATCGGTTGCGACTTGCACTTCGCCCATTTCTGAAGCTGATGCCAAACATTTTGACTTGTGGCCTTTAAAAGTTCACCTTAGGTCAAATAAGCATTTTTTGTTTTTCTCTATAAATTTTGAATAAACTAAGATAGAGCTTTCACTTTGTCACCAAAGTGTTTGTATAGTTACTGCAAGTCAAATGATATACATCATGACTATACCAGGTCAAATTGGGTCAGATCGTTGACCTGGGTCAGGTCAAATTCTTAAATTTGACCTGGCATAGCAATATTATATATCATTCGATTCGTATTGACGAGAGGATTGCAATGGTGCACCAAGTATGGCTGTATCTTGTTTAGTTTGGAAGTTATTAGCGAAAAAGGAAACGCTCTTATGCATGGGTGGCTATGGACATTCCCAAGAATATGCCCAATATTCAGTGACCTGTGGCTCCCTAGGCTGTGACCTGACACGAAAATGAATGTCACTGAAATGAAAGAGCAACTCAAGAGCCTTCAAATGGTGTTGGAAAAACTTTTCTAGCTATCATAGTTTCTGAGATATATGAGGTTTTCTTAATACACCTCATATTAGCAATTTTGACCTATTTTGACCTCTGGTGACCTTGATATTGACCTGACAAGAAAAATGACCGAAGTATTTTCGATATCATTTTTGAAGAGCTTTCGTTTGCCGTTTTGCGTTTTTTTCTAGCTTTCTTAGTTTTTGAGATCGTGGGGGTCTTTTTTAGCCCCCCTCACCAGGGCGAAGGTGGCTCGTACCCGCCACCGGGGCAAGGGTTAAAAAAGGTGGCAGCGCCCACCTCTGAATCTCTTCACCAGGGCTATAGTTTTCAGCAGTTCCCGGACCCCGCGAACCGCTCAAACGGACGCTCGGTGTGTAATATTAAACACCACAATTGGATGATGAAGCAACATTAGACTTTAAAGTTCCTGGGAATGATGATAGATTGATAATGATGATGATGATGGTGGTGGTGATGATTATGATGATGATGATGAAGATGAAGATGATGATGATGATGATGATGGTTGATGATGATTGATTGCAGGCAGCCAAAACTTACGCACAAGTATCTGCAGACAAATCAACATTAAGCCTATCTTTAAGCCCACACAGAACAGTATCAGAAGCGAGAGCAAATCCACGGTTCAAACATTTTGCCAGCGCACCATTACTTGCGGACGAAAATACAGCTGCCGAAACAGGTTTTATATCATATTATGCTTTCAACGAACACTTCCAGACCAAACTTAGTTGAAAACTCGCCATCCCACGTCAAAGGCTCCTGGGGCGGCCGACGACAGCCGACTATTGATGGCCGTTTCAGCCATGACATTTCATGCAAAGAAAGGTCAAGTCAAGATTCTCAGGTCAGGCACCATTCATTACATAGCAACAAGTTGGGATAACAGCTTCAACAGTCGGGTGGAGCAACAGCGCCGTGATAACGCAGGCTGGTGCTATCGCTCAAATCATGGTAAATAATAAAAGTACATGGCTCAAATCTAATATTAACATGTACTACCCCTAGTTTCGCACACGATCTTCCACCACTCCCTTTTTACCCTGCTTCCTCTTTCAAAGTCAACATATTTTAACACCGGGAAACTACTGTGTCTCTGTTCTTCTCGGTTCTTCTTCTTGGTGAGGGATTGCCATTGTAGGAGTGTGGCGACATCGTGGAGGCAAGGCGAACTTGTACTATTAATGCTTCAAGGTTTCACAACACGGGCGGGAACCAGCGACACATGTTTTCGTTTGGTCCCATAGTTTTACTGTGACGCATATCTCCTGACGGCCAACATGTGTACTCAGATTCCAGTTGTTTTGATGAGCGGCGCCACGATCCATGTCCTGCTTGACTTCCGCACTAATCCAACTACCAAACAAATGACATGCATGCTATTCAATGGCTTAGCTACCAAGACACATGCTTTATTTGTCTTTCTCGGAGTCCCAAACAGCCCCTGCAGTAGCCGGTAAGGCAGTTTATTTTTATATTGTCTTTCGAAAATAGCACTTCAGCGAAGTGAGGCAGACAGTAGGCATTTTGCGGAGCCCGTGACGTCCCCACGGGGGGGGCTGAGCTGCCATTTCTCGAAAAGTGGGGCAGTGGTGCCCACCCCCCCCACTGAATATCTGAAGCGGTCTGACGACACATATGTTACTGTTGTACTCTAACGACATATAGTTACAGGTGTAGTATGACTACATATGTGTAGTAGTCATACTGCACCCACGAGCCAGGGGAGAGCCTGGATTAAGGTTAGCGGCAGGAGTCAGACTCCGGTGCTTGACCTATGGGAGTGATGGTTTAACCAGACCAAGTAGCTAATGTACCGCCCAAAAACAGCCGCTGATACCTTCTACATCTTGCTACTACGGTTCTGCAGAAATTGCACACAGTCATGCCAAAGACCCGAAACAGCAAACTTCCTGCTTCTCATTATTGTGCATGCTGGATTATCAGAAACAAGTTCAGACACAATTCGAAAAGACTAAGATAGCCCGGAGACAGAGCCAAGCGCGCTCTATCACACCGCAGCCAATGGATGGCAAATGTGTGAGTGAAGACCGCATTGCACACCACTCCCTGATCCAGCCCGGGCGCCGGATCAACAAGCACCTATCTCGGCCGGCCCAAATCACCTGGCAGATCGCGCTGCAAAGCCAACCGCCGGTGCAGTTAATACCGCCGGTCTGTGCCGGCCGGCCAGCCTGTTGACGACATAACAAATAGAACCGGCCCGCTAGAGCCGGTCGGGCCATTGGATGACACAGGCACAGACGGGGGTAATTGGTTGGCGTGTCAGCGGCGCTGAAGCACCCTGTTTACAGCCCGGCTGGCGATAGGTGCCCCGGCCGCTCACCACGCCAAAAGTCGCGACGCTCGTAACGAACCACGGCTGGTGACCGGCTCAGAACAGGCCAGCCCGCCCTGATACACTGGCGGCTACACCGCGGAGCTGCAGTCCAACAGGCGCACACAGCCGCCAGCTGCAGTCCAACAGGCGCACACAGCCGCCAGCTGCAGTCCAACAGGCGGACACAGCCGCCAGCTGCAGTCCAACAGGCGGACACAGCCGCCAGCTGCAGTCCAACAGGCGCACACAGCCACCAGCTGCAGTCCAACAGGCGCACACAGCCGCCAGCTGCAGTCCAACAGGCGCACACAGCCGCAACCGGAGCTGCCAAGCTTTACGCTTAATTTGCATTATTCTACCCAAGGCCCTGTTTGCGCGGATACAGCTCACGGACTCGTCCACTGCTTCAGACAAAACATTCAACGCAAATAGAGGCGTTGTTTGAACCCCACGTTTTATGGGCCACTCCGTTAATTCGGACGGTAAAACAAATGAACAGAAGTCTATGTGGAGAATGTTTACCACGGGGTTTGAATTTCATTAACACACAACACGCTCAAAAGCACCTCCTTCAATCGGTTTAAAAACCTCCTCTGGCATATATTCTTACAACAATCCTCGGCATTTTCCAAGATGGCCAGAGAGTACGGAGCGGCTCGGCCACACTATGTACAGCTTTTCTCTGATCCATTTTGCGGTTTTAATTACCTTACTTTTCCTACAAAATATATGGTTCTTGGGTCAGGAGAGGAGTAAACATAAGGTGATACTACCTCCAAAAGAGTCAAAGAGCTCACCAACATAATAATTCATAAACAAATGGTTCCATTTTTCAAGGAGGTTTAATTGATCTTGCAGATGCCTTTTAACCTTTTGGGATGCATTTTAAACTATTTTCCCCTGCATTTTGACACACTTCTAGAAATATTAATTTCCGGACACCGCAGGAAGGAGAGGGAGCCGGGCTGTGGGTCAGGATCCCTCGGATTTTGGGTATCCGTAGAGTTTGTATAGGCTTTGTATTGCCGTGTCAGATATAGCCCATGGTGAACAGCTCCACAAGGGGTTTATCAGCTACCCCACACTACCCCAGATACATGAACAGCTTCAATACCAAGGCACCTGCTACGCACCGTAACGCCAAGACGGAATATGACCTGACTCAGACGAGTGTGGCGACGCAGAACATGCCGCTGTAAGAAGCAAATATGCTTTATTTGAATGAAACACTCACGCAAGCCCATAAACCCATTTTATCATTTCTTAAAAAGTCTATGGTACAAATACTAAAGCGCAATGAAAAACTTGCATTTTGAATCAAAACGTATCGAAGGGGACATGGTCAGGCCTTGGAAGGACATGACAGGGAAATAAAACCTATACATGAACCAATTGGGCCGTTGCCGTGGTCGGTACCGTACCGAGGCTGCCCATGGATTGGGGTGACCGTAACCCAGTCCAGAACTCCTGAATTGATAGGAATTTACAGCCTGGCTAGCGCCACTATGGGACCTTCTCCCAACTTTTTGCTGATTGTGCTGATAAGGCAAATTAAGAAGCGGTATGGCTTCGAACTGGGCTATGCAGCCTACCAAGCACCTCACACGTTTTTCCTTATCCCCGCCTCGGAACCGAGATCGAGTGTATGTTCAGCCCCACCAGCAAAGCCTGCAGTCCTCGGACCCAACGAACCAGGCGGGTCAACGATCCAGCACGAAAACAAAACATTGACATGCAACAGCCGCTGGTAAGCGGGGCCACGATCTCCAATCGAAAACAAGCAGCGAAAATATAATTTCAATTACACATTTCAGACATCTAACACACGTGTCAACTATTCCTGGCGATTGCATCTTCTCCCCGCGTGTCCCACTTAATGGTTGATTTATTTGCTCTTAATGCTCATCCACTCCCCTACCCATTCCTTCAACTTCCCTAACATCTATTACAGACGCCACCCCTACCCGTCGCATACTTACCTATACTCTGGCAAAACCTCGATTCACCATTATTCATCCTTATCATATCATTATCATCAATCAACCCTTTTCCAAGGGATCAAATCGAACGAAAATAATAACTTTAATAATATACGATAATAATAAGTATCTTGCAGCATGGTTCGGGCTAGTTTTTATAACTGAAAAAGGTGGCGACGACATGATGTTCGAAGAAGATTGAGCGTCTTAACGGGCACCTCGCCCACCGGGGCCAGATGGCCCCCCAACTCAAAAAGGGCGTTAGCGCAAATCCAAAGGCAAAGAAAGCCGGAATAGAAGAAATACCATTTTTAGTGCTCAGGTCAATGGTTTGACCTCCAGAGGTTAAATTAGGTCAAGATCGGCTATTTTCACTCAAATATGCAATGATTAAGCCAACTGGGCATAACTCTATGTCATTAGAGCTATTGAGGCCTGGTAAAGTACATTTATACAAATTGCCAGTACTTTTCCGCTATGTGGAACAAAGACCTCCCGCCAGTGGTTTGACCGCCAGAGGTCACCTCGTGACCTAATATGACCTAGGTCACGAAAGGTCAAAAGTGACCTCCGTATATCAAATGAAAGCCAGTACAAGACAAACACGATGGTGTTTGTTTCACCGCTCTACCAATTAGTCAAAGTTATTGTCAAAATACTATTTTACCTCGGTGACCCATACCTTGGAAAAGTCAAGGGCAAATATGACCCCTGGGATCCGTGAGGTGTCCAAAAACGTTGTTCGAGCAGTCGAGTATTTGCAATCATTTTTGGCTTTATATCAGAATAGCTTTCCCATGCTTTTCCAATGGGAGAGGTCGCCCGTACCTGACCTCAGGGCACGAAATAAAATCCCATATACACCTAACCAGAGGGGTCATGAAGTAGGAAGTTTCAAATCATCGACTTAATGTAGCTCTTACAAGCCTAAAGGAAGTGTGACCTTGACCTCGTCGTGACCGACCTGGGACCGGGTAAAAATTAGGGATGATGGGAATGATGCAGTGAGAGGTGAGCCCTCAACCGCGGTGGCGCCTCGTCGTTTTGCTATCCCAGAAAAACCTAGGGGCCAATGGCCCCGGGCAGGGTTAAAGGGATTCAAACAGAGACAATGGTATTCAGATAACGTTTCAGGCGTACTCTACAAGACTTCCCATTTCCATCCACGACGCATAATGGAGGTGCTACATTTCCTTGAAACCCGCCCCTGGTGGACCTCCGCCATTGTGGGGGTGTTCAAACACTCTCTCGAACTTTGCTCCTATGCGGGATAGCGAAAAATCCCGAAAGCTGGTGGATAGCTCATACAAAGTCATGAAGAAAATACATCGGTCACCTTCCGGCTCAGGTGAATATTGACGTCATGACAGGTCAAAGAAGGTGGAATGTTAGAGAAAAGTACGGGACTCTAGCGTCTGACAGAGTTGAGTTACAATCATTCTTAGGCACCATCCGCTTCCTCTCGTTACGGCGAGTGATGTATAATATGACTATACCAGGTAAAAATGTCCTGACCTGAGGTCAGGTCAAGGTCATTATCTAATTTAGCATGGTCAATATATACATCAAACGACTCGCAATAACAATCTAAACGTAATGGTACAGAAAATAAAAACTGTATCGTCATTTCCTGCGAAGGTATTGACTCCAGTCTAAAAAATCTGCTTTCAGTAGCCCAGATGACCTCTCAGAGGTCACGGGCAAACAAATTGCAGCATGAACCTATAAAGAGGCCCAGGATACAGCGATTTGGATAATTTGAAGGCATTCTCAGCTGTATCTACACAAATACAGCCCAATTCATTTTTCCCCATGCATTTCCAATGGAGAGGTCATGTTCCGTACCTGGCCTTAGGTCATCGATATGAAAAATCCCGGAATATATTTTGTAGTGCTCGGTGGGCCCATTATGTGGTATATATATCCCAATTCGATAGACCCAACCTTTTCATACTTACGCCACCTTAAATAAATTTTGGAGGTGAGGTCACTTGACCTGCACTGGTGACCTGACCTGAGATGACCAAGCCTTAAAATGTTGGGAAAAGTTGCGATATTGATCAAGGATAAGGTGCGCCAAGTACGGCGGCACTTCGCGCCGCCGTTTTGTTGTGACGCCGGAAAACCTGAGGGGGTGTTCAAACATCCCCCATCGAGGCGAGGGTTAAATGAAACGGCTATTGACAGAATGAGACGATGCAGTGGCGCAGCTCGCTCTCTCCAATCCGAATGTCGGGGGCTTTGGGACGGAAATATATTTCTCAATGGTAACAATCAAATGGTTTTAAGTGCAAACCTCTCAACTTAGATGAGACCTTCCTGCTGACATTTCGCCAGTGCAGTATTGCGTCAGCTCTGGGGTTGCCGGGGTGCAGTTGGCTGGCGGGCGGCGGGATCAGGGGGATGTGGACCGTGCGTGACCACGACTCCCCGGGGGGTCGTTGGAGAGCAGAGCGACGTGATTGTGATGGAGTACGAGGCACGGCCGCCTCCCACGCTACCCGGAACACACGCACCCGCCGCCCACGCGGGGGCCTCGGGGCGGGCACCACCGAGCCGGTACCGCGGGGGCCTCGGGACGGGCACCACCGAGCCGGCACCGCGGGGGCCTCGGGACGGGCACCACCAAG